>ML677360.1:6307616-6440787 GCA_007922305.1 Dermatemys mawii | reverse complement strand
CCCCCCCCCGGAGTGCCGGGAAGTGGCAGGAGCCCTACTCTGAACACTGTTCCAACATTCTCTGTAGGTGTTTGTCCTGGAAGATATCTCGTTGCTTTGAGTCACTGAGGAACAAAGGGAAGGGATTTTAATAAGATGCGGCTTCCGCCCAGGGCCATATGCAGCTTGCCTATGTGCAGCAATGCTCCCTCCACCCATTGTAGCACAGTGGCGGGGACTAGTGACCGTGACCGGGACGGGGACCACGCTGGCTCTCCCGGGAAACCTGCGCAGGCGCATTGCAAGCGCTCTTATTGAGACCTTTGAAGAGATTACTGATGATGATTACCGCGAGGTGATAGACTACATCAATGCTCTATTCCACATGTAGGCAAGCATGCAAGCATCCCTTTCCACCCCAAGCTGCCAGCCTTCCCCATAGAAAAGCAGCTTTACCTCTGCAATCCACTGCTGAGCTGGCCCCTGCAACCGCCGGATGCTGTGGCTGACTGCCCTCCTCCTGGCTTTAGAGGAGAGCTCCTGGCTGCATGCCCCCCTGCCCTCCTCCTGGCTTGAGAAGAGCTCCAGGTGGAATGCCCCCCCCCATCCCTTTCCACCCCAAGCTGCCAGTCTTCCCCATAGAAAAGCAGCTTTACCTCCACAATCCGCTGCTGAGCTGGCCCCTGCAACTGCCGGACGCTGTGGCTGGCTGCCCTCCTGGGTTGAGAAGAGCTCCTGGCTGCATGCGTCCAGGGACTCCTCCGTGCCCTGGGTCACTGCCGCCTCGTCGTCATCCTCCTCCTCTTCTTCATCCTCCTGCTCTTCGTCCTCCTCCTCACCCCCCCCTTCACTGGTGGGCTGGGAAGTGTCCATGGTGGTTGATGGAGTGACCGTAGCATCACCACCAAGTATCGCGTGCAGCTCCTTATAAAATCTGCAAGTCACCGGGGCTGCCCCGGAGCGGCCGTTTGCCTTGCGGGCTTTGCAATACGCATTCCTAAGCTCCTTTACCTTAACATGGCACTGCAGAATGTCCCGCTCATGGCCTCTTTCCGCCAACGCCCATGATATCTGCCCATAGGTATCAAAATTCCTGCGGCTAGACCGCAGCTGAGACTGAACAGCCTCTTCCCCCCAACAGCTGATGAGGTCCAGCACCTCGCTATTGCTCCATGCTGGGGATCGCCTATTGCGAGGAGGCATGGCACGTGGAGTCATGATGATCAATCAGAATGATCACCTGCAACGATTCCCTGAGACCACGCCATGCAATCAATCAGATCAATGAGAATGATCACCTGCAAGGATTCCCTGAGAGTACGCCACGCTTGGCTGGAGCAAACAGGAAGGGGATTTTCAAATTTCCCTGGAACTTTAAAGGGCGGGTCTGACGTGTGGTCACCTGAGGACAGGACAAAAGAGTTTGCAAGTGATGACCAAAGTGGCTCAAACGGGAATTATGGGACGGGCTGGAGGCCAATTAATGCGCAATGGGTGTCCACATTCTTGCTGTAGCGCTACAGCAGCTGCGCTACAGCCCTTATTCCCCATGCGGAGGTGGATTAACAATAGCGCTATAACTCAGCGGTTATAGCGCTCTTCGTGCCTTGCCAGTGTGGACGGGAAGGAGGTTATAGCACTCCTGGGGGCTTTATAGCGCTATAAAGTGCCAGTGTAACCAAGCCCTAAGATCCTCCACCTTGAATCCCCTCACAGCCCTTCTTCTAGGAGCAGGCAGTCCGGTGGATTTCTTACACATAAAGGTTCAGTACACAGAAAGTGGAATCACTGCTCCATAGAACACATATTGTCCATCTTTGCATCTACACTAACTGATCTTGACTTTGCCCGTCAATAGTGGTTCAGATAGATTATTCTTGCCCTTAGTGAATATACTACAGTACACAGGTGCTATGAGGATGGGGACCATGTAAAAACCTAGATGGGTATTGACCCAGAACACTACTGCAAGCTGTATTTTTGGAAGGAGAACAAGCTTTTTCTTCTTCTCTTCAGTACTTCACTCATCAAATCAGCTTTCTCCCCCTTCCCCGGCTTGTCCCTGTCCTTGCTTGTCGTTCACTAGTATTTATTGCTTTTCTTATGTCTTTAAGGAAGAAAGAATGCACTGTGAATCATGACTTTGGCTCAATCTCCTATTGTCAGGCCTATCTGAAGAAACATATTACAAATGAAAGAGAATAGAGCTAAAAGCAGCACTGAAGGGGAGTTGGCCGGATTTATTCCACCCGTTCATTCTCTTTTCTTGCATTGCATCTCTTTCGTATAGGAACATCTTGAATCCACACCATCTTTTATGATAAAAAGAAGTGAGTCAGGGCCATCCTATGAATCAGAGGGAGCTGAAATTCTGCTAATAGCTGGAAGCTTTTATTTGTCCAGCCATAAACAATCCCAATCATTCCAGTAAAACCAAGCCCATTTTAAGTAGCACTCTTGTAGATCAATTCCTTTTTCTAATTAAATGTAAAGCTTAGACACATTTCTGGCTGTAAGGCCTTTTTGGGATGCACCACCAATCTTCTATTACAAGGCTCCATCAAGCCCCAGACATCGGTGCCCGTCAACCATATGCTCAATTAAGTCAAATCTTAACCATGAACGGGAAATAATAATAAATAAAAAAGCATCTTAAATTTGTATGCCACCTTTCTTCAGAGATGGATCCCAAAGCACTAGAATGCAGCTCTTTGGAGTGGCTCCTCTTAACACTGCACTGGGCCACTAAATAGAGGTTTAGGACAGGGAGTGGAGAATATTGCATACAGGTGAAATGGTCTGGAGAATCCAGAGAGTCAGAAAGTAATCATCCACGTTAAAAATTGGCCAGGACAAGGGGGCTGTCATCCCTGGCCTTCCAAAAGGATGTCTAGTGACCACAAGTGGTTGAAATCTCAATTTCACAGCTCAGGTAATAAAATGGGACCAATACTGATTCCGGGGAGGAACGTGCATACAAATGATTCACCAGCATCACTATCTGGATTTTCATTGGCAGTCTCCTCCCCAAGCACTGAGTAGGCTTGGAAATGAAGACGGACATAGATACACACAGAGAATGGCTTGTTAGAGTAGCTGGTGTGAAGCCACAAAGCACCTGCCTATGGGCAAAACTCTTAGGTCAGCTGCAAATAGAGTTCACATAACTCTGCTCCTCATCATGGATTCAACGAAAGGTTTGAGCTGTTTTCACATGGCAGCAAATTGGGAGCATTTACTGCCCAAGCTACAATAACTGCCTCCCATTACCCAGTTTATGAGGCAAACTTCTGCACACTCATCTGCTTGGCAAATTGGGAGCAGTCACTGGCTCATGAATCTCCAGACCCGTGAATGCTACCAGCTGGGAATGGCTGCAGGCCCGAGTTATATTTTGTTAGCTGCAGACTCCAGTTTAGTAAAGCATGAATGGAGCTACAATACTAGCCAGCAGTTTGGAGTCATAAATTGTTTCTCTGAATGCCTCTGGAAATAGGGCATGGCAAATTGCTTTATAGTGTATTTGTGATAACAATGCTGAAGAAAACACTATTTAAATACAATGCCCTGATAAGGAGGGGAGAGGGAAGTGAAATACATAGGCTGAATAATTAGGGCTTTATGGAAGAATATAGTTCTGTGGCTGGAGGAACAGCAGGGAATAAGTAGTGTAAGGTAAAGATCTGGGTTTCTTTAGCAGTGGCAGTATGTCATTTGTTCTTTCAGGGACTGATCCAAAACCTGTTTCAGTCAGCAGAGTCTTTCCAATGACTTTAATGGGCTTTGGATCAGACTCCCGAAGTTTAGTGCTGGTGAAAGATGCCAGATGGTGTTCATGGAGACTGAGGCCTTCCATAGCTCCACTAGAGCTGGCCAGAACACAGCAGGGAATTCTGAAATAAATGAAAAAGTCATTCAGAAACAGAATGAAACATTAAATTTCCATTTCCCCCAAGGAACAGGAATTCCGACATTTCATTTAGAAACAGTCACAATGACGTTCAGTTTCAACCTTCTCTAAACGCTCTGAGCATCAGTAGCCCATCAGAGAAAAATCCGGGCAATTCGTCAAGAATCAGAGGGGTAGCCGTGTTAGTCTGGAATTGCAGAAGTGACAAAGAGTCCTGTGGCACCTTAAAGACTAACTAAAGTATTAGAGCATAAGCTTTCGTGGGCTAATACCCACTTCGTCGGATGCATGCAGTGGAAGTATCCAGGGGCAGGTATAAATAGGTAGGCAAGAACCAGATTAAAGATAACAGGGTGGGTCCAGTGAGGCTGAACCAGCTGTATCTCTAATCAGGGAGGGTGAGGTATTCCTCTAGCAGCTGAACTGGAGGTGTGAACAGCGAGAGAAGAGAATCTGCTCTTGTAGTTAGCTAGCCATTCAAAATCTCCTTTCAGTCCCAAACTGATTGTGTCAAATTTGCAAATGAATTGCAACTCTGCAGTTTCTCTTTGCAGTCTGGTCTTAAAGTTTTTTTGCTGCAAAATGCTGACCTTTAAGTCTTTCATGGTGTGTGCAGGGAGATTGAAGTGTTCTCCTACAGGTTTTTGTATATTGCCATTCCTGATATCTGATTTGCGTCCATTTATCCTTTTTCGTAGGGACTGTCCAGTTTGACCGATGTACATAGCAGAGGGGCATTGCTGGCACATAATGGCGTATATTACATTGGTAGATGTGCAAGTGAATGAACCAGTGATGGTGTGGCTAATCTGGTTAGGTCCTGTGATGGTATTGCTGGTGTAGCTATGTGGGCAGAGTTGGCATCGAAACAGCAGTTTCTCTTCTCCCGCTGTTCACACCTCCAGTTCAGCTGCTAGAGGAATACCTCACCCTCCCTGATTAGAGATACAGCTGGTTCAGCCTCACTGGACCCACCCTGTTATCTTTAACCTGGTTCTTGCCTACCTATTTATACCTGCCCCTGGATACTTCCACTGCATGCATCCGATGAAGTGGGTATTAGCCCATGAAAGCTTATGCTCTAATACTTTAGTTAGTCTTTAAGGTGCCACAGGACTCTTTGTCACATCTGGGCAGTTGAAAGCTTCCGAGGAGCCAGGAGACCCAGGCCCAGACAGGCTGCCCTGGTGAACTGCCCTGGAGTCAGAGACTCTGGAAGTCCTGGGAGCCCAGGCAACAGAGGAGCCATGAGTTTGCAATCTTGGAAACCAGGGCTCTTAGGGGTTCCAGGCTCCTCATCAGCCTATGAGGTGGACTGCCAAGGAGCTGTGAACCTGGAAGCCTAGCATCGCCAAGACCCTGCTGGGTGAGCTGGTGGGAAAGCAAGCAGGTTTGGAAACATGCCTGGCAGGCCAGGTTCCATCAGAAATCTATCTGGGTTTGATCACAGTGTCACCAGAATCGATGACGTGTTCTATGGTAATGTAATCTCGACCCATTAGCCTTTTCTGATGGAAAAAAATAATGTTCTGTCTGCCAATTTCCATCCAGCTCTAATATCCTTAGAACACTCATAGCCAAAGCAGTAGTACAATAATCCATCCTCCCCTATCAACGTACTTCAATCCTGTCCTGCTGGGACTATCTGTAGGGGTGTTGGCTCCGCTCAAGCCAATCATTGAGGTTGTTGGGGGTTGTCTGCTGGGCGCTAGATTTATACCCACTAATTTATTTCATGTAGGCCACCAAACAAATGGAAGAACTTTTGATCATTACTGATATCATCTAAATGGAAGCTAATTACCTAGAAGTGATGGGTTCAATATTTCATAACCAGTCCCTGAGTTATTGGGACCTCCTTGGTCTTAGGAATGATCTGGAGCCTCTGCAGAAAAATGGAAAGACGGAGGAGTACATCTTGAGTAGGAAATGATGATATTGGGGCAAATTTTTCAGAAAGCACCAAAGATCCACGTGAAGGCCTTGAGCGCTGGCAAACCACGCCCTATAAACTTCTGAACCCTTGTTATCTCTCAAGGTCTAGTAGTAAGCTTAAGCACTGGAAAATCACAGGCACGCTTGTCCCTCTAGCTGTCCACGAGGTAGCCATGAGGAGAGCTCTTCTTTCACCGCCTATCACAATGAAGTAAACAAGCCTACTTATCACTGTCATATACGCCTTACAGTACGTTTGTACTTAATAAAAGCGGCAAGCTGGGACGGTCCCAGGTCGCCTCCTTCCGCAAGCTGTCTCCGTCTGTTTCTTCCCGACATCTGGTGACCCCGACATGATCCAGCCCCTCGGCTCACCGGCTGGCATAGCCTTGGTGCACCTCAGCGTTTACGCTCCCTCGTGAGTATGGGGGGGGATTTATCCGTGTCTCAAAAGGCTCATGCGAAGGAGCTTTTTACAATCATTAAGCAGACGGGCTGTGCTCCGGTCTCACAAAGGAGCATAGAAGAGTTAGTGCGTCTTCTTGAGTATAAGTGCCCCTGGTACCCAGAGGCAGGCTCCTTGGAGATCGCGGACTGGCAAAAGATAGGGGACAGGCTCTTTCGAGAGCCTAGGGCAAGTGTTCGCTATCTTCTTCTGTGGCAGCACTGTGCAGACGCGGTGGGGCGCTTGCGGGCGGAGGTACCCCCTGACACGTCTCCCTCTCCTCCTCCTCCTCCTCCTCCTCTTCCTTCTCTTACCCCTACGGCACCGTGTTTAAAGCCGCTCTCCGATCCTTCTTCTCTTTCCCCTCCTTTGGCTGCGATAGAGAAACAACCCTTGGAACACACCCGGCCGCGTCTGGGCTTGGTCCAGAGCGCTCTTCAGCAAGCCTTTCAATCTGCCCACAGCCCTCTTTTGGAGGAATGGGCAGGCGAGCCCCCAGTTCTTGCTCCTGTAACATATGGGGTAAACCAGAATGGGGAAAACACAGTTACCTATACCCCCCTGCCCTATTCCGTCATTAGAGAACTTAATAAGTCAGTGAGGGAGTCGGGCCTGCGCTCGACATATACAGAAGGGTTGATCGAGGGGATAAGCAATGGGCATCAGATGACCCCTGCGGATTGGAAACAACTCTTCCGCATGATTCTTTCTCCCGCACAGTATGTTGTGTGGGATAGTGAATTCCGTGCAGCGGCCATAGCCATTTCCACCCCCGACAACATTCCCGATCAAATTTATGGGGCAGGTCAGTTTTCCACCGGGGAAGAACAAATGCAACTGCCCCCCAATTCCTTTCGCAGAACAGCCATGTGTATTCAGCGCGCCTTTCGCCGCGTCCCTGTCTCAGGGAAGCCCTTAGCTTCCTTTACCAGCATCCGCCAAACTCCTTCTGAGCCCTTTCATCAATTCGTAAACAGACTTAAAGAGGCAATAGCTCGCCAGATTGATAACCCTAAGGCTCAGACTGAGCTTTTGCGGCGTTTGTCCGCAGAACAAGCTAATGCAAACTGCAAAAAGGTCCTCCAGTCTGTGATTCATCAAGCGCAGTACACCATAGCGGACATGATTCAGGCCTGCGCGGAAGTAGGTACTCAGACCCATGCCATGGCCATGCTGGCAGGCGCCTTGCGGGCCGGAGGGAAGCCTCTCGGGACTTGCTTTAACTGCAAGAAGCCAGGTCATTTTCGCCGTGAGTGCAGGGCTCCGGGGGGAGGGGCGCATGCTGTGACAGGGCAGCGTCTTAATCAGCGCCCCACGAAAAAATGTCCTCGCTGCAATAAGGGGTTCCATTGGGCCAATCAGTGCCAATCAAACCCCCCTCCGGGAAACTTCCCGACGGGCCCCCCCCGGGCCCAGGAATAAAGATAGGGGCCACCCACAAGTTTCCTCCGCTTGCTACCAAAGGTAGCGCTGGCATTGATTTGATCAATACTATGGATATGCAAGCCACCCTTCCAGGGGAAGTCTTGCTAATGCCGAGCCAACTTACCGGCCCCTTGCCGGAAGGCACGGTGGGCATAGTCTTACCCCGCTCATCTGCCCATAAGCATGCCATCATGGTCATTCCTGGCGTCATTGACTCCGATTACACTGGAATCATTTATGTCCAGATGTGGGGCCAGCTGCCCCTCACCTTAACTAAAGGTGATACATGGGCGCAGTTACTGATTCTCCCTTTCATACCTCCTAATCAGCCCTCTTCGGCTATTCGCCGTGAAGGCTTCGGGTCCACGAAATCTTCCGAACCCGTAGCATCATTCCTCCATCCTCAAATCGCCGCTCTTTCGCAGCAGATACAACAGGGAAAGCCACTGCGAAAGTATCAAATAAACGGTAAGCTTCTTGAGGGGCTCCTTGACACAGGGGCAGACCTCTCTGTCATTGCCCAGAAATATTGGGACCCTGCATGGCCCTCTGAGGTTGCCCCCACGGTATGGGGAGTGGGAGGGAGCCAATCCTCTAGTCGTAGTACTCATTGGCTCCCCGTTTGGGACCCAGAGGAAAATCGCCAAGTAGCTCAAATTCGTCCCTGCATCCTCCCGATTCACCTCAATCTTTGGGGCAGGGACCTTCTGGCACAAGTAGGTGCCACCTTGAATGCGCCATGACTCAACCTACCGCCCTGCCCCTCACCTGGAAGCCACATCAGATAGTTTGGGTCGAACAATGGCCGCTCCCCATAGAAAAATTGACTGCTCTGCGCCATTTAGTACAGGACCAACTGACCGCTGGTCACCTTGAACCCTCTACTAGCCCGTACAACACACCGGTTTTTGTTATAAGGAAAAAATCTGGCAAGTGGCGTCTATTGCATGACCTTCGAGAAATTAATCGGATCATTGAACCCATGGGACCACTCCAATGTGGCACGCCCAACCCAAATTTAATCCCACGCGACTTTCAATTGGCCGTAATCGATCTTAAAGACTGTTTTTTCACGATCCCCTTACAACCCCAAGACAGGCGCTACTTTGCGTTCACAGTCCCTGTGCTTAATAATTCGCGCCCTACAGACAGATATCAATGGAAGGTGCTACCCCAGGGCATGCTCAATAGCCCGACACTTTGTCAGTTATATGTAAACACTGCCTTACAACCCTTCCGGGATAAGTATCCAGCGCTGCTGGTATATCATTACATGGACGATATTCTTATCGCCGGTAAGGAGTTGCCCGCCAATTGGCAGCAATCCCTAACTCAGCTCCTAAGTGCTTATGGGCTCCAAATAGCACCGGATAAAATCCAATTACAACAGTTTCTGGGGGCCATCAATTGGCTACGTCCTTATCATCGCATTACAACAGCCGATCTGCGTCCGCTCTTTCAGGCACTAACCAAAGGGCGGCACCCCTCTGATCTCATTACTTTGTCCCCTGCTCAGCTGTCTATCCTCTCAAAACTGACTCACGTCTTTGCGGTAAAGTGGGTAGATCAAGCCGAACGTAACTCTCCGCCCATACTTCTTTGCCTTTATGATACCCTACAACCCTGTGCAGTTATTGCTCAAGCCCCTTACGGCAAACCCCTCCTTCTCTTGGAATGGCTCTACCTTCCGCACTCACCTTCTACTTCAATCACAGCCATGGATGATCTGCTTGCCCAACTTATCATTAAAGGCCATCTTCGTTGTCGTGCCCTTATGGCACTCAATCCAGTCGATATTGTTGTCCCACACCCCCTCAAAAAATATGCTGCAGCCACTGCTTTTTCGAATGCTCTCCAACTCGCTCTGGCAGGCTATACTGGATCAATTTCCTATCATTCTTACGCTGATCCCCGCTTGTATTTTGTTCAGCGGATGCCTGTCCAGCTTCTTCCCCTCCTCTCCCTGCAGCCTCTCCCAGATGCGCTTACAGTTTTCACTGACGGCGGTCCCTCCCATGGTGTTGTCTCTTGGTATTCTGATCGCTGGAATGTGAAGGTCACTGCCACCTTTTCCTCACCTCAAAGAGCTGAGTTAGCAGCTGTCCTTCTTGCTTTTGTCCTTTTTCCCTCCCAGCCCCTAAATATCATTACGGACAGTCTTTATGTGGCCAACGTCACCTCCTGCATTTCGGGAAGCTATGTTTCCCCTGTCATAGAATCTGCTCTTTTCCAGCTATTTCTTTCACTTCAGGCCGTACTTCATGCTCGAACGCATCGTTTTTTCATTGCCCACATCCGCAGCCATCAACCTCTTCCCGGCTTTCTTACCGAAGGCAATGCCCGTGCTAATGCAGCCTCCCGGTCATTGTACCCTTGCTCTCTTTCCCCAATTGCAAGTCATGAACTCCACCATCAAAACGCCAAAGCTTTAGCGCAACAATTTTCCATCCCACTCTCAGACGCCCGCGCCATCGTTCAACAATGTCCCCAATGCTCACATCATTCCTCTTTTCCCCCGACGGGCGTCAACCCTCGCGGGTTAGGTGCCAACCAACTTTGGCAAATGGATGTTACTTCTTTCCCTCCCTTCGCCCCCTGGCGCTTCCTACATGTCTCCGTTAATACGTTCTCCAGTTATTTGTGGGTTACACCACAAAAGGGTAAAAAAGCAAAGCATGTTATTAATCATTGTATTCGCTGTTTCGCTGTCATGGGCGTTCCTAATTCTTTAAAAACTGATAATGGTCCCGCGTATTGCTCTACCACTTTTGCTAAATTTTGTACCCGATGGAATATCACTCATACGTTTGGTATCCCTTATAATTCCCGCGGCCAAGCCATTGTTGAACGGGCAAATCGCACTCTTAAAGTGGCCCTCAATCGTCAAAAGCAAAAAGGGGGAATTCCCTCCTCCTTACCCGATAAAGAAGAATGGCTTGCCTCCGTTTTGTTCACGCTTAACCATTTAAATTTGTCTAACGACGGCTCTCAGTTTTTGTCTCGTACACAGAAACATTTTCGCCAAACAGAAATTCTGCCAGCACCGCTTGTGACTTATCAGCTGCTCCCGAGCCGTACCTGGAGCGATCCAGTACCCCTCATCACTTGGGGTCGAGGTTACGCTGCAGTCTCCACCCCGGCCGGCCCAGTGTGGGTTCCAGCTCGCTGTGTCCGCCCCTACGTGCATCAGCAACTACCCCAGAATCCGCTCGAGCATGGCATGGCATCGAGAAACCTCGAATCCAATTCCAGATTTCAATCTCCACATTACGCCGCCGATCACCAAGGTGATCACTGCCCGGCACCGGGGGCAGTGCAACCCCCCGGTGACATGGGGACAGATAAAGAGCCTGGCACAACAAGCCGAAAGAGTGATGAAGAATCAACAACTCGAGAAGACCCCTGAGAATTATGTTGTTGCAGTAATTTCTTGCCTCTCAGCCAATTCCTGTGTGGTATTAATCGTTTTGATCCTGACAATCTTTAGCCCTTCCCCGAGTACAGCCTTTCCCCCCCCGTCACCCTTAATAGATAATGTTTGGGGCCTTTTAGCCCTCTCGATTAACCAAACCAGTTTCTGCCTGTCTCAACAGGTGGCGGTGGGACAAATTTTAGGTACGTGCCTCATCCCTATATGTCATGAGGCTTCTGAGGTTGAAGGTGCGACATGGTTCATTCAAAGTCTGGGACCCAACACTACCATACGAAATCTAGGCTATAAGGGCTATCATAATTGGGGGGAACAATCCACCTCCCAACCCAAGCAGACTCTACAATTACGTACTCCCTATGTAGCCAGTACAAATATCTCATGTGCTCGAATGGCAAATTGTACTTTGATAAGTTGTAAAAGGTTCGGTGGGGAAAGCCTAAACTGTTCTCACTCAGTCAATGTCTCCTACCTATATAAACTCTGTAGCGTTAGCCCTTTCCCTGGTAGGAATCCCAGGATTGGCTACAGGCAATAGCCTAAATGTTAACAAACTTGCCTGTGCTGCAGTTAAAGCTCTTAATGCTACTTTCACCGCTATTGCCTTACTTAATGGGGAACAGGTTAAACTCCGCCATGGGGTTCTTCAGAACCGTGCTGCTATAAACTATCTTCTGCTACTGCATCATTTTGGATGTGAAAAGGTAAATGATATGTGTTGCTTTAATATCTCCGACCATTCCCACGCTATAGAAAATCAAATTGATGTTATTAAAAACCTCACCGCACAAATTCGTGTCAATCCAAACCCCTTTGCCAGTTGGTGGGATTGGCTAGCATCTCTGTTCCCCAAATGGAAATGGTTACATGCATTCATTACGTATGGACTGTTGGCATTGGCGCTGTTAATTTTCCTATGCTGCACTGTCCAGTGCATCCCCTCTCTGATTAATCTCTGCTTGCAGGGCTGTCCATGGAATCAGAAACATTACCGTTATAAATAAAAACCTAAAGGAAGGGATAAAAGCTCAAGCGCTGGCAAACCACGCTCTATGGGCCTTTATCCCTCCCCCATCAAATCCCCGCTTGCAAAATTGTCCATAGTATCAGCAATATTATAACCATATGTACTTGAGAAAAACAAAGGGGGAGATGAAGGCCTTGAGTGCTGGCAAACCACGCTCTATAAACTTCTGAACCCTTGTTATCTCTCAAGGTCTAGTAGTAAGCCTAAGCACTGGAAAATCACAGGCACGCTTGTCCCTCTAGCTGTCCACGAGGTAGCCATGAGGAGAGCTCTTCTTTCACCACCTATCACAATGAAGTAAACAAGCCTACTTATCATTGTCATATACGCCTTACAGTACGTTTGTACTTAATAAAAGCGGCAAGCTGGGACGGTCCCAGGTCGCCTCCTTCCGCAAGCTGTCTCCGTCTGTTTCTTCCCAACATCCACGCTCTGAAAATCAGAGTTTTTCCCCGTCACTGGCTCTGATCTGGATTAGGCTGAAAAAGTAAAAACCCAGCCATGCCTCTTGACCGTGTTAAAAAGAATCTGCATTCAGCACTGCATCAACCATGCTTCCCATAACACTCACCAGAGATTTTGGCCTGCATCCCACACAGCTGACTGCCCCTTTCCTCTGCAATCGACTTCCAGAGCACAAGCTTCTTGTTGGCTAGATGCTTCCAGCAGGTGACCTCTTCCATTTGCTTGTGAGCTGTGTACTGCATCCTGAAGCACTGGACTTTGGCTGTTCACTTTCCTGTCGCTGACTTTAGTATTCCAATGCAGTTGCAGGAAGAAATGTTGTCACAGATCTCAATGTCTGTTGAACCTGTGTTCTATGGGGCAACGGTGAACAGAGCATCTTTGTGCAGGTTCATGTGCACAGTTTGCCAGGAGCTTGCTGGGGAGATGCTATGGGCTCACAAAGTGACAGGACAATCACATGTGCAGTGGCCCTAATCCACACTGGGAGAGTCACGAAATCTCTGTCTATTCAGCAGTCACTGTGATAACATCATTAATAGAGTTTGTTTCCCATACAGGGACAGCAATGCACATTAGGGCTGATGTTTCAAAGGCCACATGGAAGGCTTTTGCTTGCCTTTACCTGCTAATTAAAACACAGAGAGAGTGCGTGAAGTTCCTGGCATCAGTGGGCTGCTGTCTGCAGTGCCGTTCTGCATGCTGCATTGTGAATTAATACTTGGAACTCTCGGCACATATTAGAGCACTTGCTACCTTCATTCCAAATGGACTGTGTGGTGGAGTATACAAACCCCACATGAGACAGCACCCAGTTACCCCACTGTGGTAACTCAACCCCGCCGTGACACGCCAGCAAGGCATGCACAGGATGGAGGAGGAGTTATAAGGGAAGCAGAACAGAGCAGTTGGGGGCAGAGCAGAGGAGAGAGGAGACCTGCAACTCGCAGCTCCTGAGGAAAGGGCTGACTGAAGGCAGGAACTTTCCCGACAACCATTGCCTGCAGGTCCCTCCCTAACAGAAGGGAGGACCTGATCCAGATACCTGCCACCCCATCCTAGCTCAGTTTATGTTAATTTCCCTTGTTTTCTGTTTGCGGACTACAGAGAAGAGACACTGGAGTGACATGGCTGGAGGGCCAAGTCGCAGGAAGAGGCAGGCCACTGCAGAGGCAGAGCAGCCAGCTGCAGCAGATCCAATGAGAGAGAGAGCTGCCGTGCCATGCCTGGCCCAGAGGAGGCGCCAGTGGTGAGCCAAGCTCTTGACAACTAGTGGAGAACACGGGCAACCTGCCCACCCTGGGAAAGAAGACAGGATTGATGGACTCAAGATGGACAAACACCCTAAACCTAAAGACATGGCTGGTAAGTCAGACAACATGGACCTAGAGCGTCTTCTCAAATGGATGACTGAGAACCAGCAGCAGCAACAACTCCTGAAGCAAATGGATGCCTAGGAATTAGGGGTGCAGATTGCAGGAACAGCAGCAAAGTCTGGTCCAACAGATAGTGGCCCTGATGCAGCCTTAGGGGCTCCCCGGGGCTTCGCCTCCAGGGGCTGTAGGCCCAAGCCCAGTGGCCCTGCCTGTGCCAGAGAAACTCACAGAGATGGGCCCTGAGGATCACCCAGAGGCTTTTCTGGTAACTGTTGAGCAAGTGGCGACAGCAGCCTAGTCGTCACCTGACCAGTTGACCTCCCTGTTGACACCTTACTTGACAGGACCAGCACAGGCAGCATATTGGGGGCTGAATGCAGCAGCTGCACAAGCCTATGCTAAGGTGGAAGCAGCCATACTTGACTACCCTGACATCACAGAGGAGACCCTCTGACAGAGCATCCATGTGGAGAAAAGACCCTGGGAAGCCCAGCCCCACGTGGACACCCAGAAATTGAGAGTCCTCTCTGGAGGTAATTAAAGCCAGAGACACCATGAAATTTGAGAACTCCTGATATAATGGCACTTGTGATACTGGTGACCTGGGCACCCATATGAAAAGCAAGCCCCCACTGCTGGCTGAGTAGCCACTGGCCTTGAGCCTGATAACTCAGGTAGCCTTTCAGTATATGATTTGTCGGCTCCCCCCAAATGGCTCTTCAGTGGAGGTTTGTATGGGCTGAGGCCTGAGACGCTGGGTCCCATAGAGACTGATATAGGTGAACTGCTCCACCATAATGAGCCAGGTGGAGCAGTTCACCCACATCCGGGTGCTCAAACCCCGGCCAGAGTCCCTAGCCCTAGTTGTTGGGCTGAGGGAGAATTATTTCATGGCAGAAATGGGTCTGGTGGCATCACACAAGCAACTTTCTATAGCCAAGGGGGCCCCTGGACGGCCCAACCGTGTGAACCAGCAGTCTGACAGGGTGGTCTCAGAAGCATCAGTCTCAAACTTCATGGCACCATGACCCCCCTCTGACAATAAAAATTACTACATGACCCCAGGAGGGGGGACTGAAGCCTGAGCCCAACTGCCGTGAGTGGGAGGGCCAAAGCTAAAGCCCGAGTCCCACTGCCCTGGGCAGGAGGGGGCAGAGCAAAGCTGAAGCCCAAGGGCTTCAGCCCCAGGCAGGGGGCCTAAGCCCTGCTTCCCAGGGCTGAAGCCCTTGGGCTTTGACTTCAGCCCTAGCCTGTAGGGCTCAGGCTTCGGCTTTGGCCCCAGGCCCCAGCAAGTCTAAGGCAGCCCTGGTGACCCCATTAAAATGGGGTTATGACTCACTTTGGGGTCCCGAACCATAGTCTGAGACTGTGTGTAACCACACTCCTCCCTATATGGAGTGTGGTTATGCACAGGTGTAGACAGCAGAAAGCCATGCTATTAATGAACCCTGGCTGAAGTAGCGTTTCTTGTTCAGATAAATGGAACTGAGGTAAAGGGCCTGGTGATTCCAAGTGTAGGCAGACCCTGGTCCAGGATGACTTAGTCTCAAACCCTGGCTATCTTTCTACAATGTATCCCTGAGACATGAACCCCTATTCCAGTGCAGTTGACTGTAGGGGAAAACAAGAAGTCCCTTGTAGTGGGGCTGGCTTCAACATTAGCATACCCCATTATCTTGAGTCAGGCTTGGGAGTATTTCTCTGAAGTACTGAAGCGGTTTAAACTAGGGCTGTCAAGTGATTAAAACAATTAATCGTGATTAATCGCACAATTAAAAAACTATATGTGATTAATTGTGCGATTAATCACACTGTTATTTAAATAAATGATATTCTATTATTGTTTATGTTTGGATGCCTTCTACATTTTCAAATATATTGATTTCAGTTACAACACAATACAAAGTGTACAGTGCTTACTTTATATTTATTTTTATTACAAATATTTGTACTGTAGAAAACAAAAGTAATAGTATTTTTCAGTTCACCTAGCACAAGTACTGTAGTGCAATCTCTTTATCATAAAAGTTGAACTTACAAATGTAGCATTATGTAGAAAAAATAACATACTCAAAAACAAAACAATGTAAAACTTGAGTCATGTGACTGGCTTGTGCTACCCTCTCTGTAAGTAACATCAGTCATGAGAAGACTCTGACCAAGATTTTGGATCACTTTTTTTGGCCAGGATTCACCACGTACCTCTAGTTAAAGACTTTTTGCAGCTCCTGCTCCAAATGCCAACTTGTAGGACAAAAGTCCTTCTGGTTCCACTCCCTTTAATTGATATCCTATATGAAAGGGTCAGGATGGATCTCATTGGACCCTTGAAAAAAAGTGCAGCAAACACATATTACTGATAGTTGATTACACTAACCACTATTCTGAGGGAGTCCTACTCTGCAACACCAATGCAAAAACTATTGCAGAGCAACTCCTAAAAGTCTTTGCCTAATATGTCAGTGGTGCTGTGAGGCAAAATGAACCAATGCTTGTAAAGTGCATTGTGATCTTTCGGTGGAAGGTGCAATACAATGACGCAGTACTATTACGCAAAGACATACTCAGGAATATACAGAAGCTTAAAAGTGAATAGCACTGTCAGTGAGCCACGATGAACCCAATCCACTGCAGATGACCTAGACAACTGAATACGCCAGTTGGCATACCCTCAGGCTCCAAGACAACAATGAAACACATATGTCGCCTCCAACACATATGTGCTGTGTTGTCTTAGGCTCATTTTGAGTTGAATGCCTGTTCCAGGTCCCTTAATGCAGCTTTAAATAGAGCCATATTGGAAAGTGAAAATAATCATATTCAGTTCTCCCCACCAGCCTCTTGCACTCCCTGCTAATATTCAGGAGGAAATGGCCTTCTCATCTAGACTAGGATCCCTATGTAGAAAAATGGTCTCTCTCCTGAGTATTAGTTATTTGGAGCTGCATGAAGCTCTCAGCCTGCTCAATTTAAGGGCCCGTTTCCCCATTAACTGTCTCTTTAGACAAATGGGAAGTGTATTTAATGTTCACTCAGGATGAAGCCAACATGTTTCTCCTGCTGTTTTACACTTTCTTCTTAGTAGGGATTTGTCGTCTCTGGCTGTTCGAATACCTTTGCGTTCCCAGGCATTTAACGTCAAGAGAAGGTACCAAGCGTGATGACAAAGAGTGAGTGCCGGATGAGCCGGAGAAAATAGATTGCTTTAATAGATGACGCTGTGCCTCTTTGCACCCTGCCTAATGCTAACCAATCACCCCATCCATCACAGCCACGGCACTTACTCACACTGGGCTGCCACACACCATCCAGTTCAATAGGCCTTCCCCTCCCCCTCCCCTTAGATTAGCTAAAGCGCTGGATTCGATCTCTCTCTCCCCCTGATTGTCTGGTGAGACG
Organism: Dermatemys mawii; assembly: GCA_007922305.1. Lineage (NCBI taxonomy): Eukaryota > Metazoa > Chordata > Testudines > Dermatemydidae > Dermatemys > Dermatemys mawii. The sequence continues at coordinate 6,423,396 of ML677360.1, read as the reverse complement.
TCGCACGGACAAGACAAAATAAAGCAGCAGATGCACTTTGTCAACTCGGCATATTTTTTTTTATTCAAACACCTTTGATATCCCCCTGCTCAAGGAGCAGCCCTTCCTGCCACTATCAGCAGCTTGGCTCCGGCATCCTCGCTGCACATGATTATAATAACATTTCAATTGATCAAGTATCCCTTGAGTCTTTATTTTCCTTGCTCTTTCTTGTTTCTTCAACACTGTTTTCCTATGAATCAAACAACTTGGAAATTGATGTAGATGCTTGCCCACGTGAAAATACTCTGCCTGAAGAACGAGCTTCACACTGGGCTGATGTATTAATCCTTCTCTCTTGGACAGCAATAATCGCTCTCTGTCGTTTCCGCAGCTGCAAGTCAGCACTTCTGCACTTGCCGCTTGCTGCCTTTCAGCAAGTTTTTGCTTTAGCCCCAACTCTGAGATAAAGCCACTCTGGGACTTACCCTGATCTCACCCACGCTGGTGTAAATCGAAGGGTAGTGGACTCAAACTGGCGTGAGAGCAGAATCAGGCCGGCAAAGTACCGCCATTTCCCTGCGCCTCTTCCCCATTCTGCCCCTAAGTTTGAAGTGGTTTGGAAATGTTTAAGAAGCTGAGATCAGACCCCTCACATTGGTTTGTCACTGGCCCAACTCCAGGAGCCAGATTCTCTGCTCCAGCTGAGCTTTTATTAGTGCTGTACCAAGGAGGGGGTTAAAATGCTGTTAAATTACCATGAAGCTGTCTGGGGAGGGACCATCTCTTTGTTCTGAGTTTGTACAGGGCCTAGCACAATGGGGCTTTTAGTCCATGACTAGGGGTACTAGGAGTACCCAGAATAATGATAATTAATTTAATAATAATTAATTATTATTAACACCCCCTTCCCCAAACCCCAATTGTGGGATCAGCAGCCAGCCACTTAGAGCAGTCTCCAGCCTGCTACAACCCATGCCTTGATGCCTGTAGACTCAAGGGGGCATTCTGACAGTGTCCCATGGTGACTGGCCCCTTTAACGGGGAGCAGGGTCCAGTGCACCTGTGACTGGTTACCTGCTGCCCAAGTGGGCTTAAGGGAAGGCACCTGGGCCTTATAAAGGGGCAAAGAGCAGAAGGGGAAGGATGACTACCCTTTGATCTCTCTCAGCGTCAGGAGGTGAAGGTGCTGCTTGAAGAAGTTGTGGCAGAGGCTACAGAGGCCAGGAAGCTCCTGCAGGAGACCCAAAGTGACCAGCGGAAGGCCAGGAGAGAAGCAAAGGACTGCAGGGCTGAGATAGAGAGTTGAAGAAGGCTGAGCTCCAGCTAGGAAGGGCTGTGGCTGGCTGCTTGGCGAAGAGCACACCAGGACAGGAGAAGAGCTCCAGGACTGGCGGAAGATGCCAGAATCAAGTATGCGCCTTTGTGCTGAGATCATAGACTTTATTTTGGGATCTGAGGGTGGATTTGACCTGTTTGTTATTAAACTGGCCCCGGGCAGGAGTGATGTTAGCCAAGAGACAAGCTGGCTGGAGTTCATTAAGGAACCCTGAGGGAAGTGGAAACAGACAAGCCTCTGCAGAGCGGCTGGGCTAGCAGGGGGTGCTACTGGGCAAGCATGCCCTCTCTGCCCTTCCCCCACCCCCCACTCCCAGCAGAATGCTCCTTATTCCGGTGGCTGCAGAGGTGGCTTAACACCAGCTGTGGAGGCACCTTACAGGAGAAAAATCTTTGGAGTTGCATACCGTGAGTTTTCAGTTGCCTTGAGCTGCTAGATCAGACCTGAGAATCTGGCTAAGAGAACCTTGACTTTGATGAAGTTATTCCTGATTCTCGGTCTGGTTAGTGAGAGAAGATTTAGGCCCCCTGGAATTTCTCTCTCTATCCAGAATATTTGCAGAGAGTGAGATTGTGTGGTGGCACGGGGTTGCTGTACAAGTCTTTACGGGTATGAGCGTGGGATGGCTGCATTACAGCCAGCAGGGAGTTATGCAGGGTTTCCCAAACAAGTGGCAATACAAATTTTATAGCATGACATCTTCTTTATGCAACTTCCTGGGTTTGGTATCTGTCCCTCTCTTTATGGTCTCCGTCTACTCTTCCCCTTGGCGTTATGTTAGTTGCCATTGACACAATAATGTCATTGCTATGGGTGAAACTTAGAGATGGCCGTAAGTGCTGGGATTCCCTTTGCAGGGTACTGGCTCCACTCTGACGGGACCTCTTTGATCCTACATAGGTATTGCAAGCTGGTGTCTAATAAAAACTCCTACTATTTCTCTAGGCCTCTTCGTCTGAGGACCTCAAAGGGCCTGCAGACCCTACCAATAAGGGCAGAAGTAGCATGATCTCCATTTTACAGCTGGGGAAACAGACATACAGAGAGATTAAGACCCAGATCCTCAAAGGTATTTAAGCACGTAACTCCCACTGGTTTCAATAGACATATAGTTTGTATGTATGTATGTGCGTGTATGTATGGGAAAGTCATGCTTTGTAGGGTCATGACTTTTTATGCAAATCCTCAAAGGTCATAGGCCCCAGTCCTGCAAGTTACTCCAGGCAGGCAGAATCCTGTGCCCTTACAGAGCCCAGCTGACTTCAGAGGGGAGCTGCACAGGAATATAGCTGGCAGGAGTGTAGCTGGCAGGATCAGGGTGTCATAAAAGTCACGTCTGTGACAAACATGTGGCCTGAGGTGTGTGTAGTTGAAGAGGCTCTTTGTGATGAAGTGCAGCATCAAAGTACTGATTGCTTTTATTGCTGTTGACTTCTCAGCTGCAAAAAGGGCAATGAAACCGAATGCTTGGAAGGGAGCATGGGGTGGACAATAAATGTGGCAGGATCGTTCTCCACTTGGCTTTGGAGGAAACTCAAACAGTTCATGTGAAATGTACATGGGGACAGCCATGTTTCAGCTGCACTGGGACACACCCAAGCATGTTCAGGAAAGCTAGGCAGCCACAGAATTAGGCTCAGCTATGGTGACCAGACAGCAAATGTGAAAAATCAGGATAGGGATGGGGGGTAATAGGAGCCTATATAAGAAAAAGACCCCAAAATCGGGACTGTCCCTACAAAATCGGGACATCTCTCCACCTGAGGCTCAGCCCAAGGCTGTGCCACTCAGCCATGCTGTGATGTTACTCACCAAACTTTTGTCTCAAGAGTGCAGTGGATGACAGTGCTGGCCACGTTCTTTAAAACAAATTGTGGTGAATTGACTGCTCATGACACGGAGAAGGGTTAGAAGCACTAGGCTGCATCAACAAGTTCTGTGCTGATTTCACCCACATTCATGTGGGCATCTCTGAGTGGGCCAGAGCTTGTGATGGTTTCATGATGAGGACAAATGGCTTCTGGGAGCTAAGACAAGTTGTACCAGACTCCCTGTAATATGAGAGCTAAATCAGACTTTGAACACAGGCCTCCGAAGATAAAAGTCCTGTACATAAATTACTGAGCCCACTAACCAATATCAATAAGTATTTCTGAAACTGAATCAAATTCAGTGTTGCCAGTTCTCATGATTTCATTGCAAGTCTCTTGGTATTTGGTATGTTTTCTTAAAAGCCCCAGTTCCTGAGGTCATGTGAATATATGAGAATCTAGCTTTTTTTTATGTAAGGATTCTTCTAGCCCTCATTGATGAAGAGAAAAGCTTGACCTGAGTTACGTTAAAGGCTCAAAAAACAGATGGTAAATAAAAAGAACCAAATATATTTTTTTAAAATCTCATGACTTTGGGGGTCATGAATCACGATTTTTGAATTCTTGGCATTGGTGATACTGCAAACATAAGAGACAGATACACTTCTTCCTAATGGGGTGTGGATGAACTATAAGCAGCAAATTTGGCCAGCTCTCTTTATTCAGACCTTAATCAGACCAGCTGGAATCCAAGGTGATGCTACGTGTAGAATTAATTACAAGCGAAAGAGTGTGATTTGAATGGTAAGTGGCGGCTACTACTTAGTGTCGGAGAGGGAAGGTAAAACCAAAACTCCAGCCGGAAACAAGGCAGCCCAGCCCTTCTGTCTGAAAGTCACAAATGCACTACTGCACCAGATAGATGACTCTCTGGGAGGCGTCCCGTCTAGCAGGTCATTATTGTGTCCTGCAGGACTCATACTGAATAGCACACCTTGTCCCATGAGCTCTGCTACCTGTGTCACGGCCAGTCAATTGCCTTCGGTGGGGCATACGTCGAGCCTGTTGAACCTTGTCATTCCAAAGCCAAGGTCTTCCACAGTCCCTGTAGCAACTATGGGTACCTACAGGACTCTCTGTATCAACTAGTTATCTTCAGAGAAACTTCAGCAATCAGTTTGTTCAATGCCTGTACATCAGGAAAAGTCTTTGGATGACCAATGCCTGTAATATCAACGGTCGTAACCAAAGGTATGTCTCCACTGTAAATCAAGGTGTAATTGCAGCACGGGTAGGTGTACCCTCATTAGCTTTCATCTAGCTAGTGTGGGTAACAGTAACAATGAAGAAACCCTGGCACAGGTTTCAGTGTGGCTAGCTGCCCCAGGACAAGGCCACCAGGGACTAGGTACCTACTTGGATTCCTTGCCAACACTGAAGCCCTTGCTGTCATACTACACTGATACTGTTATCCATGCTAGCTTTAGAAGAATGCTAGCCCAGGTCTCCCTACCCATGCTGCAATTGCACCTTAATACCCCAAAACTAAGGAAAGGGCAAACCATTTGGTGAAAATAAGAACCCAAGCTAAGTCCAAAACACCTTTAGAAGCACAAGAAAGGCTTGGTTTAGGTCAGTCCCCTGCCGCATTCTCTGGAGATAGTGCTGGTTAGACTTTTATTTTTTTTGAATTTCAAAATGTTGACAAAATCTGGCGAAATGGAAATGGGGAGGGGGGAATGTCCTCAATACTTTCACCATTTTCTCTCCCCTGTGTTTTAGCCAACTGTAGGGCTGGTCAAAATGTGTTCAATGCTGAATTTCATTGATCTTTCAAATAAAAAAATATCACAGTAAATACCTATCTTTGCATATACTGGTGCAAAAGGAGCTGCAGAACTAAGGTTACGTGAAACAGGCTTGCTGGAAGTGAACCATCCACACCACCCAACCTAATCTCTGTAATTTCTCTCCTTCCAAACCTTGTTCCTTTAGGGGCTTATGTTGCTGAATCATTTTTTGGAAGCAATCCAGCTTGATAGATTTAGACGTTACCGGTGACTGAAGGTTTGTGTTGTACAGTTGTGTGCTCTCTCTCTTTGGTGGAAGCACAGTGCTTGATGCACTAAAAGTTTCTAGTCTCTCGACCATAGAGCTACTTTAGTGTCAGGTCATGGAGCAATTTGCTTCTCTGTTCAGCCGTGCAATCCATTATTCTTGGCTTTTGGCTAAGGGATTGTTCCGAGAAAGAATGGAGAGAGCAAAGCACAATAATTACAAAGGCTATTAGGGAAGGGTGGACTGAATACTAACTCTACTAATACTGTAGCACAAACATTGGTGTTATTTGGCCAGTAAAATATTGCCTTAGAGTCATCTTGGGTGAGTGAAGGGACTTCCCTATTTCAGTGCAGTCTAGTGTATTGCTCAGGCCCCAGAGCCAGTCAGCCAGGAGAAGAAGGGTAAGGAAGGGACAGGGGCAGGCGACTTAAGGATCTGTAATGAGGCAAAACAGGTTCACCTGCCCTGCTTTCAGACACATAGAATCATAGAATTGTAGGACTGGAAGGGCCCTCAAGAGATCATCTTCTAGTCCAGTCCCCTGCATTCATGGCAGGACTATCCCTGACAGGTGTTTGTTTAAGCTGCTTTTAAAAATCTACAATGATGGGGGTTCCACAACCTTTCTGGGCAATTTATTCCAGTGCTTAACCACCCTGACAGGAAGTTTTTCCTAATGTCCAGCCTAAACCTCCCTTGTTGCAATTTAAGCCCATTGCTTCTTGTCCTCTCCTCAGAGGTTAACAAGACCAATTTTTTTCCTCCTCCTTGTAATAACCTTTTATGTATTTGAAAACTGTTATCATGTCCCTTCTCAGTCTTCACTTCTCCAGACTAAACTTAACTTCTTCCAGTTTTTTTTTTTCCAGGCTTCCCTCATAGATCATGTTTTCTAGACCTTTTATCATTTTTGTTGCTTTTCTTGGGACGTTCTCCAATTTGTCCACATCTTTCCTTAAGTGTAGCACTCAGAGCTAGATACATGCTCCAGCTGAGGCCTAAGCAGCATGGAATAGAGCGGAGGAATTAGTTCTTTTATCTTGCTTACAACACTTGGGGTATGGGAAGAGGTTGTGAACTTGAAGCAGGCTCGATATGTTTTGGGACTCAAGACAAAGTTCAGCAGAAGAAGGGGATTAAAGGAGAGAGACATAGAGAAGAAGCTTGGCCTATGAGGAGACAGAGGGAGTTACTGTTGGGATTCCCTCCGAGACCTTTTCTACTCTGCTTATATAGAACACGTTCAGTTCTGGCAGAACACTTCATCCAGTTCTCTGGAATCCAAAATGCTCAGTTCAGCTCCAGATTTCACCCCTCAGGTTACTTTATTTGATATACAACAAAGCTATGTGCGTTGGTCAGACTAAAGTGTAGGGGGTGAGCATAGGGCAGACCTCAAAGCCGAAGTTACACAGACAACCTCTTCCTTTATATACAGTTACACATTACATTGTATTTGCTCTAATTACACATTTTTGAATTGGCTTGGTTACTTTGCAGGAACCAGTTTCTCTGTACAACCTGCTCTGTTCATGTGATGTTCACATGAGATCTGATCTTTACATTCCGCATTTATCTTCTCTGTAGTCCCTAGCATCAAGGTGTTGCTGCATATTTTAGCTAGCCCAGACCGCCTGACTCCAGCATACTGTTTGTCAAGCCCCTATTTGCAACGTAGCCTTCCATTCATCTTCCCAGTTATGCCAACTAAGAAATGAAGCATGTTGTTTATGTCAAGCCAGACCTACAGTTATAGTGCAGGGGGGTAGCATGATTTTGTGAGTGTTTGATGTCACCAGTATCAGAAGCTGAAGTTCACAGTCCGACTACAATCCTTGCATCCTACCTGTTTAATTCAGCAGGGACCAGATTTGTTTGCAGGCTCGCACTGGGGATGTACTGCCTTCCCCAGCTCCACAGGTGTGTACCATCTTGCAGGACGGTGCACTTGCTCCTCCCAGTGCACCCACCAGGCTTGTGCCATGGGGCTTAGTGAACAGGATCAGAACCTCCCCTCCCCTGTTGTCAGGTTGTTGGGAGGGAGCAGTTCCCACCCTCTCCAGAACACAGGAACTGTGATGGTCCCTGACCCTCACAGGAAGAGCCCAAGACGGGGATGATCCCTGCACCTTGCACACAGGTGAAAAAACCAGGGACTATCTATTTCTCACCCACCAGCCACCTCCGTTAGTTTTCCCATGTTTTCTTTCCTGGCAAATCACACCAGTCATTGCTAATTTCCACCCCTAATTTCTAATTTCGCTCCCCTGTGATAACCTGTCCTAACGTGTTTTCCATTTAAATGGGGAATAAATTATGGCAGAATCTTAAGAAATAATAGAGACACCATGGTTCCCAACAGCTCTGCCCCTTTTTGCTTTAACATAATATATCCTTCACTGCTCCAGAACAAACTCCCTCATCCCTCCTCTGCTCCAGAACATACTGAATTATGTGTGGAACTCACATACACACTTTGTTCCCTGGTGACTTTATTATCCATTGCTTTGTTTCTGTGCCTGTTCCCTTGCTGTAAGAACCAGCTCTGACCGAGATCATTAGTTAATGCTAGTTTTCTAGATTCAAAAATCTCCTAGCTTTTTAACCCTTTCATCCATGTAAATAAAGATAGCTCTCTGCAATTCCTCAGGCCCATTCAGATTTTAAAAGCATTCATTATAAATATAATATAATATAATATAAAGCTTCTATTGGATTATTATATTTTGCACTTCCTGTGACAAAGCTCCAAGTCTGTACTTGTGGGTCCTGCGCTTCCTGGCAGATTTAGGGGCCTCAGAAACTCATCTAGGGCCCAGAGTGACCTCCCTTTCTCAGTATAATTGGCAAGAGTCACCACCTAGTGAGTTACCTTCATCACAGGCCAGTATGGAAGATGGAAAAGGGGGGAGCCCAGGCCCGCCCTCTACTCCGGACTCCAGCCCAGGGACCCTAATAGTATCAGCTAAGATGGCTGACCTTTTAGGCACAAAACACAATACAATTCCCTGGGCTACTTCCCCACAGCAGTCCCTGCTTCTTCAAACTCCACTTCACCCTTACCTCAGGGCCTCCTTCCTTCAGTATGATATGTTGTCCAACACTCAGTCTCACCAACAGCATAACTTCCTTCCACAGCTCCTGACACCCACAGCCCACCTGACTAACTGGGAGGTTTTTATCTGGATTCAGCCAGTCCCTGATTGGCTTCAGGTGTCCCAATTAGGCTAGCTGTTTCTACTCCTTTCTAGAAGGTTCTTAATTGGCCCCAGGTGTCTTGATTGGTCTGGAGTAGCCTTTGTTTGGCTATCCAGGGAACAAGGACCTGCACATCCTAAGGCTGATATACCTGCCTTCCAGCACTCTCCTATATCCTTCTGGTCTGACTCCGTCACATTCCATAGCATCTATCTCAAGATCTCAGACCACTTTCCCTGTGAAGCACAATCTGGCCCTAAGTGATTTCCCCAACATTACACAAGAGGTCTTGGAACCCTAGAGTGAAATTCTGGCCCCACTAAAGCCCACAATAGAATTCCCTTTGATTTCAGTGGAGCTAAGATTTCACACCGGATCTTTCGACTCCTGGTGCTGAGCTACAACACCAAGACCAACCTTCTTCCCCTTTCTTTCCTTCTCTCTCCCCTCCCCACCCAAGTTCTTGGCTCTGAATCTGCCCCTGTCAGATTCTCCCCCATCCTCTTTTATTTACCTCTTAAGAAAAAAATTAATGTAATCACCTAAAAATAAAGAAAATCAATAGTAAATTAATTAACGTCTAGATTTTCTTCTGTGTAAATGGAAAGCTTCTAGCAAGGATCTTTCCCCCTACACTATGCTGAGTGGGCACTTTTGGAGCACTGTCTGGGCACCTACTGTTTCAGAGCCCCAAGGCCCACTCCTGTAAACCACTGAGCTCTTCTTCTTAATCACTGATCTCAACGCTCATTGACTTTAGTGGGGGCTGAGAATGTTCAGGAATCACTTGCTGCCATGCAGGTTTCGGCCCCAGTCAAATGCATTTCAGTTTGGGGAAGGTCTCTTCCTTTGAGGTTGTCTGTGCCTCTTGCATTAACCCCTGCTAAGTGTTTTGTTGGAATTAGACTAATTTCCTAATCCAGTCTCTTCCCATCTCCGTGGAGCTAAACAACATGACTCGCCACAGCAATTAGCACTGTTACTAGGAAATGGCTCTTAGGAAAAGGCTAAGAGCATTTTCTACATACTGCATCCAAAAATTTCGTACTTGAAATTACATACCAGTTGTCCTTCCAATATGTTGCAACTTCAGGAAGCAAACAACCCACACATTGAAAAAATCACTGCCAGATACCTGCACTGTTACATCATTATTTTCTGCAAGCCAGACTAACTAGTCATTGTCATGTCACTGGAGGATGTCCCCTGAAGATTTTATTTAATAGGAGTGCAATTTGTCTCAAAGGTCAGCAAAATACGTTCGGAGTGACCTACAATCTCATGTTCAGAAGGAGCTTCAGAACTTACGCAGAACGTGCAATTTCATATTTAATAAAGAAGACAAATGCCATCAGCAGGGTACCGCAGTGATTCCTTTAAAGGGACAGTGCTATGCTGAAAATATTGGGTCCCTACTTTTCCCAAACTAGTGGTCTTTTAAATGTGTGCTAAGTGGGTGTGTATTTCACAGTGGCCCAATCAGCATCTTGTGCTCACTCACTCACCCTGATGGTAGCATATTACATGCACTTTGCATCGATGTCAGTGATGTACTCATGCACAGATCCCCTTCTTTACATGCTAGTACAGTTTCCATACACAGAACAGTGATTCTTCAACCATTTGCTCTAACGAAAATCTGTCTGTGTGAGACCTGCTCTGCACTGAAAAGTTACATTGACATACTGTGTCAGTTAGGGTGTGGGGAAAAACTCACACCTGTGCTGACATAACCTCCAGTGTAGACTCAGCCACGAGAGATTCCATGGACATAGTTAATCTGGTTCGGGGACATGGTGTTCCTACACCTGACAGCATGGGGTTTGGTTGTGTAGGTCAGGGGTCCCCAAACTTTTCCAGCTGCGCCCCCTTACTGTGGACCGGCAGCCACTTGCGGCCCCCCGCGGTATGTCTGCCGAAATGCCGTCGCAGAAAGCGGAAGCTTCTGCTTTCCACGGCGGCATTTTGGTGGGACAAAAATAGCCTGTGCGGGAGTTTGGCGGCGGTGCCGGGGTCTCGCACACCCCCGGGGGTGCACGCACCCCAGTTTGAAGACCACTGGGTGTAGGTTATTCTACAGTATAGGCTCTGCTGGCAGAGTTATGTCTGTTCTTGAAAACCTCCGTGGACAGGGATTCCATATCAGTTTGAGATCCTGTCTCACATCTTCCCTGATAAACAATGTGGCAAGTGAGTAATGTTCACGCTGTATCTAGCTACAGACTTGACCATCAAAATAATAGCTAAGGACCTGATCCCATAAAGACACTGTCACAGATCCCCTGGGCGTGCTAGGCCTCTGACCCTTATACAGTCTCTCCGGGTGTGTACCCCAGATGTGCCTCCATTGTTGAAGGAGGGAGCCCCATGACTCCACTACTCCGAGATTGGACCCTGGCTTCTGCACCTGTTTCTCACCCTGGCTCCTTCAGTGAGCCCAAAAGAGCTTGAATTCCTGTTGGAAACTTTGTCCCTGTGGGCACAGACATTGACTTTTATTTTTCCCAGCGGTGCTCACCCCCACTCTGCTCCAAAGCCCTGCCCCTTCCCCTGGGGCCCTGCCCTCGCTCTGCCTCTTCCTGGCCCCGCTCCACTCCCTCCACCGAAGTCTCTGGACCCGCTACTCAATGCTCTCTGCCCTCCCACAGCCCCTCCCACAGCCCCGCCAAACCACTATGGCTAGTGGGTGCTGAGGACTCCCTATTTTTTTCCCAAAAGTGCTTAAGCCCTGGAGTACTCACAGAGCTGGCGTCTATGCCTGTGGGAGTTCTGCAGCCAGCTGATGTGTGCAGAGACACAGGGCACCCTTTCAAAACAAGACAGCAGTTATTAGTCATGCGGAACATAGTATTTTGGGGTTCTTAGATTACAATGGAAAAGGAGAGTTTACAGCTACGCGGTGCTGTCAGCCCAACCTGCCTCTGGTTCAAAACATTCAGGAGTTCATCTCTCCCACTACGCTGCTTAGCACAGGCCTGCACAACATGCAGCCCGGGGGCCACATGCAGCCCGCAGGGGCTCGCTGTGCGGCCTGCGGGGGGTAAGTAGGTGTGGGGCAAACCAAGCGGTGGGGTGGGGCGAAGTAGATGGAGGTGGGGGTAAGTAGATGGAGGCGGGGCGAGAGTGGGGCTTTTCGGCCCAAAGCAGGGTTATTTGCAGTAATATGGCCCTCACTGCTTTCTGAGTTATGCAGGCCTGGCTTAGCACAATGTCCTGACTCCTCATTCTTTGTGTCAATCTCTAGTCAAGCTGGTGTCAAGTACCATGTTCCTTGACTGCCTGTCATTAAACATTAATATCTAATCTTTGGTTTTCCATTGTATCTTCATGGTAACACCTTTCATGTGTTGTATGTAGTGTCAGTCCCAGGATATTAGAGATACTAAGTAGGTGAGGTTATATCTTTAACTGGACAAACTTCAGTTGGTGAGAGAGAGAAGCTTTCGAGCTGCACAGGGCTCTTCTTCTGTCTGGGAAAGGAACTCCCAGTATCACAGCAAAATGCAAGGTGGAGCAGATTGTTCAGCATAAGTAGTTGACGCGTATTGTAAGGGGCAGTGACAGGATGAGCTAGGTTTGGAGGCCTCTTGGCTCTGCACACCCCACCCCAAAAAAAGAACAGTAGAGAGGTCCTCTGAGCTGCCTAGAATGGCTGTGTGGGAAGCGGCCAACCGGGGCCCAGCAGGCTAGAATGAGAAGAGCTGCAGGGCCAGAGTGAGTTCAGTTCCTTGCTGGATCTGTGAGAATGTGGATTGTGTCCCTGGCTGGCTGAGGGAGCTATAGGAGCCTGGACTGAGCAGTGCTGGCAGAGGCCGGGGGAACACAAAGGAGTTCCAGGATGGCTGCTAGGACTCTACCAGGACAAGCCCCAAGGTAAAGGCAAAGCATGAACTGGGGCCATGGGGGAGAGGCTCAGGGAACTGTAGCAGTGACACAGATTATTTAAAGGCCTGGGGCAGATGCTCCCTATCTAGGGGAAGGGATAGCTTGGTGGTTTGAGCATTGGCCTGCTAAACCCAGGGTTGTGAGCTCAATCTTTGAGGGGGCTGTTTAGGGATATGGGGAAAAAATTCTTTTGGATGATTGAGCAGGGGGTTGGACTAGATGATATCCTGAGGTCCATTCCAACCCTGATGTTCTATGATAAATGAAACCTATGATTCTCTAAGGTCCTTGGGGTAGGGCCCAGAGTAGAGGGCAGGCCTGGGTCTCCTGCATCAATCACAGGGAAAGTGGCCTGGACTTTGATGCACCCTGGAAGGGGAACTGAACTCTGTTAGTGTGCAACAAAGAAAATAAGCTAAGGAAACAGACTTCAGCTGCAAACTTTATAGGCCTTTATTGTAAACAGCCAGTGAATTATGAAAAATTATGAAAAAAATACCTTGTCAGTATGCTCTTAAGTCAGCTAGAAAATTTCTTCCCCTAGATAGCATAGTTATCCATTTTGTTATGGCTTTCCTACCCAAGATCCTATAAGAAATATCCCCAGTTGTTCAATAAATAATGTTATAGAATTTAAAATAAGAAACTGGATTATTAAAGTTACAAATCTTTGAGGTTTTTATATGTTTAATAAAACATTTAGCTATTAATAATAGCTACTGTTTCTACCCTACTCATGCTTTAAATGAAAAAAAAATGACCAATGGAAAGTCACCAATACTTCTTTATCCTCCCAAGCCAAGGTTGACAAAAATGCTGTTACCTTGACAAATGTTTCATCATTTACAAAGGTTTAAAAATTTTAACAGTTCTACGTAAATTGAAGACTCAGTGTTTAGCCTTGAAGGCATGCAACAAGAAAAAGTAATCCGGAGCGTCCATGGAGATAAATGTTATAACTTCATAGCCCTTTGCGCATTGTTAATGGAATAGTTTGGCTCATACGAAACACAATGCACACATCAATACAGCATTAAACATTAATGTACACCATACCAGGAGACCTCCGGGCAGTTGTACCTTTAATGTTTGTTAGCTGAAGTGATCCTAATGGAATAATAATGTATTATGAAGAGGGTGACAATTTCTAAATGGCAGAATAAGAAACAAAAAAGTAGATGTAAAAAAAAAAAATCTCAGAAAAGTTATGGGACTGAAGCTGCCAGAAAAATTCACAGCGTTATTCCTGTGAGATATGGAAAGCTTACAGATTCTTCCTAAGCTCTGGCAGCTGTTCGTTGATCTTGTTGGGCCAAATTTTCAGCAGGCCTCTGTTTTCACACTTACAAACTTGGCAAGAGCATTGTACTGAACACAGAAAATCCCATATTTATGGCCACAACTAAGCAATTGCATGTGCCACTTGGGCTAAGTCCTGGTTGCTCCATTCTTTGTTTTTTCTCATTAGTTAGTTAATCAAGCTCTACTCCTTTTGATTTCAATGAGAATTTTTCCTAAGTAAGGACTTCAGCATTTGGTCAGTGTAATTATCAGCACAAAGAGCCTGTTCACAGGAAGTTTTCAGAGTGGTCAGAATTTTCTGTTTTTTTTCTTCAACGTCAAAACACAAACAAAAAAAATTGATAACAATTTTCTTTAAAAAATTCAATTTCCGTTTTTTAAAAACTGACATTTTTATTGAAAACTGTTTTCAGAGCCTGAATTTATTTTCATTGTTCCATTCTGTTTTTTGGTTGTGTAACCCTTCTGCCCATCAGAGTTGGCAGCAACAAGGGCCGGGTTCAGTATCCAGGGGTTCCATTCCAATAGCACAATACAAAAAAACCGGCTCGAGCCCCCACCCAGTGACCTGGGACAACCATATACCACTCCTCTGGGCGTCTGTAAGAGACAATACTTCCCCTCTCGCAAGCACAGAGTCTGAGTGTACCAAAGCCTTTTAATAACAGGGAGAAACAATGCGGCATTATATTGGGGAAACACCACAAACAAGGTTAATAAACCAAACCATGAACCAGAAGCCCCCCTCCCAGCAACTAGGCCGTGGCCTTCCCTTTGGATCTTGAGTTCCACAACCCCAGAAGTCACTCAATAGCCCCAAAAGTCCAACAGCCCAAGAGTCTCTGTTCTTGGTCAGTGCAGAGTTCAAAAGTCAATTGGCAGAGTCTTACCTCCAGCCTGGGTGGAATTGGAGGATAGGGCACGGGGCACCTTACGTGGTCCAAGGCCAACTGCGCCGCCTCTCCGTGAGGTTCCGCTGCAGCTCTCACCGCAATCGGCTCTGCTCCGCTCCGCTGGCTGTCCCACGAACTGCTCTGCCCGTTGATCCGCTAGCTGCTCTGCTAGCGGACACACAGACAGCTGTGCCGCGCCAGTCACTCTGCCCGCAGCACCAACGCCTCCGCTAGTCGACAGACAGCTCTGCCGCACTGGTCACTCTGCCCGCAGCACCAACGCCTCCGCTAGTCGACAGATAGCTGTGCCACACCGGTCACTCTGCCCGCAGCACCAACAACTCCGCTAGCCGTCCTGCTAGCCAACACACAGACTGCTCTGCTGCACCAGCCACTCTGCACTTTTCTCAGGCCCCCCTACTTAAGACAGTGCTCAGTGATTTCAGCTATTAAGTGATTCCAGCATACAGTAGGGGAGCCTTAGTGCAGGTGCACCACTGAGCCCAAAGCAATTTTCAGCTTAGCAGCCTGAAACCAGGCTCCTAATAGAAGCAAAAATTCAATTCTGACATTCCACAGTGGAGAGAGGCAGGGTATAATAGGCCTGGGAAGCCCTCAGACAGCACCCTCACCAAAAAGATACAGGTGCTTGTCCACCACCTCTCTTGATGTCACAGTGTTCTGAAACGCATGGCCCTTGCCCAGTGAGTGCTACCTAGATGATGGCGAGTCCCTCCATCATAACACGGGCCAAGTACATGTCCATAGTCCTTCATTCACATAATCACAGTAACATCACTTTATCATTCCTGCCCCAATAACATAGAAACTGGGGCTCCCTCATCAGCCGAAGTGGCCATGTGGGCTGCTGTGGGCTCAGGCTAGGCACAGTGGGTGTGTCTATGCAAATTGATCAGCCCCAGACTTATTTTGCAAGGCTCACTGCAATTCCCATAGTTCGCCACCAGATGTCAGAATATATCTCATTCCTGACACTGCTTACAGTTGGAAAACCAGAAAAGTCTTTTGAGGTCCTCATATAACAAAAAATCCTCTGAAATATAACTTGCCATCTTCTTACCAACTCTAGTGGGGATGTTCACAGGCTTGCTGGGTCACTCCAGGCTGTGTTAGAAAGGGAAAGCACAAGCTGACTTGTGGTAGGAACAGACGTTCATGGCCATATCCGTGATGCAGGCAGGGCACTTTCTTCCTGTTTGCTCTGGTTGCAGAGATTCACAGAAAGGTGGATGAAAGGTACCCAGCATAGATGCTAACTCCGTTGGTGCTCCAGGGCTGGAGCACCCACAGAAAAAAAATTAGCACCCACGAGCATCCAGCTCCCCTTCCCACTCCCAGCGCCCCCCACTGACTGGCAGCCCCACCAATCAACTTGTCCCCTTCCCTCCCAGTGCCTCCCACCCACTGCAGGGCCTGGGGTGGAGTGGGGGTTGAGCACTCTTGGGAAGAGAGGAAACCGGAGTCTCTGATACCCAACACCTGCCACCCCATGAACAGCTGGCCATGTGGGGACTCGCGATACCACTACTCACATGGGGTGTGCTAATACATAGGAGAGGCTGTGGAAGGGCAGCCAGCATGGCATGGACGTTCCCTTACCTTCTGCTGATCCAGGAGAGGACAAAGGAAAGCGGGCCAACCTGGGGGCACCACAGTCAGCTGAAGCAATGGAACCTCAGGCATGACTATATACAAGAAACCCACACATCACCACACACAGCTCCCCAGATCTAGCAACCTACCCAGACATACCAAATAATCTGTTATCTACAGCCAGGCCCTCAGCTACCACAGAATTTGCTCTGAAGAGAAAGTCTGGGATACAGACCTAAACACACTTAAAACCGCCTTCAATAAACAAGGCCATTCCAAAGAAGTGGAATCATGGACTGAGAAGTGGATCATGGAAAGGGCCACCCGAATACCCTGGGAAAACCTGCTTCAATACAGGAGAAAGGTGTGTGGTCAGTGAGTTTCTATCACCCTGCATTAGAAGCCACTAAACTATTACAACCCAAACTCTATAGGACCATGTCCCGAGAGTAATTGTTCCTGACTCCCCAATTCTAGCCTTCAGACAAAGCCCTCAGCCACACCAAGGTAATCATCAGAAGCAAGCTTCCCCACAGACCAGGACTCACCAACTCAAAGCAGCACCAGACCCTGTCAGAATATCAGATGGAAAACCTGCAGATACATCTCCACTGCTACAATTATCGATACCCTAACAACACACCTTTCAAAATTTGTCGGTCTTACACATGCCTATCATAACATGTGGTGTATCTCATCCAGTGCACCAAATGCCCCAGTAACAACAATCTAGGTGAAACCAGACAATCGCTCTGCTCTCGAATGAACTCACCCATAGAAAAATGATAAAAGACAAAAACACCATCTCTCCCATGGGCAAACACTTTCACAAAGCGATCTCACTCCTCATCTGATCTTCCAGTACTTATTCTCAAGGAACCATTCTTACAGGTGTGCATAGGGGCATGTTTCCATGCACATTTTCTTGTGTTGCTTGTCACAAGTGGGGGAAAGAGTTAAATGGGTGCATTATAGGCGTAAATGTTGTTGTATTCATAGATTCATCAATTTTAAGGCTAGCTGGGAACACTGATTATCTAGTCTGACTTCCTGTGTAACAGAGGATATAGAACTTCCCTGACATAATTCCTGTCTAAAGTAGCACAGATCTTTTAGTAACACATCCAGTCTGCCTTTAAAAATTGCCAGTGATAGAGACTCCACCAAGATCCTGGGTAAGTTTTCCCAATGGATAACTACCCTCACTGTTGACCATTTACATCTTATTTCCAGTTTGAATTTGTTTAGCTTAAAGGACCCCATTTGTGCCTGAACTTTTTAGAGACATGAGAGGTGCAGGCACAGAGATGATTCCTTTCCTGTTCTTTTTATTGTTTCTCTACTGGTACCCAATGCCTCAGCAGGTTTTGTTGCAGCTGCTTGAAAAAGGCATCTATTTCTAGCCAAAATATTAGATCCATTCATTTTGCTTCAAGAGTGGATAGAAAATAAATCTTTAATTTTGCTCTTGATTGGTAGTTTTAGAGGAGATTGAGGTGACTACAATGTACAGGAACAGCCCTTGTTCTATGGCAGGGTGGCCCAGGTGTGGATATGGCAGGATAGACTAGCAGAAGGCATTACTTCTTATTCTTTAATTTCCAGGCCTCCTGAATCTTGAAGGGAGGAAGGGTCTCAGTGAATAATGAAAGCAATGAGACAATGTTCTTGGCCTCTCCAGGTCGGTATGCCAGTATGTACGTGTGAGGATGGAATTCATGGTATGTCTACACTTCGAGATGGAGGTGTGATTCCCAGCTCAAATAGACATACTTGCTCTTGCTCTCGTCTAGCTAGCATGTTAAAAATAGAGCGTTGTCAGGGCATATGTGCGTAAGATCTTGGATGGGCAAATACCTGGTGTGATAGCTCCCTCACTGCAGCTCATGCTGGAGCAGCTACATTCTATTTCTGGAACAGTAGCTCAGTGAAATCTAGTGATCTAGAAATCTAGTATGTCTGCGCAAGTGGGAATCACACCCCAGATGTACCCTTAGTTCTTTCCCCTCCTTTAGGACTCCTGTAACTGTTCTGGGAACCCTCTTAGTTCCATGTGTTTGAATGCAATATGGAAAAAGTGTGTAATGGAATGTTAAACGGTATCATCCTTTCAGCCACTAGGTGGTTCTGTGTATAACATGCCTTATTTAAGCTAACCTGAGCCATGTGGGGCACAGCATTAAAGGATCTTATGATACACACCAGATGAGTTTATAAGCAAGGTCTGTGAACAGTTCATATCTGGTCCAGAAATACAGGACATGGTGTCAAGAGTAAACTAAGAACAGAAGCATAAGGAAAAGTGCAAGAAAGGTTGCAGACAGGAGTAGGGTGACCTGATGTCCTGATTTTATAGGGACGGTCCCAATTTTTAGGTCTTTTTCTTATATAGGCTCCTATTACCCCCCACCCTGTGTCCTGATTTTTCACACTTGCTGTCTGGTCACCCTAGACAGGAGGAACAAAACAACAGATATTGCAGAATCTCCTCCTCATGCCACTCTTCAATACTCCAGAGAATTTCAGCTTTGATAAATATTCACAATGGACCGACCGGAAACAATATTTTGCAAGCTTTTGCATTGCCACCAAGAAACTCGAGCTATTCAGGTATCTTTTTTTAATTTATGCTATGGGGAAGCAGGCAGAGCATATCTTTAAATCCTTTGACTTTATTGAAGATAGTCACAAAGATGACTAGGAAAGGATTCTGACTATGTTTGGTCCATACTTCAGAGAAATGTCATTTATGAAACAGCATGTTTCCACCAGAGAATCCAAGAACTAGAGGAAAATGTTGAATGTTTTATGAAAGTTCTGCATACATTGGCTGAAAACTGTGATTTTGGGAATGCAAAATGTGAAAATATCAGAAACAGGCTGGTTATTGGGTGAACAGATAAAACCATTGAAGACAGACTTAGGCTATATCTACACTGTCAATTGAATGACAAAACTTTTGTCTTTCAGAGGTGTTAACCACCCCCACCCTCCAAGTTTTTGCCACAACAAGTGCCGGCATGAACAGTGGTCTGTCGGTAGGAGCACTCTCCCACTGACAATGCAAGGGCTGCTCGATGGGGTGGAAGTTTTTTGTTGGCACGAGAACCAACAAACTGCAGCTACACTGTGTGACTTTTAGCGGCACAGCTATAGCGAGACAGCCATGTCACTAAATGCTGTGTAGTGTAGACATAGCCTTAGTCCTAGCCACAGCTATGTAGGGAGCAAAGCAGGGTGAGCTGGTGACTCAGCAGAACATAGAGCAACTTGAAAAATCTGAAACTAGCTTAGAAACTGTAAACAGACACTTGAATGTTATAAGTCATTATCATTAAACCCCTAAGGCAAGGAGAGAGAACTCCCAAGCTAAGGCCTTGTCTACACTACCGGCTGGATCGATGTGTAGAGATTTATCTATTGGGGATTGATTTACTGCGTCTTGTCAGGACACCATAAATCTATCCCTAGAGGCACTCCCATCGACTCCGGAACTCCAGCTCGCCAAAAGGTACAAGGCAGAGTCGATGGGGGAGTCCACTGTCGACTGCTGCTGCCATGAGGACGGCAGGTAAGTCGACCTAAGATGCATCGATTTCAGCTATGGTATTCACTGTAGACCAGACCTAAGAGGGACAAATTCCAGCCTACACGCACAAGGGGTGGAAAAAGTCATAATCCAAGAGATGATACCTGTCCAGCCAGAGGCACACCGTGTAATAATTGTATGAAATATGGACATTTTGCAACTGTTGGCTGCACCAAAGCTGTCAGGGAATTGACTCACGTTATAAAGCCTTTGTTCCTGAGATCTGTCACTTGTGATGACCTAGAGCCTGCCTGGAGAGTGAAAGTGCAGATTCATGACCAGGCTAGGGACTCAGCCACAGGGAGGCTGAGATAGCTGTACAGAAAGACAAAAAAATCCTACGGCAGGAAGATCCATTCCTTGCTCTTCTGAATTACGGATCAATACCAAGAGTAGGTGCTGGATATAGTCCAGCACAACTCCTGATGGGACGGCAACTCAGAACGACTGTTCCAACTTTAGAAAAGAACCTATTTCCAAAGTGGTCAGACACAAACAGAGTAGCCAAATCTGATAAGAAAGCTAAAAGAGCTTAGGAACACATTTACTATAGCTGTCATTCAGCTAGAGAACTGCCAGATATAGAACCTGGTGACCATGTTTGTGTCAAACTGGACGGAGAAAAAGGCTGGACAACTCCAGCTGTTGTAAAGAAATGGAATCAGTGCTCAGATCATCTGTTCATATATGGTCAAGACCATCGGTGGAAGGTTTAACAGAAGCTGTCAACATCATTTCAGTTAATGGACAGTCACATGCCCAAGTTGTTACATGTCATGTAATTAGGAAGCCAGTACAATTCCACACTTAACAGCCTGATACCAACAGAACTTCAAAGACAGTGTGAGCCTATAAATATATTGAAAATGGTAGGAACGTAGAACTTAAATAGGAGCCGGAACGGAATGTTAAACGGTATTAAACTGTTCACCCACAAGGTGGCACTGTGTGTAAAATCCCTTATTTGAGCTAACCTCAGCCATATTCGCAGAGCATTAAAGAATATTCTCAGTAACACAGCTGGTGTATGTAAGCAAGCTCTGTGACCAGTCCAGATCTGGTGCAGAAGTACATGCCAAAGACTGAATGGGACTTATCCACTTTGTCCCCTGCACCAGTCTGGAACATTGCTGGCAGCAGATCCAGAGCAAAGCGGAAACTATTACTAAATGGTATGTGTTTGTTTTCCATTTACATCCTTTCCCTCACCCTTGGTTGGGGGAGATGGATAGCTCAATGGTTTGAGCATTGGCCTGCTAAATGCACCATTGAGAGTTCAATCCTTAAGGGGGCCATTTAGAAATCTGGGGCAAAAATCTGTTGCATGATTTAGTTGGGGTTGGACCTGCTTTGAGCAGGACATTGGACTAGATGATCTCCTGAGGTCCCTTCCAACCCTGATATTCTATGAACTGGCTTGTCTAAGGGTACATCTACACTCTGGAGACTACACCGGCATAGCTATGTTGCTGTAACCATGTTGGCATAATCCCATAGAGTAGGTACAGCCTACACCAATGGTAGGGCTTTTCTATCAGTGTAGATCACCACCTTCCCAAACAATGGGCACATTCTTCCATCAACACAGCTACTCTACATGGGGCATTCAGTCAGCATAGCTAGGTCTCTGTAGGCTGTGGATTTTTCACACCGCTGACTAACGTAGCTACACCAACCCGACTTTAAAGCATAGACTGGGCCTAAGCAGCACAGAGTCATTCAGAGAGAGCAGGAGTTTGCTGAGAAAACAGCCACTTCCTGTCATTCACAGCCATTGTGCAGAGGCAAGCTGAGCTGGAAATCAGCAGCTACCAGGAGACTGATGTCACAAGCATGGGCTACATTTTCATGGAGATATTGTCTGATGTTGGTTCATGGACACTTCCACTGTCATTTGCAATCACAAACCTGGCCTGAGGTAGCAGGATCCAGTAGATAAAGCCTTGGACTTGGAATCAGGAGAGCTGGGAATCAGTTCTGGCTCTGCTACTGGCCTGCTGGGTGATCTAGGGCCAGTCACTGCCCCTCTCTCTGCTTCTAATTCACCTTACACCCTTTATCCATCATCTCTATTTAGATTGTAAGGTCTTTGGGATAGCAACTCTGTCACACACTGTGTCAACATAGCGGGCCTTGGTTTCACCTGGGTCCTTTATCCATTACGGGAATAAAAATGAAGATCATGATAATAACTACAGCCTGTGTTGCCATGGCGAAGTAATATTAGGTGAGTATTTCTTGTATTATTAGCTGTCTTTTTATGCAGTTTAGCAGCTGGGAATAAAGAGGAGGTGCCAACACCATGTTATGAGCCAGTTCTCTGAAAGTGACCAGCAAGAAGCTGTGCCCTAGAGGCTCCAACTCGCCGTTCCTTACTGATGTAAAGAGAAGCATCAATAGTCACGACGGACAGCAGCCTTTGCCTTTGAATCTAGGGGGAGGCTCAAATCATTTGGAGGGGGAGCATCACATTTTCCATGACAGTGGGGTTTATGTGAGTGTTTTCATTGGCCATGAAGTTACAACAAAACCCTCCAGTGCCAACACTTTCCAAAGACTTGGGTTAATTTCAGTTTAAATTGACTAGCAACCCTGATTCGTCCTTGGTGTAACTCCATAGGAGTCAGTAGTGTGACACCAGAGACTAACCTGGCCCAACATATTTAAGCAGATTCTCTCTAAGCTTATTAAACTGCGGATCTGGGCAGAGGAGGCCGTGTTGGGTTTGGTCCTGCATTAAGGGTAGGCTAGGGCTGGGTGGTGAGGGTTGATCAGAGCGAGGTGTGACAATGAGATCCTGGCTTTGAAGAGCTCACAGTCACATCTTGATGTCAATAAGGTTGGGTAAGTCTCAGGCACTGGAATGCTGAGTGTGGTCTGCTTGATGCATCAGAAGAGGAAAGGGTAGGATCCATGCCCCTTGCAGCTATGGAGCTGCCTAGGGGAGAGAGAATTTATGTAACTCATTTTTGTTCCCCTAACATGTCTCCTCACCCCTCTCTGCTGAGCCATGGGGGGTCAGTCCCTCCCTCAGTCTGTAGTAAATCCCACGTGGCACTAGTGGGGGCATGCAAGAGGCATGGGAACAGCTTCCATCATGCTGATTCTGGCTTGTGGGTTCTCTGAGTGCTCTCTCCTCCCTCCTCCCAATTGCCAGCTGCAGGGAGTCTTCTTCAGCATGATTATCCCTGGCCCAGGACTGTCGGGGGGAGGCAGCACCATTTTCAGGCCGCCTGGCCCATTTAGCCTGCAAAGAGCCCTATTCCCCATGTAGACAGTAAAAAAGACTCTGCACATTTTCAGTTCCTCTCTTCCCCTATTGTCTTACCCAGGCTTCTCTTGGTTACCTGGGTAATGAGCCATTGCAGCCTGGGAAGGGGGTTTACTGTAGGACCTGCAGGTGCTTACTCAGCATGCAGCACCTCTCAGAACTGGCTCTTTCTATTTGTATACTAATAGGGCCAAATTCCAAGGTCCTTAATTTTTACTCAGTCCCTTTTCAAGCCAAATTCCCAGTGAATTCCAAGAAAACGGAGAAAGGATCTCAGGACTTGATCCAAATTATCTGCAACGAATGGATCAAGCCCAATCTGAATCAAAGACTGAATTCCGATCTGAGTCACAGAATCATAGAATATCAGGGTTGGAAGGGACCTCGGGAGATCATGTAGTCCAACCTCCTGCTCAAAGCAAGACCAACTAAATCATCCCAGCCAGGGCTTTGTCAAGCCTGACCTTAAAAGCCTTTAAGGAAGGAGATTCCACCACCTCCCTAGGTAACCCATTCCAGTGCTTCACCACTCTCCTAGTGAAAAAGTTTTTCCTAATATCCAACCTAAACCTCCACCACTGCAACTTGAGACCCTTACTCCTTGTGCTTTCACTGGCTACCACTGAGAACAGTCTAGATCCATCCTCTTTGGAACCATAACAGATGTGCTCCTCTAGGTCAATGCACCTGAAAGCTGGAGACAAAGTGTTCTCTGATCCAAACTTCCAGAGGCGATCAGCTGAACCCAGAATCTGGCTGTTCTAGGAAATGTGCAAAGCTAGATGAGATGGATAGATTAGATAGATAGGTTAGATAGACAGATTAGATTTCTGCTAAACTTCAGCTGGCTTCCATACAAAAAAAATGTATGCTCAGCAATACACAACTAGGCAAGTGAAAATCGGCTCACAAATGGGAAATCTACTTTTCTGTCCATCTATCCTCATGTATCTCTTCTATATGTATCTATCTCTCTATCTATGGCATTAAATCAAAGCTGTCATTCATCACAGTATCTAAGTGCTGCTTGTGCTTGTGCTATTGGTATTGCTCAAGTAATGGTATCTCCTAAGCAAAAGTTAGTGATAGCTCAGGAAAAGCTCAGCGGGGATATTTATGCGTAGTTAACCAAAATCTGAGGCTCCCTCCCAGCCCACAATTCTCTAGTGCCATCCCTTACAATCTCACTCCATCCCTCCTTGCAGCCCCTGCCTGTGGACTGGGAGGAAGCAGAGCCTTTTGGGTGGTCATAGAGGGAGCCACTACAAAGTTATAAGTCAAAGGGGAAATGAAGAACTAGGTTTCGAGATGAGCCTGAAGAAAGGTGGTGGCATCTGTTTGTCTGGCTTTGGCTCGTATGGTCTCCAAGGTAGAGACTGTATCCAAGTCTACATGTGTGTAATACCTAGTCCAATGGAATCGTAACTTATGTTGGGGATTTTAATTAATATTGGACATGATCACGTACCTAGGCGGTGCGTGACTCTTGTGTTTGGTGAGGCTGAGTGCGAGCACTGGAAACTCCCTAGAAATGGGAGTGGATCCCTGCCCCCACTCAGCTTCCTCCCCCGGAGGCCCTGCCTGTGCTCCACTCCGGCCCCGCCCTGAGGCCCCCGTCCCCAGGGCCGGTGCAACCACTAGGTGAACTGGGCGGCCGCCTAGAGCACCAAGTGGTTGGGGGCACCAAAAAGCGGTGCCCCAAATTTTTTTTACACAGCGGAGCACAAGGGGCTGCCACTGCTCCCCGCCTACAGATGGGCTGCCCACAGTGCAGCCAGTCCCTGCTCCCATGGGAGCAGCCGGCGGCGGAGGTGGAAAGGGGAGGGTCTAATGCTTGGAGCACCGAGCATAGGTGCCCTCCCTTCCCCAACCCTGCCTCTTCCCCATTCCCTCCCCCACCCGCCTGGGGAACCCTGGCCCAGCTCCCTGCCCCAGCTCACCTCCGCTCCGCCTCCTCCCCTGAGCACGCCGCCGCCGCTCCACTTCTCCCGCCTCCCAGGCTTGCCACACCAAACAGCTGATTGGCGCTGCAAGCCTGGGAGGCGGGAGAAGTGGAGCGGGGGAGAAGTGGCGCGGCGGTGTGCTCAGGGGAGGTGGCGGAGCGGAGGTGATCTGGGGCAGGGAGCTGCCACAGGGTTCCCCAGGCGGAAGGGGGAGTGGGGAGTTGCCCAGAGCTCCCCAGGTGGAGGGAGTTCAGCGGGTGCATGGTGGAAGTTTTGCCTAGGGTGTGAAATATCCTTGCACTGGCCCTGCCCGTCCCACTGGCCTCTTGCCCTGAGGCCATGCCTCCATTCCGCGTCTTCCCTCCAGGCCCTCTTTGCCCACCACTCGCACCCCCGCACCCCCAAACCAATCATGCCTTTCGGCCCTTAAGGGCAAGCGATGGGTGGAGCGAGAGCAGAGAGGGGCGAGTGGTGGCCGAGGGGGAAGAGGAGCAGTGCTGGCGGGACCACGTGGGAATAGGCTGAGTGGGGGCAAGGCCTCATGGCAGAGCAGGGACAGAGCCACAGTCCGGGAGTTGGTGCCTTCCCCCTCCAACCTCCCACCCCTCCGCTTCTTGGGTGCTTTCAGCAGCAGCACTCCAAAGGCGGGGGTACCAAGGGAGGTGTGCTACAACCACCATTTCTTGCCCCATTTGGGGAAGCTTAGCCTTCCCGAGCCTCTTATACCCACCACCCATGATCAAGTACCCGTCTTCAAGATGAGCTCAGATTGCCTCCCCCAGCCGTGGGAAGCTCCAGTTCAGAGCTAGTTCCGGGTATCTCCAGGCCTTGGGCCCATTCTGTAATCAACAGTAATGTGAAGAATATGGCAGGGTAATTCAGACTCAGTTGGGAGACCTTTAGCATGATAGCATCATTTTCTAGATCAAAAGCTGAAGCAGCTCTCTAATCAGAGGCCACCTCAGACAAGCTTTAAATAACTTAGTCCAAATGTTCAACATAATAAAGCTAAGCGGCTGCAGCTCTCCTGGCCTCATGTTGAGAGGCAGCCGAGATGTGATTACACTGCTGAGCCTCCTGCTGTGATAGGATCACAATGACAGCTGGGAAATGGCTCATGAAAAATTATATTTTTAATACATTAAGGCTGAAATTACCACAGCATCCGAAGAAGACACACAGAGGGATGAAAAGCTAGTGGAAAGGAGTTCAAATACTGCTCAGTTTACAAGTGAATTTGGCTCGCTCTGGGCATACTGTAGGTGGAGCTCATAAAGCTGCTATTTGGTTGGTCTCCAACTGTCAATCTCTGCTATGCAGAGACTGTATGGGACGGCAGCCGGAGGGGGGCGCTGAAGAGCACAACTGAGGTGCATTAGTAGAAACACAGAATGGGAAGGGAGCATTGTAGGCCACAATTCATGTCTACTGCTGAATTAAAGCTACAATCTGGTCTGCATTACAAGTTATGCCACTTACATTAGCTGTGTGTGTGAAAAAAATTGCACCTCATAGACTACATCCCCTGGCAACTGCGCATTGTGTGAAGAAGTACTTCCTTTTACTTGTTTTAAACATGCTGCCTATTAATTTCATCAGGTGACCCCTAGTTCTTGTGTTATGTGAAGGGATAAATAACACTTTCTCCACACCATTCCTGATTTTATAGACCTCTATCATATCCTCCCTTAGTCATCGCTTTTCTAAAAGGAACAGTCCCTGCCTTTTAAATCTCTCCTCATATAGAACCTGTTTGATACCCCTCATAATTTTTGTTGCCTTTTGCTGTTTTCCTTTGTCCTTTGCCCTTCCCCAACATATCATGTTCATCTGCGTGTCTGATAATTCTGTTCTTTTCCAGTTTTTGTTTCAACCAGTTTGCCTGGTACTGAAATTAGGCTTACTGGCCTTCAATTGCCTCTGGACTGCCTCTGGAGACTTTTAAAAAAATCGTTGTCACATTAGCTACCCTCTATCATCTGATACAGAGGCTGATTTAAATGATAGGTTACATACTGCGGTTAGCAGTTCTGCAATTTCATATTTTTATTTCCTTCAGAACTCTTGGGTGAATCCCACCTCGTCCTGGTGGTTTATTACAGTTTGATTGATCAGTTTGTTTCAAAACCTCCCCTGATGATACCTGAATCTGGGACAGATTTGTCACTTGAAGAGAATGGCTTGGGTGTGGGGATCCTCCCGTATCATCTGCAATGAAGGGCAATGCAAAGAATTCATTTAGGGCTTGTCTACATGGGCACTTTACAGTGTTGCAACTTTCTTGCTCAGGGGTGTGAAAAAACACATCTCTGAGTGCAGCAAGTTTCAGCGCTGTAAAGTGTCAGTGTAGACAGTGCACCACTGCTGGGGGAGCTGAGCTCCTAGCACTGGTAGCTATTCCCCTCATGGAGATGGGCTTTTTTGTGCTGCGATCACACAAGCCACCTTAAAGCCATGTTAAAGCACAGTGATGTTCATAGAATCATAGAATATCAAGGTTGGAAGGGACCTCAGGAGGTCATCTAGTCCAACCCCCTGCTCAAAACTGGACCATTCCCCAGTTCATCATATTCTTAAATCATCTGGAAAATGGGGTAAACAAACAGTGAGGTGGCAAAGTTTAGACACAACATAAAAATACTCAAGATAATTAAGTGAAGACATGCCCTCAGGTTCTCCTCAATGACCACAAGCACTTCCTTGAGTGCTCCTTTAGCACCTTAATCAGTCAGTGACTTAGCCCTTTCCCTGGAGCAGTGATCCTGATTTCTGCAACTTGATTTGTTACCCCAGAGCATTTTCCCCATAGTCTGGATGGGAGCACTTTCCAGCCTATGGGTTGACTGTAAGCTCTTCACTGAAGCTATTCACTATGCTTTATTTGTAGTGGGTCATTGGTCACAACAGCTACACCATCTTCTCAGGCACCCTGATTGGATGACTGGAACTCTTTCAACGGGAGGTTAATAAATGATGCCACTCCTCATAAGGTTCCCCTACTTGGTTTACCTTCACTATGCAACGCCTTTCCCCACTTCTGCCTCTCTGCCAGTCCCCCCCACTGCCTCTCCTCTTTCCCTCCATGCTACCTCACCTGTCTTCTGACAATCCATCTTCTCACCTCTGCCTGCCTGTCCTCTCTATGTCCCCTTCCAGTCCGCCAGCTTCTGTCTCCTGCCTCTTAACTCAGACTACTACTCCCTAACCTCATACTCTTAGCCCTGGTCTGCACTGCAGGGGGTCAGCCTAAGATATGCAACTTCAGCTACGAGGATAGCATAGCTGAAGTCGACGTATCTTAGGTTGTCTTACCTCACGTCCTCACGGCACGGGGTCGCTCCCTGTTGACTCCGTTTCCGCCTCTCGTCTTGGTGGATTATAGGAGTCGAAGGCAGAGCGATCAGGGATCGATTTATCACGTCTACACTAGATGCGATAAATCGATCCCTGATAGATCGATCACTACCCTCTGATCAGGTATGGATTAGGAAGATGTCCTTCCTCCTCCTCCCTTGCCTTCCACACCCTGCTGCTTCCTTCTCTGCACTCTACCCTAGTCACTGTAGTTACATGTCCTTGCATAGCAAACCCCCTTCTGTTTCCACTGCTGGTCTTCAACAGCCCTAGCAACAAGGGAGTTAACAGCAGGCCATTGTCTGGACCGCTCTGTCTCACTGCAGGAGAGAACCATGAGAGTACGTACCACAGAGGTCTGGCTGCTGGCCACTTAGAACAGGTCAGGGGAAGCACCAATGCCCCAGATGTTCCTGGATTTCCATATCCAGCTGCTGCTCCGTCTGTGGAATATGCCATATGTCAGTTGTTTACACAGGGTGGGGCTCAGTTGAGGAAGTCCACAGCAGGGTGAAGAAGCCTTCTCATCCTCTGCCCTTGCGTCCTCTTCCTCCTCCAAACCCATCATTGACATGTCAATGCTGTTGAATGTAGATCTGAAAATCCACATTGTCTATAAAATCCTATACTATCATTTTGAGGGCAATTATCTGAGTTTCCCATACAGGTCAGTTGCACTTCTCTTCAGGCCGGATGGGCCGCATTATACAGCCAGCTGTTGGGTAAATTGATATTTCAGTCCTGGCCCATCATTAACTCAGAATTCTAAGAAGCAAACTATGCCCGACAAATGGAATCAATAAGCTACCCAGTGCATGTCTTTTGCTTTGTTAACAAAATCATCACATAAGCAATTGTTGAAATCTGTTCTCAGATATTGCTCCTACAAAATCAGTTGCACATTATTCAATGAAATTAGCACAATGTAGCCTGTTGTGTATTTCCAGCCATCCCCTTTCCACTCCTCTGAGCAGCCACAGGCCCTATGTTAAGGCATGCCTTTCACTGAGCTAGCAATGTTTGGGGGGAAACCTGAAAGGAGCAATGGGGATAGCAGTGCAGGTAGGGGAAAGGTATAGGGCAGCGGTTCTCAAACTTTAACAACCCAAGAACCCCCATTTTGATTTAAAATATTTCATGAACCCCACAAGCTCCGGACTCACCCCAGCCCTGCCCCCACTCCACCCCTGCCCCTCCTCTTCCCGCCCCCACTCCTCCTCCTCCCTCCCAGCACCTCCTGCATGCCGCTAAACAGTTGTTTTGTGGTGTGCAGGAGGCACTGGGAGGAAGGGGGAGAAGTTGATGGAGGGAAGGGAAGGAGTTGATCATCGGGGCCAGCGGACCCCCTGGAGTACCCTTGTGGACCCCCAAGGGTCTGCAGACCTCAGTTTGAGAAACGCTGGTGTAGGGAGGTAATTGACTACTACATTGCTGGCTGCCTCAGAAATTCCTCAGCAGACAGAGGGCTAGGAGCTCAGTTCTGATAGTGGGAACCTAGGAGGGAGAGTTTAGACTGGAGAGGATAAGGATAGCTTATGCTGTAATTCCCCAGCAACATGTGACCTTGGGAAATGGATGGCAGGCCAGCACTATGATGGGTGCGTGGAGAAGAGGCGGTGACCATGTTGGGTTTGTGGGGGAAGCCGTGCTGTTGTGTCTTGGTGTTCAGTTCTTCAGCTCCCTTTCAATGGCTCACTGAATTACTGAAGCCTTCATATCTATCTCCAAAAACCCCAGGTGCCAGGAGGCTTGTATTATTCTTTGCTCCTCTGAAAAGGAAGGCAATTCCATCTTACATTTTTCTGTCATCCTTCCTCTGTGCGTTATCCATGGTTTCAATGAGGTATTTGGAAAAGGTGTACGAGAATGGCAGACTGTGGGTTACATCAGAGGGAACTGCAGGTGTTTGACCCCTAACCTCATGAAATCTTTTGTTTTCCACAACAAGCCATTTTTCAACAACAATCCCCCACCCCATTTTAAAAAGATCAACCAGCTGTACCTCTAAAAAGGCAGCAGTACAAAATAACGCTGCTGTAGGGAGGTAACTGGCTACTACATTGCTGGCTGCCTCAGAAATTCCTGCAAAGTGGGACAACACTTCATTTCACGGAACAGGCTGCCAGCTACAGCATCCTTAGCTCTGGTCCTCCATGCATATATTCCATACTTTCAAATGTCTTTTAAGTTTAATCTTAACTCTAAATTTCCTGGCTTTGTTCATAACTGTTTTGTATTGCTGCAATGTTCTTATAAGGATTTGTATCCTAAAATTACCAGCATGTCTCCTCAATCACAGCTTCGCCTGAACATTTTTTTTGGACTGGGAAGAAAAGTTAAGGGTGGGAAACACCTGTTAGATCATCCAGTTCAGGGGTTCTCAACCTTTTTCTTTCTGAGCCCCTCCTCACTCCTGCACCCTGTGCTACAGAAACTCCATGGCCCACAAATGCCACAACAACTGTTTTCTACATATAAAAGCCAGGGCTGACTTTAAGGGGTAGCAAGCAGGGCAACTGCCCAGAGCCTCACACTACAGGATGCCCCACAAAGCTCAGTTGCTCAGGTTCTGCTTCAGCCCCAGGTGGTGGGCTCAGGATCCTGGGCTTCAGCCCTGCTCAGCAGGCCTTAGGTTTTCTTCCCTGGGCCCCAGCGAGTCTAACACAGGTCCTGCTTGGCGGACCCCCTGAAACCCACTCGGTCCCACAGGGGCCCCGGACTTCTTGTTGAGAACCACTGATGCAGTTCGTTTCCCTGCCATTGCAGGATTGTCCCTTGCAGTGCAGCAAAACACCCCCAGCACTCCTAGTGCAATGGTATAGGTCTGGCCTATGTGCAGTTTTTGTATCAGGATATCTGTGCCAGTTAGGGGCATGATTGTTTGTTGAAATACTTATTTATACCAGTAGCACCCCTAATGTGGATGCAATAACCCTGGTGTAATTGTGCCTTATATTGGTAGAGCTTATTTCTTTCTTGTATGAAAATAAGCTATACCAATACAAGACCTTTTATACTAGTTTAACTGCCTTCACATTAGGGGAACTGTAAATGTTTTAACAGACCAGTATTGACCAGTCCTCTGAAGGTCTTTTCCATCTCTAATTTCTAGGAGGCCAATCCTGCAGTCCTCACTCAGCGAAGAAACTCCCATCACCTGAAAAAGGGATCTTGAGTCTGTTTGGGACCTGAGCCTACGATTCTGGTTCACTCCCTGCTGC
Organism: Dermatemys mawii; assembly: GCA_007922305.1. NCBI lineage: Eukaryota > Metazoa > Chordata > Testudines > Dermatemydidae > Dermatemys > Dermatemys mawii. The sequence goes on along the minus strand of ML677360.1, from coordinate 6,391,936 downwards.
ATTTGCTACCACTGATAAATACATGTAAGAAACCTCTCAGCAGCTATTAGGAATAACTTCAACAGGTGCTGATTGCTGCTGGGCTGGATTAAAAAGGCCAACCACCGTGAGACACAATAAAACTACTGCTGCTCCTCACAAACTGCTGGCAGGACAGAGGGGTACCTCCCTGTTTGTTCTCGAGCTGTGTATCACTATCTTTCATTGCTTTGCTGCCCCCGACCCTCTGCCTGTCAGCACACGTTACAGGAGAAGTAGAATCAGAATCAGACTGAAGTTAATTGCTGTGCTTCCTCTCCCACAATGCCAGTTGGTTAATCATACCTAATCCTTTCACATGGCAGGGATAGCTCAGTGGTTTGTGCATTAGCCTGCTAAACCCAGAGTTGTGAGTTCAATCCTCAAGGGGGCCATTTAGTCATATGGGGTGAAAAATCCATCAGGGGACAGTACTTGGTCCTGCTAGTGTAGGTAGGGGGTTGGTCTTAATGACCCTTTGAGGTCCTTCCAGCTCTATGAGATAGGTATATCTCCATATATTACCTCCACCTGAGCCAAGCATTGGCAGTCTCTTCTGCTGCTTGGTGAAGTGTTGAGGCATGGAAGCTCTAGTTAAACATAAAGTTATGTTTTCTAATAGTTCAAATATATAGATCTAAAAAAAAGCACCCCCCAACTGGAATTCAAATGACTTGGCAGGCTATATCGGCATTTGCGTGTCAGTTGATTTATTGGATACACTGGGTTTTTGTGCTAAACCGAGAGTTTGATACACTAATGTGCGCTATTTATCCACAGAATAGGTGCAGCAAGAGAAACAGAGCTGCCGGCTTCTCCCATGCTGCCCACTGTCCGTGTGCCCCAACACTGCTCTAGCAGGACCATTCCTCGGAGAAATATTGTACTGCAGTCTCCATGCTCACCACATCGCTGGGCTCATTGCTGAGACAGGTGGACAGAGCTGCTAATTACTGTCAATTATGTGTTGCGGACACTGGGAACTGGATGGAAACCACCCACTCATCTCACAGAGGTAAAAGGAGGTTGGCATAACAAGTGGGCATTGTATGGGCATTAGGTATATAGGAACTGCAAAAAAAAAGAATGTTCAGTTTCCAAGTCAAGCACCCAAAAGTTAGGAAGCACCAGACTTAAGGTTGCCCTTGATTGTATGCATTAGGATACACTTTTTAATTACATGATCACATACTATTTTTTCCACAGGCCCCCTGCCTCATTTGCAGGATAGATGGGACTCTCTGATTGTGAGCAGCTATTCAGTATTGTTTTATTCTCTTTGTGTGGTCTAATGTACTGAACACTTTTCAATATTATAAGCAACTGAAAATGGGGTCTTTTAATGCAAAATGTTAAACAACCTTAACAGTAGGTGGTGCTATCAACTCCCCCTATGCTATATAAATATATATGAATATAAGAAAACTTTGTTTTCAGTCATTACCATTCCGGACTGGACAAAGCGGTTACCACACTTTTTCTGCTTGAACTGCGCATCACAATTTTTCATCACTTGGCTCCCGCTGGCTCTCTCAGGAGAGGAGGGGCAATTCTTGGAGCCAGCTAGTCTCGCTTCTTGAAATAGTTGTACCATTTTCTAAAACAGTGCTGCAGGGAGCATTGTTGTGTTGGTGCCAAGATATTTGCTAGGAAGGGGCAAAACCAGAAGCAGTTTTGGTTTTACATAACCAAACCCAGAGGAGGTTTGAGTCCATGTCCCATTCTAGCTAAAACCCTAAAGTTTGGGGGCAAAGGTAAGGAAACTGGATGGATTGAAATACTCGCACCAAACCCACTCAACAGAACTTTGGGTTTATTCATGAAATTCAATCCCTGCTCAAGAGCATTTTGAGAACATGTGCTGAGGTTTACCACAGACAGCTGGTAAGGTGGCTTCCCTTGCTCTTCTCCCACAGCTATTTCTTCCCCAGCAAACAAACCTCGAACCTCTCTGAAGATAAGGTAAGAGGGCATCTGAGTTAAGAGGATGGAGGTCCAGGCAGGTGTGGGTGAGCTGGGGGAGCAATGTGGGGCTAGCACCCTTGCAATCAGAAGAGGGTCAGAGACTAGAATGGGACCATCAGGGGCTGCAGCAGCTTCTGTGGCACCAGAGATCAGGTAAGAACCACCAGGACCCCTCTTCCTAGCACAGAGATGGCTCCCCCACTCTGCCTGAACTGGGTCTCAGTAGCTCCCACCACTCTCCCTCCTCGCCCTCCCCCACCCCATTCACAGCAAGTTTCTACCACCTCCTTCCCCCATGACTATAGGCTTAGTTTGGAAGAAGCGGTACTTGGAAAGGCAGGGAAAGACTGTCTGTGGGGTTCCCCTTTAGAGTCAAGCTCAAACCCCCACGTAAAACTGCAGGAATGGGTACCAGACTGCAGGGTTAAATTAATGAGCTCAGTCCTACAGGGTGGCACAGCCTGGTTCTGTTTAACAAAGAGATGGGCAAAGCTGCCAGTGATTAGCTTAACAGAGCCTCAGTGGCTAAGTTTTTGTTTGAGCTGATTCATTCAGGTCAGTCCTATTTAATCTAACCCCCTCCCTCCAGCATTCAGAGAAGTGAGTCTCACTTTGTCTACGCTTAAAATGTAGGTTAGTGTTGCTACAGCCCTCAGAGCTGTGAGCATCACAGCTGTGCCAACCTAGCTGTGTCCATAGCAGGCATTAGGTCAATGGAAGAATGCTTCTGTCGTCCCAGCTACCATCATTCAGGAGGTGGTGTTTCTACAGTGACAGAAAAACTCCTTCTTGTGGTGTACGCTGTGTCTACAGTACAGACTTATGCTGGCATAGATATGCCATTGTAGCTATGTTGCAACATCCCCATAGGGTAGACATGGCCTGTCTGTAGGATATGCCTGTTCCACTCCCTACAGCACAATGCCAGTGTCTCCAACAGTCTTTGAGTGCTAGATTTTCAAAAGACTCAGGCAGATACATGCACATACAAAATATAAATGCAACTGCATGCCTAGTTTGCATGAGTGATTGCACAGACAAGTCAGATGGCTGCTAAAGCAAATGGACAAAGAGGCTCATTTTTTCTAAGTAGCACCTTGATCTGTGCACATAACTGAAGAAAGTGAGCATGCAAGTTAGACAATTGTGCATGTATTTTCATACCCAACTCATTTGAAAATCTAGCTCTGAGCCTTGACTTTCCATAGATCAGGACCTAAATGGCACCCAGAAATATGCTCACTTATATGCAAACAGGGAACTACACAAACATCCAAATGCTTGTGAATATGAGTATGCATATATTCATGTTGTGTGTGTACAATTAACTGTATGTTTGCAGTTGCATCTTATTTTTTAAATTAGCCTATTGCATTTACTGAACATTTTCAGTGGCAATAAAGCACAAGGAAGGGAGAAGAAAGAAATCATAATTGGTGAATAAAATACAGTCTGCAGGCAAGAGGATGCATACCCATAAAGAATCATCTGCATAAAGAAAGGTCCCCTGGTGTGCAAACTTTACAAGAGCTGACATGAATGCGTATCAGAGTTAGAGACCTGTCAGTCTGGCTTTCAAGCATTGTCACAGCTGCTATGTAATAGGGCAGACAGGCTGAGGCTTTCTTCCAGTTGAGCGAATTGGAAGGCACATCCTGGTGTGTTAACCATTAGTGGGAGCTCTGTCTGAAGAACCAATGAAGACGTCACCCAGGAGTATTGCGGCTGGCTATTTAATCTGGCAGAGAACAAGAAGCTCATCCTCATGACAGGCGCTTACTCAAACTGCTCCAATTCAGGATATTTAGGGGCTTTTGCTAACAAAAGTCACTGTTCCCTTTGCATTTCCATTACTGTCATGACTGAGATGATGCTCCACGGGCAGGAGGGACACTCACCAGCACCTTTGGCTCGACTGCTGCCTAGACTATACAAAAGTTTTGAGAGTGGTAAGCAGGTGTGGCGGGGATGCTTTCTATGGGTTAGGCTGGCAAACGGAGGACTAGGACTCCTGTGTTCTGTCCCTGGCTTTAACCTTATTGCTCATTTTACTCATGGCTGCCTGTGTTTCTCCATCCGTAGATTGGGGATGAGGACATTTAGATACCTCAGAAGGTCTTGTGAAACTTAATCGATGTTGGTAAAGTGCTTTGGATAAAAGGAGTCAGCAACACTCGTTATTTATCTTTTTATTAATTTTTTTTATTGCACCCTCTTCAACGTACTGAAATATCACAGTGTATCGCCCCTCTTTGTCCGGCAGTAGCTTGCCTGAGAAAGAGGTGGTCTTTTTGCAAGTCATTGTGGAAGAAACCTTTGCCAGAGGCATGGTGATCAAGAATGCTCATTTCTATCGGTAGACCAGGCTGAACAGGAATGAAGAAACTACATCCATTCTGCATACCACTGGAGCTGGGTCGTTATTGTTTATATTTCTCCTGGAGACCCAGAACAAGGATCAAGGCCCCACTGTGCTAGGTGCTGTACAAATGAGTACTAAAAAGATTGTTCCTACCCCAGAGAGCAAGAACAAGGGAGCAAGGGAGCTGTTACAGAGACGGATGAGTAGAATTATTTATGAGTAACAACTTTTGACATCAAAGTGCTGCAGCCATGAATTATTTTAGAACTCACTACCTCAAGGGGTTTGAACTTCCTTGCCTTGCAGTCAGCTAAAGATGCTGATGTGAATTTAGTAAGAATTAAACATATTCTCTCAACTACAGACATTTCACTTGAACTGCCTTAAGTAGGATTTGTTCCCGCCCCCCCCACCCAACTTCCTCAGGCTGCATGATTTGCGATGGAACAAAAAAAAAAAAGAAAAAAAAAGAGGGTTCCAATCAAACTTACTAACATAGCTGTCAGTTGGCTGTCATCCTGGCAAAAGCTTTGTTGATGCATACTGAAATGTCTCAGTGAGTGATCAAAAGTTTTCCTGTATTGCCATGGAAATAAAAAGGAAGCTGGATCTCAACAAGACAAAACCTAGCATCTCTTTGTCCGATTGTCATCATCATGATGACACAGTATTAACATTCTCTGTGAAAACATTTCCAGCACTATCCTGCCTAGCACCTGAGGTAGAAAGGCACGAACTATTCCCTTAGCCCTGCACTTCTTCATTTGCATAAAGTTTGAATAATGAGCTTGGGTACCCAACTCTCACAAGTTTGCCTGGTGGTTTTTGTGCATCCTCACCTCCTGGAGTCATGTTATTTTGTGAGCGTGTCAATTTTCAATTAAAAATAAAACACATTTCTGGCCTTTTATGGTTGCAGAGAAAAACAAATCAAATAAAACGTAGGGTGGTTTTTTTTAAAAAAAAAAATCTTACATTTTTTTGGAGTCAGACTCATGATGTTTGAATGTCTGAGGTTGGTATGACTGCAAATACCAATCACCTCCTTGCACTGAGCACTCCAGTTAATTCACCCTGGGCCAAGAGCCAGCACAAGATAGCATTCAAGTAAGTGGGACTTAAGTGCTGTATAGACCTCCTGATGGCCCTCTATAGAGGAGTGAATTTCACCCTCCATAGACATTTTATTCTCTTGATCATTATTTCCCCATGCATTATATATATTTTCCATCTGCCCTCATTATTTGACTTTTCTGATCTACCTCTGCTGTTTTAAAATGTTTAAGATTTGCTCCTTCTTAGCACTTGAGCCTCCATTTATCCTTGGTGACAACTCAGGAGTGGGGATTTCTTATGGGAGAATCTATAGGAGACGCTGTTTTCAGCTGTATGGTTCCCCCAAAAACCTCACACTCCAAGCAGACACTGCAGGGGTTTGTGCAGTAGCTACAGTCTGTGACGTGGTTGACCCTGCATTCGTCTCAAAAAGGGAAATCTGTAATATTGCAAACGAATCCTCTGATCTGACAAAAAAAATACCGAAGCACAAAGAAAACAGAAAAGTCCTCTCCAAAACCATCTTGCAATTGTTTATGTTTTCAGGGCATAAACAATGATTAGATAAATAACCTGCACAGAATGACAGTGCCTAGGTTAACATAAATTCTTATAAATATTCTAAGTACAATCAGCTGCCTCTCAGTAAGGCTGTTTGTGCTATTTTACCCTTGGTCTAGAGCTGCTGTTCTTTGAAACCTGTCTCCTTTTGAAGTCCATTATAGCAACCATATAACCTCCCTTTTCCCTTTGTATCCTGTACCTGGCTGTTTCATTCCAATTCTGTTTCTCCTTAGAATGCCTTTATGGGAATGGGTCTATTGCACTAACAATAGGGCATATGTATGTGTGTGAAGAAAAGCCATTGGCAGGAAGGTGATATGGAATATGCTACAGAGAATGATATTGCAAGTGTGTCACAATATGTGCTTGTGGTAATACATTTCCTGTGATCTATACAGAGGCAGAATGCAGAGAGAGAGGAGTTGAGATGGCACTGAATGCCCAGAGAGCTGGGATATGAATTCACAAGCTGCCTATTGTGCTACTGTAAATGTTTGCATTCCCTGTTCATTTAAAATCATGCAACCCAGCCTAAAATACAAAGATTTCATATACAGAACATATAGCAGCAGAACTTAACCAGGCCAGAGTATGACTGACCCTTGCATAGGGGAGAGTGCAAAGGACATTGTGATGGAGTGGCCTGCACATGTGAGAACTACTGGTGTAAATAGGGGCATGCTGTGTGAGGCTCATGAATTGTTGCCAATACATTAACCTTTAAATTTTAACTAGGAGGGTTAAAAACCACTGGAACAATTTACCAAGATTTGTGGAGGATTCTCCATCACTAACAATTTTAAAATCAAAACTGGATGTTTATTTCTAAAAAGATCTGCTCCATAAATTATTTTGGGGAAGTTCTCTGGCCTTTGTTATACAGGAGGTCAGACTAGTTGATCACAATGTTACCCTATGACCTTGGAATCTATGAATCTATGCATTTTCTCATATAACAATCTCAGGATTAAGGATTATGTGCTGAGTTCCTGTTAGGATGTTTAGTAGTATGCTTCAGAGGTGGGTGAATTTGAGTTTGATATCGTTATTCTCTGTCACTTCCAAGGGAGAGTAAAGAAACAAGCCATCAGATAAGGGAAGAACAAAGACATGCATTTGTTGACAGCCGTAGCAGAATTGTTGACAAAGTATTTCTAGGCCTAACAATTAAATAGTCTTTATCAACACAAGGTTCTAGGTGCCTTATTGATTTAAGCTCAGTAAAGCCAGATGCCGGATCTACGGGCTACTCAATAATTAGACTACACTAATAATTAGAAAGAACTTACACTAGGACTTCTACCACATATCTGTCTACTTAATGGAAATGTGGACTTATTATGTGTATGAAATTGCACTAAGGAATGTCTGTTGCTTATAGTGGTGCACAGGCCACCCTTTTAGTATAAAAGTATCTTGCAGATGATATATTTCATGTTTTCATCCCCAGATTTGAAAGTTTGTTCCTGGCCACCCACTTGTTCAAAACACTTGACTGAGGAGCAAATATCTGACCTTTGCCTCTGGCCATATTTATTTACTGTGATGTCCCAGGGTATTCTAGCACATCGAATCAGTCATCTCTCCTCGGATACCATCTGCTTCCATATGATCTTTTCATAACGTTAAGTTCTGCTGCTGATTTTTAACTTGAACTGCCTCTTTTTTCAGCAAGGTAATTGCTGCACGTTTGCTGCCACAAGCCACACAACCTGCACTTGCTAATCTGTGCCTATTACCAGATCACAGTGACGTTTTAGTGGTCAGATGCAATTTTTAAATGAAAATATGTTCTACAGCGTGGAATTCCCAAGACACCTATGAGAAAGAAAATAATATGAATACAACCTCATTAAAGAAGAATGCACAATTCCAGGCACTGACAAACCTCCAACTAGCTCCTAGTAAGCCACAAGGGCTAAGTTCATAGAAGGCTATGCAAGCTTTTTGAGTGTCAAACTTGCCAAACTGCTGTTCAACCAAGGAAGCAAATGGGAAGACCATCTGCATCAGAATGACATTCCTCATAGTCTTGCCTCTCGTGCCAGTGTGCTGCGTTTAAACGCTTCTTTTGGCACATGCCCAAGAGACATAAATAGTAGTTTCATGTATACTCATACACTCCGAGTCAAAATAACCATGTCTCCTATGTTTCTTAGGGAGCAAGTAACATCTCCGTGCTCTTTACCAACAACCAAAGAATAGTAGGGTGATGCTTCTGCCGTATCTCTGGTCATGTCCATTAGAAGAGAGCTTCAAGCAAGAGACTAGGAAGACACCCTTACCAACCTGGTCTCTTCTGTCTAGATTATTTATATGTCCCTTATTATCATAGCATCTGACCAGCTTGCCATCTTCAATGTATTTGTTCTCACAACACTGGTGTTATGAAGTAGGACAGTGCCACTATCCCCATTGTACAGATGGGGACTTGAGGCACAGAGAGGCTATATGACTTGCCCAAGGTCACACAGAAAGTCTGTAGCAGAGCAGGAAACTGAGTCCCAATTTCCCACATCTCAGGTTAGTGCCAAAATCCCCACCAGCACTTCCCCCTCTCTTCCCTCATGTCCCTTTTCCTTTGCTTTTTCTCCCTACCTTATCCAATAATTTTCACTCTTTCAAAGTTTGCTCAGCTCAAGCAAATTATTCTGTTCTTGTTCTCATAGCCTGTTTATCATGTTAGTCCTAAACATAGTTAGATATTGTTCAGACCTCTGTTCTTCAAAGCTAAGTTGAGATGTGCTTCTTTTCTAGATTCCCTTATTTATGCATTGTGGGGCCAGTACAGCACAGCACTTAGCCTGTCCTTAAAGTTATGCACATGCTATATCGAAGGACAAAAGCAGTTACAGCCAAAGTTCCTAATGAGGCTGACCCCAGTTATTAAAATACATTAGCTAGCTTAATACAGGGAGCACCATTAAATCATGTCTTGCCTCCAAGCTTCCCTAGTCATCCTTAGCCCCTTTGCAGGGGAGGCCAAGAAGGCACCTGTGTCTATCCATGACAGTCATGGGGATGGTTTAAGGAGTTGGACCTTGCCCACTAGGACCTGGCTTTAGACTACCTACCTACTTCTTTCATGGGATAATAAACTAATCCAGATAGCTGTTGAAATACAACACTGTGGAGGGGCAAATGGTGAGTGTGCCTTAGTTCCCACAAAGTGCATGATGAAATGGCTCCAGAGTGAAGGAATTCTACTTCTCAGAATTGATTAAGAGAAAACATGACTCAGCTGAAGAAAAATGTGAGGCCCCCAATCATGCAAAGTGGCAGCTAGAAATTTGCAGGGGACTCTTCCAAGCACAGATCCCAGCTCATCTGATCCATCTTTAATCCTGTGTGGAGCCTGGCTAGATTGCAGCACTGGCACCCTCAAGCAAACTGAATGGATACAGCTGGGCAGCGCTACAGCCGGACTCCCTGGACTCAGCCAGACTTGTTCCGGAGGAGTTCCAGCAGCCTCGCTGCCATGGAGAGGATACACCATGAGCTCCCACGGCACTCGCCCAGCTCTGCTGTCTGCTTCATGTGTAGCTGTAGAGCCTGCCCTCCTCTCATCTCTTCCCCAGGCATTGTGTCCATGTGGGGGTTAGGAGGGAGCAGAGCCTCCTGTCACCAGTCAAAACGTGGTCTGTACATGGGCTGGTCCACAAGCAGCTCCATGTGTGTAGAAACACCCAGGAGTGCATCACCATGTGGGCCTTCCCATTCCAGCCCTGAATCTGGACCTGATCCAAGGCCCATTGCAGTCCATGGGAGCGGCTGAACTGATTTTAGTGGGCTGTGGATCAAGTCCTATGAGCTTCTGTCTCCACTCAGTTTTACAGCAGTGGCTGCATGAGCATCCTTCCTTCCCAGGCCCTGCTAATGGCAAATTGCAGAATCTTGAAAGAGAGACCAAAAAAATAAAGGCACCAGCCCAGTGCTCCTAAATGTAGATCTTTATCTTGTTGCTTTGCAAGGAGCTCTGAAATAAAAATAAAACAAGTGGCTAATAATTAGCTCTAAAGATGCACAAGCAATTGTGCTTTATTGTGTACAAGCGCTTTGATAATAGGCCAGGCCGTGTGCCATGAATTGCTAATTAATTCTTTTTTAGTAAAATGTTTTGCTTAATTAAACGATGCGCTGATTTATAAACATACATCCCTAAATATTATTCACTCTGCATCTGCTAAGAGAAATTCAGGCTGTCTCCGCTTTGCAGCACGGCCCTTCAAATTATTTCATTACTCCCAGCTACGCTCCTTCCGCGCTGATTATGACGGATTCCGAAATTATGAAGTTGTGAATACAAAGGGAAAAGCTGGCGACACACACCTAAGGGGAAAGGTTCGCAAAATCCCCAAAAATGTTTTAAATGTTGACAACAGACAAAAGGGGAAGGGAGGCAAAAGGAACTGTCAAGCCTGATTCTCCTTGTGCACATGCCAGCGTAAATCAGGAGCCAGGTCACAGAAAGCAATGTGGTTCTACCTGGTGTAAAAACTGAGTGAATGAGGAGGAAATCAGACTCTGTTACTTTCCAAGATTGCTGCTGCTTCCTTTCCAAGTTCTGCCATGGAGTGGCTTTTGCATTCAGTTATTGGCTTTTTTTCCTCATTTGGACAACTAGTTTTTAAACTATTTTTTCTCCATGTCTGCTTTAAAGCTCCTTTTTCTTTCAAAGGCACCTTCTGAAAAGGCACCATGAATGCTGCTGCATGGCTGGACTAGCAGAGAGCACTGGGTGGGTGGTGACTTTTCCCTTAATGCACTTTGCCTCCACTGAAGAGGGGGAGGAAGAAACTGAGTACCACATACAAATCCTGAGGCAGCATCCTCAGCACCTGCGACTGGTAACATTTTGCACACTTGTTACATGTCTAATAGTAAGGGGGTTTCTTAAACAATGTTCTGATTTTAGGGATGAAAACCTGGCCCAACTGAAATCAGTGGCAAAACTCCCATTGACTTCAGTGGGGCCAGCATTGCATTCTGTATGACTTCTATGCCAAATGCTCGTCTCAGTGCACAGCACAAGCGTGCTCAGGAAATCTCAGGGGATGGAACAGGGGGAAAGAATTCCCACTGCCAGAGTGTGGAGTGGTAGCAGAAACAGTCTGGGTTAGCTACTGCAAACTGAGGGCTGCAGCAACCTTTGTGGCTGTTATTCGGACCCTCTTATCTACATCTGGTGGGTGGGTGGTGAATCCACATAGCTGTTATGTTCACCGAATACAAACAGAGAAGTTACATAAAAACATGAAGCACTTTTGCTGGAAGGTAAAAATGTATCACTATATTATGTGTTAGAATTCAGAATACTAACATACAAGAACTCAAAACCAGGGAGAGACAAAGCAGACTACTTCCTAAAATTCATTCTTCCCCATCATACAGAGAACAGACTAAATGCCTTCTTTTTCCTTGTCTCTTCCTTCAGCTTCATCCTGGACATACCATGTGATGTGTTGCTGACTCAGGTGATTGGAAGGCTCTGAATGAAACCTGGGCTTGGTTTTGGACAAGACCGGTCATTTTAGGGACTTGCATAGAAAACATGAAAATTGGCTGATTGTAATAGTTTTGACATCAAGTTTGGCAAAATGTGGTGGTTTTGGCAAAGTTTCCCATTCTCCCCCCCCCCACACACACACACAGTATACGTTTTAAACAAACAATTTAATACTGGTGATTGTGAAGCTTGATTGAGGTGGTGAAGTCAGAGAGTGGGATATTGCCCAGGAAATGCCTTACTGCTAAATGATGAACTTGCAATTGGCTGAGCCCTCAAGGGTTAACTCATTGATAATGTAGCCTATCACACTCTACAAGGCAGAAGGAATGGAGGGAGAGGAGACAGCATGGCAGACAGAGACACACACCCTGTATATGTATGTGTGTGTGTGAGAGAGAGAGAGATGTGCATTTCCCCTTTATGTATGCTGACCCCTGTCTTAAGTACACTGCCTTGTTAATTAGATCAGCAAACTGAGACCCATGCAGCTGCTGCCAGGAAGTTCCTTCTGTCCTGTCTTGTGTCCCCCCTGTTCTATGGAAGATGGGGTAAGTGGGGTGCAGGAACAGGAGGGAGGAGGATGCCCTGATATTAGCCCCCCCCTACCCCCGCACAGCAAGCAGGAGGCTTGGGGGAGCAGCTCCAAGGCAGAGGGCAGGAGCAGCACATGGCAGTGGGAGGAGGGACAGCTGAACTGCCAGTAATTGATAGCCTGCTGGGCGGCTGCCACAGAGGGAATTTAGGGGAGCGGGAAGCTGGTAGGAGGAATTGATTGGGGGGCTGCCAGTCCACCCTGGTTCCAAGTCCCCACCAGCTAGCTGCAACAGGCTGCTCTTTCTGCAAGCAGTGAACAAAGCAGGCGGCTGCCAAATGACATTAGAAGGGAGTCATGCACAACTTTAAATGAGTATGTTCCCTAATTGATCAGCAATGAAACAGCATTAACTGGGATGACTTTAAGTGAGGAGTTACTGTACTCACACAAACCCCAGTGAAGTGACTCTGTGGAGACTAGTCCAGCTTTTGTCACTATGTGTTGTATTTAATAGACTTGCAGTTATTAAAGTTAGAGGGGGCCATTACAGTATCCTAATTTGACTTCCCGTGTAACACAGGCCAGAGGATTTCACCCAGTAATTCCCGCTTCAAGCCCAAAACTTCCAGGTTGAGTTAGAGTTTTAGAAGACGTCCCATCTCAGTTTAAAGATCTCAAAATATGAAGAATCCCCCACATCCTTAACTAAGCTGTTTCAATGGTTAATTACCCTGGCTGTTAAAAATGCATGCCTTATTTCTAGTCTGAATGTCTGTCTTCTACAGAGTATTTATGAATATGGAGCACTGGATAGCCAACACTTCTCTAAATGTATTTTCAATTTGATAATATTTATCTGATTACTTCACACGCACAGCTAAATATAGAGAGAGTCAGATCCCCAGCTGGTGTAAATCAGAGCTGCTCTAGTGAAGTCAGTGGAACAGTGCCAATTTATATCAACTCTGGATCTGTCCCACCACTTAACCCCCCCTCCGGCTACATTAACTAAAAGTTACAGTTATAACTAACACATCCAGACATTTAAAATGGGGGAATGAAAGGTTAAGCTGCTTCAGATATTCATATTTAATTTGCTGTGATTACAATATTTGGATCACTTTTCAACATGGAATCAAGGTTTCTCCGATACAGACCTAAATATGACAGCATGAGATGCCAGCAGTGTTTTAGGGTGGGAATTTCAAAAGCGTCTTAAGGGATTTAGGCACCAACTCTTAGCAACTTTTGAAAAATCCCACCTCTAAACATTGTTGCCATTTGAAATGGCTGTCTCATTTTCACTGACATATTACAGATACTATTACTGGCTCCCATCTGCCAGGTCTAACACCTAAACTATGTAATCAAACATATTAACAATTGCAGAAATCAAACACAGTGATAAATGCACTGAAGGCCTTTTCAAGGATTATATAAGTAGGTTCAGAGAATCAGCCAGGGTGCTGGACTTGCTTTGAACAGGATTCTTGTGCCCGCAGCGTGAGGCCAGGGTCTCTGGGCTGGGCACCACTGCGTGTTCTGTCAGAAGCACTCAGTCTTCTGTTACCATTGTATTTAGATTCCTGCAATGGTTTAACTGTTCCTGAGCCAACGACTACACTTTCCAGCCATACTGGGGCTCTGGCTTGATTTTAGCCTTAATCCCCCCCCTTCCCACCCCACCCCCCCGCATATCTGCACAGAAAAACCTCTGACCAGGGTTTGAAGGTGTTTTGAACCTGGGCTAGCTGGCCCCATGGTTAGAACCTGGGCTCTGCTTATCCTTAGGCTGGGACCCACCAATTTTGCAGCGAGGACACAGAGGAATCACACAAGTGCTGATAGTCCTCCAACGCTTTCCCACAATTTCCCCAAAGGAGAGACAAGTTTTCCCCCAAGCTGACACAATTGAGTGGGAAAGAATCCTGGAGCATCTCAACACAAAGAACCACAGGGTATGTTGCTAAACACAAGGGTGTGTAGAAGTGGTAAAGACATAGTAATGCTGGTAGGGCTTTCCCGTGGTGATGCTCACACCCCAGCCAGGCAATCCCAGGAGTTCAGACCCATGTAACAATCACTTGGGTTAACTGCGAAGCGTAGACATAGCATGTGGGTGTACCCCTGTCCCATTTAGTGGCACTGAGACCACTTAAAGAGAAAGATTAATGAGCCTGCTCTACAGCATTAGCTAACAGGCTGTTGGCTTTTAGCTCATGCAGTAGAGGCTCATGCACTAAGCTCCAGAGGCCCCAGGTTTGATCCTGATGACCGGTCTGTCAGTATTAGAAATGCACATCCTCATGAGAGCTCTATGCACTGTTCTGACAGCATGCCCACATCCTCAAAGGTATTTAGGTGCCTAACTCCTATTGAAACCAGTACCTTTGGATCTGGGCCCTTATATCTTGCCCTCATTCCAGATGATACCAAACAGGTGACACCACAGACTAGATCAACACTATGCTAGTTTAGAAATACTCATGGTGATACTACTAGCACTGACTAGCCGATTAGGGGTTATATTGCAAACAATGCTACTAGGAAATACCCAGTGCGTATGTTTGTGCCCTGCCTTTACTGTACTTCCCTGAATCATTACAGTTCACAGTCATGTCTGACAGCAGAATTCTTTGCGCAAAACTACAGCACGTTTGAGATCAAGAAGGAGGTGCTGGTCACACAATCTCCTGGCTACGTGAGTGGTTCTTACTGATGCAAGCAGTCCCTTTGATTCAATGATTTCATGTGAGAAAAGTTTGCAAAATATAGATTGTCGGAATACACACACCAGCTTTATTCTCTCTCCTTGGTCCCCTTGCTCCCTGACAGATGGCAATGTACAATGCTGCAGATGGTGACAATGCCATAAATATGTTTGTTTTTTTTCAGATGGCATATCTTTAACTTTCCATTCTATGGCCTGGCTATTGATTTCAAGGAAGGGATTTTTGAAAAATATTAAAATCCCAATTCAACATTTTAGACACCTCTGTAGATTAACAGAATTCATTTATCTCCCAGGGCATTAATTGAAAACTGTGCTAAGGTTAAGAACAAGGTCAGCTCCTCATGGTGTAATGTCTCCTATATAATTCACTTGCCAACCAGTAAGGCAATCTGTGCACTGTAAGAATGAAGGATGAAATCTTTCTGCTCCCAGAATCTGAGGGAACATAACCTTGTATTACAGATAACTGTAAGTGAAAGTTGTAGGAAGGTTTGTGGTATGTGTTTTATTAGCTGAAAGGTTTAGAGCTATTTTATTCTACTTTAGATCTGGAATCTAAATTAGGTCTTGGCTGTGTCCATCTTTAAAATTTATGAAGGCCTCTATGTCTCTGAACTGGCACAGAGTGTGTGGTCCCTCTGACTCTCAACATAAACAGCACTTAGCAATGAGGCTGCAGCATGATCTGCCAGGCAGTTCATGACCCAACAATTGCATGGAGCAGAAAGGGAAATAAACAGAAAAAACGTTTATAAAGAAGGCCTTTAAAAAGCGCTACATACCAATCCCTGTATAGCAACAGCATGTATTGGGCAGGAACTATATTTCATTTCATCCATCATTAGGGTGACCAGACAGCAAATGTGAAAAGTCAGGATGGGGGTGGGGAGTAATAGGAGCTTATATAAGAAAAGGACCCCAAAATCTGGACTGTCCCTATAAAATTGGGACATCTGGTCACCCTATCCATCATTCATAACTTTTTGCTTTGTGGCCATATAGACAGCCTGCTCTCCGTACACTAATCAGACAGGAATGGGGGAGAGGGAGTGAGATGGAGACAGGCCGAGGGGAGGGGTGGGAAAGCAGGGCTGGGGAAGGGAAAGAGGTATTTGTTGTGATGGGTGAACAGTTCAGTCATGTTTAAGTGATGACATGCTGGGGAGTGCTTTATATGGCATTATCCTGCATTCAGAACACTCTTGTGAATTCTTATTGTAACCCTTCTGCCCATCAGAGTTGGCAGCAACAAGGGCCGGGTTCAGTATCCAGGGGTTCCATTCCAATAGCACAATACAAAAACCGGCTCGAGCCCCCACCCGTGACCTGGGACAACCATATTCCACCCCTCTGGGCATCTGTAAGAGACAATACTTCCCCTCTCGCAAGCACTGAGTCTGAGTGTACCAAAGCCTTTTAATAACAGGGAGAAACAATGTGGCATTATATTGGGGAAACACCACAAAAAAAGGTTAATAAACCAAACCATGAACCAGAAGCCCCCCTCCCAGCAAATAGGCCGTGGCCTTCCCTTTGGCTCTTGAGTTCCGCAACCCCAAAAAGTCACTCAATAGTCTCAAAGTCCAGCAGCCCAAGAGTCTCTGCTCTTGGTCAGTGCAGAGCTCGAAAGTCAATTGGCAGAGTCTTACCTCCCAGCCTGGGTGGAAATGGAGGGTAGGGCACGGGGCACCTTACGTGGTCCGAGGCCGACTGCGCTGCCTCTCCGTGAGGTTCCGCTGCAGCTCTCCCCGCAATCGGCTCTGCTCCGCTCCGCTGGCTGTCCCACGAACCGCTCTGCCCGTTGATCCGCTAGCTGCTCTGCTAGCCGACACACGGACAGCCGTGCCGTGCCAGTCACTCTGCCCGCAGCACCAACGCCTCCGGTAGTTGACACACAGACAGCTGTGCCGTGCTGGTCACTCTGCCCGCAGCACCAACGCCTCTGCTAGTCGACAGACAGCTCTGCTGCACCAGTCACTCTGCCCGTAGCACCAATGGCTCATACAGACAGCTCTGCCACACCAGCCACTCCACAGCACCAACACCTCCACTAGCCATCCTGCTAGCCGACACACAGACTGCTCTGCTGCACCAGCCACACTGCACTTTTTTCAGGCCCCCCTACTTAAGACAGTGCTCAGTGATTTCTTTAGCTCTTAAGTGATTCCAGCATACTGTAGGGGAGCCTTAGTGCAGGTGCACCAGTGAGCCCAATGCAATTTTCAGCTCAGCAGCCTGAAACCAGACTCCTAATAGAAACAAAATTCAATTCTGACATTCCACACTGGAGAGATACAGGGTGCAATAGGCCTGGGAGACTCTCAGACAGCACCCTCACCAAAAGGAATAAGTGCTTGTCCACCATCATTCTCTATTTCACAGTGGTCTGAAACGCATGGCCCTTGCCCAGTGAGTGCTACCTAGGTGATGGCGAGTCCCTCCATCATAACAAGGGCCAAGTACATGTCCATAGTCCTTCATTCACATAATCACAGTAACATCACTTTATCATTCCTGCTCCAATAACATAGAAACTGGGACTCCCTCATCAGCCGAAGTGGCCATGTGGGCTGCTGTGGGCTCAGGCTAGGCGCAGTGGGTGTGTCTATGCAAATTGATCAGCCCCAGAATTATTTTCCAAGACTCACTGCAATTCCCATAGTTCGCCACCAGATGTCAGAATATATCTCATTCCTGACACTGCTTACATCATTAGTACAGTGAATGCAAAATAAAAGAGGAAAACATGCTGCTACATCGTTATATGCTATACACAGTGCAAAACCTGCAGCCCTCATTTCCAAAGGCCCATGCAATGGGTGGGCTTTGCAAAATGTGTATGCACCCGTTCCACTCACCTGTGTTCACATGAGGAGATTTTTACACATCTGATCTGACCCGGACAGATACGCTGCAGACGTTTGCCCATGAAAATCAGGTTAGCTGCATGAGCGGCTGCACGTGCAATTGCTGAGCTTGTGGATGCAGGCACCTGACTGTATGTGAACTAGTGAGGGATTTGGCACTTGCAGGAGGTTACATGGTCTGTTTGCTCACCCGCTGCCTGGACTCTGGAAAATGTGTCCCTATACGAAGGAAACACATTTTCAACAAATCCATTGCACGACAAGGCACATCCATTCCTATGCTGTAGAGCAGTGACTGTACAAAGCCCTGTTCCCTCCTGGACACACCAGGCTAAAATTTTGTCTTGACAAGGGCTCCTGCCTGCCCTCACGGCTTCTAGTGCTGAGTGTGCTGTGCATGCAGCAATTGACCAGGTTCCCTTCAGCCCGGGGCCATGGGAATGAAGCCAGACTTCCCTGCTGCTTCAGGCTGGGGCTGAGCCCTGGAAAGAGAGCAGGAAGCCTGTCTCTCCTGTGCCCTCAATGCTCCCATCTCCCACCACTGGACAGTGTGAGGAGGAAGCTGTCTGATTTGATTACGGAGGCGCTAAAAGGCAGGCCAGGTGAAAGGAAAGGAGTAGATTTCAGTAAGGAGTCTGGTGAGACTAGGCCGGGGAGAGAAACTGTCACTGACTGGGCAAGAAGAGAGGGATGGGCCTGAGAAGCCTGGGGAGTGGAGACTGGGACTGGGAGACTGGGACTGGCTCATTGAGGTGAATGCATTTGGAAGATGTAATGTATCTTACCCTAAATTACTTTCAATCTTACCGCCATACTGACAGTTTTATCTGGAAATACTATTACCAGGTTACACTTTAAACCCATTTTCTACCTCACAGATGTATGTCCAACCATAAAACAACTTGTTTATATGCATACTTTTGATAACAACTAAGCAACTAATGTGAGGAGGGGTGGGTGCTGAGGTGATAATATGTATTATGCTCCCTTGGTCTTGCACCTCAGCTTAACTCTGTGCTGAAGTACAGGCCAGACTTCTGGCTTTTTGGGAGTTTCCAAAGCATTACACAGAGCTGAACCATGAGTTATTGCAGGTAAAATCCTACATTTTGGGGTTAATAAAAGTTCCCAGAGGGCTTCAAAGGAGAAAACCATTTAGTTTTTTACTAAGCAAATATTATATACACCCAAAAACCTTGTAAGTATCAAGTGGAATATTTATGAATAATTTCTCAAACAAAATCCACTAGGTAGTAAATCTCCTGGTTTTTCCTCATACAGACATTCCCACTTTGTCACTGTTTATATAAATTTAGACGCAAGGTTCCAGTGTAACATTTACACTTCTGCACTTTAGTGCACACGTATATCAAGATGTTCTCCTCAGACCTTCTGCCAGAGGAGATTTCTCAGTCTCTGTAGCATGACCATAAAACGTGTGGGTCATCTGGATAATTTAGAGCTTGAGATGTGTGGCAGCATCTCGGTTCCTTTTCAAACACCACAGGCCTTCTCTGCAAACAAATGTCAGAGGATCCCTGCAGCTAGCTGCATTCCAGCCCTTGGGTTAATAGTTGACTGTTCCTCAGATGCTGCTAAGAAAGGAAATCTGCAGGCTGTGTCCAAAGTGGCATGGAGATTGAGATCAGTATATAAAACATCCATTCCCTAGATCTCTATAAGGCTTTCATGCTACAGGGCACTATCTTTCCCACCACAAGCCCAGCTGAGTCAAATAACAATTTAAAAAACCTCGCCTCACTCTCTCTTTAACCAAGATAGAATCCTTGGGTAGAGCAGTTTAGTTGATAGTCCAGTATAAGTCCCACAGGCGGTGTAGCCTCCAGGAGTGACAAACACTCCCTCCCTCCCAGCTCTCCGTCTAGGTCCAGTACAGCAGTGGGCCAACCATTATCCTAATGGAGGACTTCCCCAGTATGTGAAGTTGGACAATACCACCTGTATCCAGACCGGGGCACTGGAATCATTTGTATAGGTGAAGGAGGTGCTGAAATCCCTGTATATAATGGAAACCACTTCAAGCCAGGGGTGCAGCAGCACTCCCAGTTCCAGCACCTGAATCCAGAGCAATACAGGGATTGGGACCCAGCCCTTACAGCAGATGTATCGCTCAGTCTTACATTGATCTGCTGCCGAGTCCACAGGGCTGCCTGTAACCCCTATATTTATAATTTGCTCATGCTCCCCCACACCGGAGCTCTGAATGGCTCAGAGGGTAAAAGTGAAGGGCCTGCAAGATTTCCTGCCCTCCATGAAAACTGCTTAACTGCTATAAATCAGCTACTGAGCATGTCTAGCATAGGCACCAACTCCAGGGGTTCTCAGGGGTTCAGGCACCCATGGAGAAAAAACGGGGTGCTCAGCACCCATGAGGCTGGCTGGAGCTGCTGCTCCGGTGTCCATGGGGCTGATCTTAAGGCAGGTGGGGGCAGAAAGGAGCGAGCGGTGGTCTGGTGGCACTCAGAGGAGGGGCTTTCAGGGGAAGGGGAAAGGCAGGGATGGGAAGAGATGGAGTGGGGGTGTGGACCAGGGGTGTAGATTGGGGGTGAGGGATGGGGCGGAGCCAGTGTGGGGCACCCTCCGGCAAAAACAGGGCAGAGTCTGTGATATCTAGTAACTGCCACAGCCTGTTATTGAGTGGTTTGGGGTCCTTCTCATGAATTCACCCTGTCGTGCTTGTAGTACGTGTACAACAGACACAGAGGATTCAGACTAAGATCCTTGTCTCCTCCCGCTGCTTCTATCTCTGTCTGTTGATTTACAAATCAAATCCTGCATCATAAAGCACGTGAGTTACATTCTCCCCTACTTACATGACTGATCTCCTAGCAATAATGTCTGTGACTTGCAACAATGTTTTGCCCACATCTTTCTGCACAGTAAAATAGGAAAGAAAGGGATGCACAATGAGACAGCATCACTTGGGGATCTCTGTTCTCTACGATAGTTGCAAAGTCAAGGACATAGTCCCCAAATTTGACCAGTTGACTTCTAGTGCTGCTTGTTCTCTGAGGTCCAATAGGTAGCTCTGTTGTTTATGGTGATTGGCAAATTCTCCTCACCTCCAGAGGAGAGCTCATCTCATGATGTTCACCTTGTTTGTGCTTCTCCGTGCTAATTTCTGAGAACTCTGGTTTGGGTCAAACTCCTCTGCTAAAGGACTGAGTTCAGATTGCAGAGTTGAATCAAATGATTCACCCATTTCCGGTCTGCACACATACATAGCTACCTTCTGTCGGCTTCTGCCACTTCCTGGAATCACTTCCAGCAGTGCTACCTCCATTAGCTCTGGGATATAAATGAAGCCACAGATGCAGACCATGTCTCTGTGAAAAGTTCAGATGGGGTCATCTTCTGTTTCTGCAAGTACCTTGTAGACACATGTGAATCACCTTTAGTTGCTCTAGTATCATATATATTTGTGTCTCTCATCTATCTGCAAGCTTTTGCTTTCCTCTGGAACTAAGATGACATATCAGAGCCCCCTCTCCTGGTTCTATAGTACCAGCACTTTAGTATCTGATCACCACTTGTTTGCCAATTGATTTTTCTCACTTTCTTTAGCAGCTGAATCATATGCATTGGAATATGCATATTCCTTCACCTAGAGAAAATCATGGAATTGATCATAAATTGCCCACTTCAATGCTAAGAACCCCAGTTTATAACTAGATAGTTGTACTCACTCTGCTTAGACCCTCGACTGTCATAAGCAATAACTTGTAGTTTTCCATCTCAGACCTGGTAGAATGTTGCTCCTAGTGTGATAGCATCACTATGAAAAAGATTTGGCAATTTCCAATCTGCAAATCCTGGAACTGGGGTTGTAGTAAATTGCAGTTTCAAGGTTTTAGATGCTTTTTGACAAGCAGTGTTCCACATTTCATGTCCCTGCTCCAAAGCCTAGGGATCCCAGCGCATCTCAGAAAAGGGTGCTAGGATTTTTATACACACTATACAATACAAATGGCTGGGCTAAACAGAGCAGTAACTGGAGGAAATTCTCTGGCCTGTGATATACAGGAGGTCAGACTAGCTGATCTAATGGTCCCTTCTGGATTTAAAATCTGTGACTCTATGAATCCATAAGTCTAAAGCAGATCAATCTTATCTGCAAGGAACACAAAAAATCTGTCACAGAAACAAGCAGAGGGAATTCCTAATGAGAAGAAGCCTGTATAGATTAACCTATCAGTCCATCACCTGATAGATAGCTCCTCACAGCTTCTATGATTGACGACCATGAACATCTCTTGACCTCAGCCATAGCTCTTCTGTATGCTCACGTAAGATCCTTGTGCAGAAGACCACACTGGGACTGAGAGGGAGCATGATTCCATTCGCACTGGACGTGTTCCAGCTCCGGGCTGGGCAGGACTTGCCCTATAATAGCGGCTCTGGGCTATTGTGGGCCAGGCTGGGCCGAAGCACTGGAACTCAGAGCAAGGAGCCTTTCTCTCCTGTGCTCTCAATGAGCCCCCTGCTGGACCTCTGGCAGCATGAAGGAGGAAGCTGCCTTATTCATATGCAGAGGAGATAAAAGCCATATAGGGTGGGAGACGGGGGGAGTAGATATTGGCACAAGGAGCTTGGTGGGAGGAGACTGGGCCTGAAATGGGCTAGGGAGGGTGCAAGAAAGAAATTGGGACTTGGTTTGGGGGGAGACTGGGACTGAGAGCCAAGGAAGGAAAGAGGTGAAGTCTGGGAGCCAATTGTGGAGAGACTGAAATTGAGGAGGTGCGGAATCCTGGGACTGATAGATGCTGGGGATCAGTGGGGTGTGGGGAAAGGAGACCAGTCTGAGGAGGAGTCCTGATGCAGCAGGAGAGCTGTGACTGGATGGGCAAGGAGACTGGGACAGGAGCCAGGCAGGCGGAACACTGAGATTGGATAAAGAGTCCAGAAAGAGATACTGGAACGGAGAGCCAGTAGCATGGAGAATATGGATGGAGGTTGGTTTTGATGAGGACAACTGGAAGTCAATGGGGAAGAGGGACTGATCAGAGGAGGAACCTGGATGGGGAGACTGGGACTGGCTGGTAGGGGGGACTGGGACTTGGATGAGAAGCTGGAGGAGTGGAGCCTGGGACAGGCTAGGTGAGGAGGACAGGCCAAGGACCTGCAGGGTGAGAATGGTGGATACACAGGATACTGTAGCCCAGGAGGGTCCAGTCTGAGAGTCAGGGGATTGTGAAATTCCACCCAGAACAGGTGAAAGCACAAGGCCTGACTGCAGAGGGGGAGCACTCAGAGAGACTAGAAACAGGACAGAGGTGCCGCTCACCCTGTATCCCACACTGGCATTTCCTACCTTTTGAGTCCTCAAACTTCACAAGCTGAATAACATTCTTTTAATGTAATGTATTTGTATGAGTGTAGTTGTGGATGGACAGCGGCTGTGAGACCATCAGTTTTACCCAGTGAAAAATTCCATCTTTCTGTATGTAGCCAGATCCAGCAGAGCATGACTGGGGATTCAAATCATGAATCTTTCCATACCATAGACATATTAACAAACTGCATCTTGTGTAGGAGCCCCCGAGCCAGGCAGCACACTTTACTGATTTGATCATTGATGGTCTGCCCTTAGGTTAAAACCCTACAGCACCTGGGCTGGGTGCTGAGCAGATGTATGGGGGATGAAGGGGGAATCCTCCTCCAGGCTGTAGAGCATCTCCATGAAGGCAACTGCATCCCGGTAGCTGAAGTAGCCTCTCCAGTCTGTCCCCATGAAGAGAGGACTCCCTGGTCCTCTGCTTGTGCCCCTCTCCCAACATCACAGGTGTTGCGCGTCCTCTGCTCAGCCCCATAAACCCTGAAATGTCCACTTTCCTTGAAACATATTGATTATTTTCATCAAACCCAAACCCATTTCCCCCAGTTTTTAGCAGTTTTCAGATTAATTTTTTCTGTTGCTAAAACCCACAAAGAATGGTATTGAAGTTTCCATTATCCACAGTACCCTGTGTATCCATCATTGAAATTTTCAGAAGGGTTTTTTTTTTCCTGAGCAATTGTACTCAGAGGGAGGATCTGTTCCCCTTTAGGCCAGTGCTGTGTGTCCCTCAGTTTCTCTTCCTTTCCCATCCTTCTTTTCTACCTCTGTTTCTCTTGCTCTTTTCCTCATTCTCTGTTCTTCCCTCTGCATCTCCTTCCCTGCAGCAGCTCTGAATTCCTATTCTTTAAAGGCTTCACTCTAACCCTTTCCTTTTCCAGCTGCTAAAATGATCCACAATGGGATAGTGAATGTTGACATTACAGTGTGGCTATTGGGCATTAGAGCTGGCACTCCAACGAGATTAATGAGGGCCTGGGACTCACCTCTAAGTTGTGTCAGGCTGTCTGCAGACTCAGACAGATGTCATGGCAGTGATGTACACTCAACTCTTGTCCGAACAGTTACCATTGGAGCCATAAGGACAAGGGCCAAAATTTGGCCTGGCATGCAGTGGAAATCTTGACATACAAAACGCAAGACTTCTTTGCGACATGCCCGTTTCCCTTAGCCTTGTAGGTCCCAGTGGCTTGATAACAGCTGACATGACACTCATTCTAAGTAGAACTAAGGGAATGCATGTGTCACCTGCTGTTGGAGCTGAGCGATCTGCGTACTTCTAGCCTTCTAAAAGTCAACATCATCTTCTGATTATGGAAGTTTCTACCAATCCATAGACAATGAGAACCCAACCCACCAGCTAGCCGTAATGGAAAGTGACCTTCTTGGGGGGTTTGATAATGTTGGGCTAACTTTGTAGAGTTTCTTTTTCATTTTTGCTGCCACCTTTGCTCTTTCTAGTTCCGGATGGTCCCGGAAACATAAATAATGTGATTCCACAATAACAAGAGACTTATGGTATTTCCAGCTCTACCAGAAGCAGGAAGTTTCAGAAAGCTCATGGGAGACTGCCCTTACTAGATCTTCATCCTGAATTCACAGAGCTAAGCGGTTTAGATAGCTCTCATCACATGGCGAGAAGCACATGAACATCTGGGTGTCTATCTGAATCGAATTCCCAAATCCTTTGAAGTTTGCCCATTGCTGCTCTAAGCATGTGAACTTTCCTAGTACTCCACAACCAGCCAGGCTGTCATGCTTGATTTGCAATAAATGAGAGCAACGCGGAAAGCGAAGCTGTGGGCAATGATTCGGAAATATTCAGAAACAGCCTGAAAGGCTGCTTTGTTTACCAGCCAAATCAACCTATTTAGAGTTGTGCATCAAACTGGAAAAATAGGAGAAGTCACCTCCACTGTTGAGCCCTTTCCTGAGGTCTGCTCCAGCATCCCTGGCAGCTGGGTCTCCGATCAAACATTGGCAGGAAACACATAGTCTGGAAGAACAGGTTTAGGGACTCCAGGATGTGCACTATCTTGGTAGATGGATAGGAGGTATTGAAAGGGCCTGTTGTTTTAAAAGCAGAGACATTTGTGTTTGAGTGCAAATGAGGTGTTTTCAGACACAAGTGGCCAGACAGGAGCCTAACGAACCTATCAGACACATTCCCAGGTGGTGCAGACATGGTATCTACAGGCCACGAATATGTGGCACTCAGGCATCTCTTTTAGAAAACCAGGCCTGTAATACTTAGAATGAAAGGACTGTGGTCGTCTCTGTAATGTCTGGTAATGGCCCCAAAAAACCAAACCGACCAACCTTTTGTTGCTGCAGCAGGTGTCTATACTACAGTGGCAGTCACTGTAGCACTTGTAGTGTAGACATACCAACTCAATCCCAGGCCATAGCCCTGTGTCTCTGAATGCTTAGCTCTTATCCCAGCCACCTGACACCTTTCCCCTTTTTTCTCCAGCTTGGGACCTTTTCTCCGCTTCCTTTTGGCTGGGGGCTCCTAGGTGTGAATTTCCTGGCCATTCGGGTGTCCAGTCACACGTATAGACTTTGCTCAATTTCTTAATGCCTCTGGCCTCCAACGAGGCTGCTACATGAATCAAACACTTCATCCTCGCCCTTGACGCTCAGTGCCTAGCAATGCAAAGCCCCAAGGGAAACTGAGGTATACACAAGAATCTTAAAAATATGACCCAAATTCCCACATTTGACACACAACTCTCATGATTTTCTCATGAGTCTCGCGATATTTAATGTCTCCTGAAGTCAAGAGATGGCATGAAAACCTTGGAGTTCATTAAAAAAGTAAGTATCTAGCCCTCAGGATTGTGGAGAAAAGCTTAAAAATATGACCTGAGTGCACCCAAAAAGCTCAGAAAGCAAATAAAAAGTATCCGCATAATTTTTTTTAAAATCTCACAATTATTAAGCCAACCTCCTGAAGCTGGGGTCCTGGCAGATGATTTTCCAATGTGTGGAGCTGGCACAGTGGTGTCATTTGAGAAAAGAGAGGGCAGGATTGAAGAGGTGAGAAAGGAGAGGAGACGGGCAGGGATCGGAAACCAGCCTGGACATTTCTGATGCAAATACCATCAAAGCACCCACAGCTGGAATAGAGCCAGGCTGTGCTTCACAATGTGTCAGGACAGTTTCAGACAGACTTTTGCCAATGGCAGATCTTATCGTTAGAGGCTAGCAAGGGTCTGTGCTCACATTATTTCTCTTCAGCTCCGACTGGCATTATCCTCACAGGCAGCTTTATCAACACTTTACTTCAAAATAAAAGATGTACCTGATGTTTTAACATCAGTCAGACATTAACTGATATCAACTGACGGGCCAGTCCTGCTATTATTAATTATTATGAATTTTCATCGGATTTGACTGTCTCCCTTTTGATCTAAAATTGTGTAAGATGATTAAATCCCATCAGCATCTCTGCTGCTAGAAACCGAAGAGAAGCTGATTGCAAGTCCATCTTTGTTTCCTCCCTGCACTCCTAGAGAGAAAGAACTGGATTTAATAAAATTCATAAAGCTGTGTTGAATCGTAAAGCTCTGCTCTGAAAGGGAACTGGGTAAAATGGAACCTTTTGATTCGGAAAGTGCCAGTTTCCAGAAGAGCTCGGCATGATGGGTAGACGTTGGATGCTGAGCTCTTATGATGCTGATGGCCAGATTTTTCACAATGGGAACTGCTGGGTGCTGAGCTCTTTGGAAAAGTCCAACCCAAATTTTGGGTGCTGGGTACATAGACACGTGGTCCTCACCTCATTTGAAAATCTGATTCTATGTTCCTTACAAATAGATGTCCTAGTACAATGCAGCTCTATAAGCCATTATAGTAGGACAAGTGAAAATCACAATTGAGTTGACATACTTAAATGAGATGGGAAGTTTTCAGAGATCTGCAGTTAGATTCATGTAAGGATTAACCAGTCTTGTCAACCAACCTAGCCCAGTGGAGCTCAGCATTGTATTGGTCTTTTCCTGAGCGCTGATCTCTTTCTGGCTGACTTGTAATTGTATATTTGCAATAAACAGAAAATAATTCAGGTCAGTATTTGTCTTTTCCAGCTTCACTCACTGGCGAATCTTTTCTTTTTTCCCTACTAGCTTGTTCAATCCGATAAAATATTATCCATTATCGGGAGGGACAACCTGTGGCTCCAGAGCCACACGTGACTCTTTAGAAGTTAATATGCGGCTCCTTGTAGAGGCACCGACTCCGGGGCTGGAGCTACAGGTACCAACTTTCCAATGTGCCGGGGGCTGTTCACTGCTCAACCCCTGTCTCTGCCGCTGCCCCCACATTCCCCGCCTCGCACTCCCTCCCCTGAACCTGTCATGCCCTCGCTCCTCCCCCTCCGCTCCAGAGCTTCCTGCACACCAGGAAGCAGCTGACCGGGAGGTTCAGGGAGGGAGGGAGAGAGCTGACCAGGTGAGCGGGAGATGCTGGGGTTGGGGGAGCTGATGGGGGGCTGCCGAAGAATTTCTGTGGCTCTTTGGCAATGTACATTGGTAAATTCTGGCTCCTTCTCAGGCTCAGGTTGGCCACCCCTGCATTACATTAATCCAGCACAGGTATGAAAGTGAAATCATGAATCCAAAAGATACAGTAGATTTCATAAATCTGATAAATGTTTCATGATAAATTCATGATCCTGATCACAAATTCGGGTAAGTTAGAGAAGAAATGTAATGGTTCCCGAAAAATGTCAGTATTGTTAGTTTCAATAAAACTATCAATTTGTTCATAATCAGAGAGGTAGCCGTGTTAGTCTGGAATTGCAGAAGTGACAAAGAGTCCTGTGGCACCTTAAAGACTAACAAAAGTATTGAAGCATAAGCTTTCATGGGCTAATACCCACTTCGTCGGATGCATGCAGTGGAAGTATCCACAGGCAGGAATAAATAAGAGGCAAGGACCGGGTTAGAAATAACAAGGTTAGTCCAATCAGGCTGAACCAGCTTGTTATCTCTAATTAGGGAGGATGAGGTCCTCTTCTAGCAGCTGATCTGGAGGTGTGAACACCAAGAGAGGAGAAACTGCTTTTGTAGTTAGCTAGCCACTCATTGTCTTTGTTCAATCCTAAATTGATGATATCTTAATGCCAACCTCGATGCCAACTCTGCCCACATATCTACACCAGCAACACCATCACAGGACCTAACTAGATCAGCCACACCATCACCAGTTCATTCACCTGCATATCTACCAGCGTAATATATGCCATTATGTGCCAGCAAGGTTCCTCTGCTATGTACATCGGCCAAACTGGACAGTCCTTATGAAAAAAGATAAATGGACACAAATCAGATATCGGGAATGGCAATATACAAAAACCTGTAGGAGAACACTTCAACCTCCCTGGACACACAATAACAGATTTAAAGGTCACCATCTTGCAGCAAAAAAACTTCAAGACCAGACTGCAAAGAGAAACTGCAGAGCTGAAATTCATTTGCAAATCTGATACCATCAATTTAGGATTGAACAAAGACAATGAGTGGCTAGCTAACTACAAAAGCAGTTTCTCCTCTCTCGATGTTCACACCTCCAGATCAGCTGCTAGAAGAGATCTCTAATCAGGGAGGATGAGGTCAACAAGCTGGTTCAGCCTGATTGAACTAACCTTGTTATTTCTAACCTGGTCCTTGCCTCTTATTTAATCCTGCCTCTGGATACTTCCACTGCATGCATCCGACGAAGTGGGTATTAGCCCACAAAAGCTTATGCTTCAATACTTTAGTAAGTCTTTAAGGTGCCACAGGACGCATTGTCACTTCTGCAATTTGTTCATAGATTTTTTATAAAACTGTTAATTTTACCCTTCTGGCATGTAATATATACTGGGTGTCTCAGAGGCCAACCAATTATGCTAGCAAAGGAATTGGGGGCCCCAGGAAGCAGATAAAAGGAAGGATGCAAAGGAGATGATTTGCTTTAAAAATATCCTTCACATTGTGAAAGCAATATGCAAGATTTTAGCTTTTTGACTCATTGTGGAACGATTACCTGTGGACTCCCCACCACAAGATATAATTGTGGCATATATTGTAACCTAGAAAACTTTAAATGAGCCTTAGACATTTGTCTGAGTAAGAATAGCATCTGTGGTTAGGGTTATTTAATTATTCCTTTTACAGGATCAAAAGCTGAGCTCAGGATGAAATATTCCTTCACTTTACCATCTTGCGCTTTATGAAGGTTTTACCCTACCTATAACACATGTGACCTTGGCCATTGTTGGAGATAATATATTGGACTAGCCAGATGTGGTGTATAGGAATATGATAGTAGCTGTTTAAATAGTCTGTGAGCTTCCTACTGGTGCCGATGTTCAGTGTTGTGGAAGCCACTAGAAATCAGCCTTACACGTTTGTGGATAGTTAGTAAATAGGGTTAGATGGGACCCAGCTATGCCTGTGGGGTTTCTTCATGTCAGTATCACTGTGCAAAAATCAAAAGTATACAATAATCAGCACAGGATGTTAACCCAGTCGTGCAGTGGAATGGAGAGTGATTGCAGAGGCCTAGTGCAAATGAAACTAAAAAGAAACCCCAGCCACTGGGACTGGGGTTTCACTGATGCTTTAGAAAGGAAATAAAGGTTTAGAAATGTGTTAGAAAAGAGATACAAATTAGTGATGCTGGCACAAAGCAAAAATTAGCTGAAATTTTGGACAAGACAGGACGGTATCAGCACCTTAAAACCTATGAAAGCAACGTTGCTCTTGAAGAGAGAGCAATTCCTACATTTTGCAAAGCTCGTTCAGTGCCTTTTGAGATAGGGGGAAAGTAGAGATGGAACTTCAGCCCTTACTGGACTCTGGATTATAGCCGAGGTTGACTTGAGTGAATAGGGCACCCTTAGAGCATGAGGAATGAATACAAGTATCTGAGGTGCTTTCAAGGTTACCATTAACCTAGCATAGCATGCAGCTCAGTGCACCTTTGCTGATAATATTAGCTTTTGACACTTCCCCATATGGAGCAGCAAACATGATTATACCTGTGATGGAAGATTATATTGAAAGGCCTACAGCTTTTGCTTCTAGATCTCTTTCCTGGGCAGAACAGAGCTATGCTCACATTGATAAGGGAACGCCAAGTTTAGTTTGAGGAGTTAAAAAGTTTCACCACTATCTGTAAGGAAAAGAATTAACTCCAGGCAATATTCTTGGGCTCTTGCTGTTGTGACAGAGTACAAAAGTATCCATCAGCATGTGAACGCCAGTTGCTTGTCATCTTTACCTTCGGAAGAGGCAGGCAAGGATACTGCTGTGGAACCAGTGAACAGCGGTATGTTGAACCCTTGCCGGTGACAAATGCCAAATTAAAAATGATCCAGCACTGGCTAGCGAGCATGATGTCATGATGAAAGGATAGACTCGTGCACATAAACATCTGCTTCCAGTATTTTTGCTCGAAAAGAACAGTCAAGTGTATATCCATGTTCCCTAATGTTTGGCACGAGAATGGTTATTTCTATTCAGCTCACACATTCTTTGAGAATTACATGAGGCCATTTAATAATTCTGAAAATGGATGTCCCAGCCAGGAGTTGTGTGTGGTAGCCAGGAATGGATGCACAAATTGAGAAATGGCAAAATAGCATCCAGGGTGTCAGCAAAGACAACACAGGCCTAAACATGCACCTTTGCAACATTTGGAGAGGCCAATTATCCCCGTGGCTGTGAATCCACACAGAACATGGGGCCATTTATGGGACCTATGTTTTTGATTGCAGTAGATACCCATTCTCCATGGTGCAAAATATAAACTCAAATACTTCGGTGCAAACAGTGGAAGTGTTACGATACTCGTTTGTAATCTGTTCATGAGCTCCTGTCCTCAAAAGGTGGAAAGGGAACTCAATTCACATCCAAAGCATTTTGATTATCTCTCAAAATAAACTGTATCAAACATGTCACATCAGTTCCTTGACATCCTGCTACAAGTGGATTAGCAGAAAGATTACCCAGACATTCAAGCAAGCAATTTCTGCTATGGCTCTGGAGAAAGGTAGATTGCAAACACAAGATAGTAGATTTTCTGCTGGCTTTAGGGTGACCAGATATCCCAGTTTTATAGGGACACTCCCAATATGAACGTTTTGTCTTATATAGGTGCCTATTACCCCCTAGCTCCTGATTTTTTTTACACTTGCTTCCTGGTCACCATAGCTGCCTGTAGGAATGCAGCTCATGCTACTACAAGTCCGACACCAGTGATGTTGTTTATAGGATGTAATTTTAAGTCTTACCTGGACTTTTGAAAGCCTGTTCTGGAGAGGGGTGCTTTTGAGAAACAGTGTGATCAAATGACCACAGATAGTCCCACCCAACTGTGCAGTGTTCACATGGGAGAAAAAGTCTTAGTAAGAGGTAACTGAAATAATTTGTGGAAACCTGGAGTGATCACCTCACAGACTAGTCCTCTGGCTTATAGGGTTATAGGGTCCTCTGGCTTATAGGCTTATAGAGTGGACCTGACACTGGACGTGTCATGGAGAGGACACATATACCAGCTCTTGAGCATAAGTTCAACAGGATGGTCTACACCAGAGCTGCCTATCGAAAATACTGAGCCTACAATGTAGCCACAAAGAGTGACTCGTAGTAGTGCCAGTAGTCCTCATGGACCTGCATCTACCACAAGTGATACCAGACCAGAAAGATGCTGCTGATTTAGCTACACTGTAAAGTACAGTTAACTTGTGATGCCTAGGCAATGTTATTCAGCGAGATGTCATAAACCACCTCTGAGACTTAACTTGTAGCGTGTTTTATATTCAATGACAGTAGTTTTGATAGTAATGCATTTTTAATTTTGTTTAAAGATCCTTTACATTAAAGGAGGAGGAATTGTATCCCTTTACATAGTTTGTGATCTCTCTAGTAGTGCTCAATATTTTATATTTTGCAAGCTGCCAGACATTAGTTAGTGGAACAGGCTGTATATTGGTAAGCTTTACATGTTTGTGTATAGTTAGTAAACATGCTTACTTAGCAGCCAGATGTGCTTCTGTTATTTCTTCATATTATTATTATTATTATTATTTATTATTATTATTACCATGTAAAAGACCAAAGACTCAACACTAAACCATTGATTTGTTCCAATGTTTGTTTTCTTTTTTTCTTTCTTTGCCTAGGATCATGGTAATGTATTTAAAACCACGAGAAGGGCTGGATGGAGTTAAAATCTATTGTCCCAATACATAGATTACTATCCGAAAATCTTACAAAGATTGTATTTCTTCGTCAACTATTCAACCATTGCAGAAGAATCCAATGTGTATAATGTCACTGTACATTTAGCTATTAATTCTTTAATGCAGCTCTCTGTTATTACCTGAGTAAGTTATATTAAGAGTCACATTTTCAGCGGTCTAGTCTCCTGTTTGGAGATTTCAGTTTATGCTTGTAAAACTCCTTCTACAATTTGTGTCCTCAGGCAATTGTGTGTACAGCTCTTAGGAGGCACACATCTCACTGACTGTCAACACATCTACGATTGAGCTGGGAGGCGGGATTCCCAGAATGCACAGATGCACACACTGAGCTGTGTCCAAACAAGTGCCTAAATGAGCAGTGTCTCAACTTCACCCCGGGCTAGCCACACCAAGTACAATCCCACCTCCCATTCTGCTGCAGACCTGCTATTTTTTGGTGCTAGCTTGAGCAGAGCTAGCACTGGTCTGTCTTTGTGAGCTAGGAATCGCATCTCGCAGCTCAAATGGGCGCACAAGAGGCAGTTAGATGTGTACGTGCTCGGATCTGTGCCAGCAATTCATGGGGGATGCAAAAAAAAAGTGCACATCTTTTTGCAGGTGCAAATTGACTCCACAAAAGAGAACTGAATATTTACTCCTCAGTATAAACTTTTGTGGCAAATGAAAATGAAGATTTTTATGAGAAAGGACTTAGGAACGCTGTAGTT
This sequence comes from Dermatemys mawii, assembly GCA_007922305.1. Lineage (NCBI taxonomy): Eukaryota > Metazoa > Chordata > Testudines > Dermatemydidae > Dermatemys > Dermatemys mawii. Next base: position 6,359,010 of record ML677360.1, on the reverse strand, counting down.
GCCAGTTAACCCTTAAAATATCCCCAGTAATAGAATACACAAATCAGGCAAAGGAGTAGAGTTCACAACTGTGGTGCCTTTCGAGAGCTGAACAGTGAGAACCAACATATTTTTGCCTGCTGGACCAGTGTAGCTGTTATATTATTGTTGCTCTGCAAGAACCCCCCTGGAGAGGGCTTCTATTTGCTCCAGCTTTCCAGTAACAATACTCCAGTCACGTCATAATTACAGCCCTGCCAGGTGCAGAGAGGAAATGTGCAGATGGCGGGGAGAGTAAAAAGCACCACCAGCACTGCCATCATAAGGTACTTTATAATCACGCATGCTTGATCTTCTCAATGACTTATATGTCAGTATGGCAACGACTTACACTGTTTGTGTATAACGGAACCATAAAGCTGTACAGCACCTCACAACCTGTAAGGCTTGATGGTGTCTATCTATCAAAGAAGGCTTCTGATGGAACCACTCAATCGAATTCTCTCCAGGCCTTGTGGCATGTGGATTGGATCACCCTCCACTCTTTGTGGAAAGGAATAGACATTACAGCTCTCAGTGACTGAACTGCATATCTTGAAGTAATCAATATCAGCTGGTTTGAGAGCAGACTTGCTCCCATCCCTTAACCTTTAGCATCTCACTGACCACCCCTAAGAAGAAAGTGTGTGTTATAGGTAGTGCTGGTAGTGCCGCCTATGGTTAAAGTTGCTAACATTTCCCATTATACAGTTCTGTTTTCAGTTGCTTATAGCTTTGCCTAACTTAATTTTCCATGCAGGATTTCTGCCTCAGGAGCAGCAATTACAGTGACAGTCCTGCTCAGCGCCTGTATCCCAGGACTGGAGCATGCTCAATGTCGATGGAATCCTCAGTGAATTTAGCTGCCAAACTCTAACAAATCTCTACTGAGCATGTGCAAATTGAGATTTTTCAAAGGTTTATAACTTGGCAAATATGTGTGGATTTGCAGGGGAACAGCAAAAGCCATACCTCTGACACCAGCATGAGCTACTCCCAAATTTCAAGTCCCTGCTCCAAAATAGTTGTAAGATTTTTTTTAACACGAGCAAAACAATATATTTTCCCTAGTCTCATTCTCAGAAACAGCTGGACATTGTTGAAAGTTCACCAGAAAAATTCAGCCTGAGGCAGACCTCCAGCAAGGAAAATCTCCCTCTCTCCACCCCCATTAAAGTTTGACAAGTTATAAGCAACTGAAATCAGGGGCTTATATTAGGAAGTGTAAATGGTGCTTCCAGCCCCCTCTCACCTCACAAACAGAGTATTGCAAGAGAATGTCTACTGTTTAGGTATTTCACAGATGAGCCAAGAAATAACTTGGTCTATCCAAAGAATCAATAGTATTTACTGTAGTTGGGCAATTGTGGATTTTCTCCAAAGAGAAATTCCTGCTCTACATTTGCAATGTGACATGCAAGAGGTGAGGATATCCACATAAGTCCAATCAAAGCTATCGTGTTGCATATAGCGAAAATCCCTATGTCCTGCTTTGAAAAATTAAATAATTAGTCACAATCTTTAATAGGAGGAAAAAAAGAGAGAGGAAAAAGAGTATTTAAAGGAACTATGTGATCAATATGACATGAAAATAAATTTTGAAACTTTCTTTTATCTGGTAAAACAGAACAGGATTTCCTTGAAACTTGAACGTTACATGATCTGATAGTCAGGAGCACTTCAAAGCCTGATGGGCTCTTCTTAAGCAGAGCTCTGAAATTCTGACTCCAGGGTCCTTCTGATGCACTAGCAGACTAAGATTAAACAAAACAGAACAGACAGTTTGGCAGACAGCAGTCTCCTAGAAGAACACGAGGCAATGGCAACATTTGCTATGCAGTTTAGCAATATAGCCACATAAGTGATAAGAAAATTGGTTTAGATGAAGGAGTAAAAGACCTGAAATAGCCCAAATCTTGAGCCCAAAACTGAGGTTTACTAAGTTTTGGTTATCTTCCTCTTTTTAATCTTTGTTGCATATCCATCTTTGTTGGTTTCCATAAGGACCATAAACAGAAATAGTGAAGTACCAGCAATATGGTTATTTTGATGATCTTTTGAAAATTAAAAAGGACTAAAGTGTTCAGCTATACATTTCAGAATCTGCCTAGGCTGGGTTTATTTTCAGAGACAGACAAAGGCTCAGGAGTTATTTTATCCTCCAACCATTTGTCATGGGGATCTAGCATGCATCCGAGTGTTTTCTCTTCCAGGGCCTCATTCCTGGAAGACAATTCCTGTGTAGCAAACATTGTCTGCCACATTTCAGACAATGCTGTGTAAGATATTGAAAGAAAATATCTGTGCATTTGTAGGTCTGTGCATATGTGACTTTATTCTGCATCCTAGGCGTGATGCTGGAGAACTGGGTGTATTCTGGCACCGATCCAAAGTCCATTGAAGACAATGGAAGGAATCTCATTGACTTGAGAAATGCTTTTTTAAAGACACTTTGTACCAGTGTGAACATTCAGACCATCAACGAACTGACTATCTGACACAAGTTGTTCCAGGAAGCAAACAAACATCTGTAAACAAAAAGTAAGTTAGCACCAAGATGCCAGAGCAATATCGATGCTGTATTTTAGTAATATACTGCTTGAACTATGGGATAATGCTACCCCATCACATCCCATAACCACACAACACAACACTTCAGTTTGCACAAAAAACAAGACTCTATATTTTCTGAACTGATAGAATATCTACTGAAAACCTGTTCATACATTTTAATGGGATAACGGGGACTCCGCAGAATTCTATGGAGTTATAGCGCTCATCAGAAAGTTCAGTACTTTCGATGTACAGAAGAAAACATCATTTGCAGAGATTTTCTGCCAGCCTCATCTATCTCCCTCACTGAGCTATTCCTGTTTGTGTCTTATTTATGGCGGTAATTTTGATGCTACAGTTGGTGCACATGATCCACTGTATATTTCTATTGCTTGCCTTGAAATTGATCTTTTCAGCTCATAGCTGAAGTCATTTATTTGTCCACAAAATAACCAGCCACTGACATGTTTCCTGGGAACTGCTTTTGCAATGCCTGAGATTTTTTTCCCCTAAAACTATATCCATTTTTCATTATTTCATTTAAATATTCATAGACAATCCATAGAGTCCTCAATGGCTGAAAAATAGATTCATGGGTTAAACATTTCTGGCGGAACCTTTAACTCTTGTCATTGTATGTTCATCAGGGGAGGAAGCAAGAACTGTGGGGTGTTGGACTTGCCAGGGTTGTTACATTTTTGAAATAAATGGTATATTTAATCCATCTAAAAAACAAAGTTACTCATCTGCTCATGGGGTACTGTAATGGGCTACACAGAATTTCACACAGAGCACAGTTTGGTTTCACTGTCTTGCATTATCATGGCCACTGGAGATTTCATGGCATCTGCAGGGACTGAATCAGATCTTTCCGCTGTAAAACCACCACCCCCTTGTGTGAACACAGTACCTACCTTAGTACTATAATGCCTTTGACACAGTTGGGCAGTTCAGATTCCATCTGTTAGAGGGGAGCAGTATATAGAGACATTCCAGGACTGCAGGCTAAGCGCTACCTTAATACTCTGAATCCATAAATTGCAGAGTGTTTGACAAAGGAGGGCAGTAACATTATCTCCATTTTACAGATGGAAAAACTGAAATGAAATAACTACCCTTGCTCACCTAGCAAGCCAGTGGCAGGACTCCTGCTCTTTCTGCTATGCTACACTGCTTCTCAGGACTTACAGCACTACAGCCAGACAAACAAATCACAGCAAATTATATATTTGATGAATTATCCACAACCAGACTTTGGTGTTCAAGATTATATATATATATAAATTAGACTTATAATTTTATTTAGCCTAGAGCTTGTTCATAAACCATTGTCTGCATCAACTGCGTAAAGTACTGGCTATTCAGAATTCTCTGTTTGCACAGTGTGATTGGTCATCTAAGGCACAAACTATTATTTGTGCTCTCCATGTTATCCAAACTAATGAACATTCTCTGTTTGGTTTTGTTCGTGCCTATTTAACTCAAAAGCCTGAATAAATAATAGGGAGAAAAGCTCTCTTTGTTAAAGATTTAGCACTTTGCCCCTTCCATTAAGGACTGAGAAAGCTTCCAATCCACTTTTCTGGGGCTTTCGAGGGAGACCTCCAGCTAAAACAGGGGAAAAATATTTCGCATTCTTGATATGTCTATAGTAAAAAAAAATGGCAGAAAAACACATTTGAAAAATGTCATTCCTGCCCTTCCCCCCCATTTTGTCACATTTAATTCAGTGCTTAGTATTTAATTGTACCTGTAGGCTCCATTCTGGCTGTGCAGAGCTCCCAAGAGGCTTGGCAGTGGATTTCACAATAGAAAAGCTATTCTTTCTCTCCCATTCTTCCAATAAATCAGACCCAATGTGTATAGACTAATTCACAGCAGGCCTTGATCCTGCTGTCAGATGAGCTCCATGTGCCAGCATGCCGCACAGCTGCAGAGGTCCATGTGGGTCGATCCAATGACAGGATCAGGGCCTATGATATTTGGATAATATTGAATCTGATGATTTTTATCCCAGCAAGGAAGAGTGAGATTTTTGTTTATTTACTGGCCCTATAACTAACTTCTTGTCCTGGCAAAGACTGGGGTTTTCAGAGAACAGCCAGGTCTAGAGAAACCTCTTGCCTGTTGTAAAGCAGGAATTAAATTATGAGGTTCAGAAGTCTCTGAAGCTGTGACATTCAATTGTTCTCCCTTCAGAAATCAGATCAATTGGAAAACATTGGCCCGGGCTCCTCCCCTTATCTTGACCTCTTCCTCAGTTCTTTGTAGTAGACGATTACACTCTTGTCCTCTCCAGCATGCTAAACGCAGGAAATCCATTTGTCTTCTCTTGCCGACAGACCATTTGATAAAGTTGATATGCAAGAAGCTACCTCCTGTGATTCAATAATCTTGGCCCAAGTTTGCGAGCAGTACAAACCCTCACTTATTTCCACCTACTATCATGCAGGGCAATCTGTTTTCCATCCCCACTGCACCTGTAATACACAGGATCACAAGATGCTTTGCAGAGGTTCAAGGATCTGCTAAAGGGAACAAAGGGTTTTCAGGATCAGTGTATGAGGGAGAAGGGGAAAATCCTGGATGGATTCATGAACTGTAAGGCCAGAAGGAATCACCAAGATCATCTTGCCTAGGAAACGGAGTGACGTGTGTAAGAAAATGACACCTCCCTGAGCTGTAGGATCTCCTGGAGCGGAGACATGCAGGATGGCAGGACTAGCTGACAGGAAGGAACCAGTGGGGAGTAGAAAGCTCTGGGCAGTTTGATTTCTGTGAGTCCATAGTAAGTTTGAAAAAGTAGGAAGGTGATTTTCTGCGAGATTGGCCGATGGACAAGAAGCTGGTAAAAGTGCCAGTGATAGGATCCCAATTTCATTCAATGACACTAGATTACCAGCACAAGCTAGACAAGCGGTGCCAAAGTGTAAGAAAATGACAGCCCCCTATGGAGGCTGTCAGGGCAGGTACTGCTCACATACTGTTTGGCGTTGCTGTCTGTTCCTGACCCGGTGGCAGGTTGTCCTGTAGTATGATGCTATCGCTCCTCTCTCTCCACCTTGCAGAGTCAGATACAGGTTTTCCCAGTTTATTTTGGATGGCACATGACATATTTTATGATCCCTGATAAAATGAAGAAAAGCTGTCTTACATGCTGCTTCACATTTGGGACATTGGATTAGAAACATCTCTGTCTCAATCTTTCCTCTGTCACATGGGGTGCACAGTTGCAATACAAATAACAAACACAATACAGACCTGTGCCTCATAGTCATTGCAAATCCTTTCTTTGGTCTGCCAGCGAGATCCCCCTAAAAACCTTCCTTTCTTCCATTTATTTTTCATCTATAGCATTTGTTACATAGTGGGGCTCTTATTCTAAGAGGATTTTTATCTTTAAACATGTCAGATCTTTAAAGAACTGGAAAACATGAACAGGCACGAAGGTTTAGACTGTGCTTTGTGCCTCCAGATTTCACTTTGTAACAGGGTGGCTTGCCCCCAAGGCTGACGAGCCTGGGGCTAATCTAACCTGATTACAGAATGAGCCCTATCTGAGGGGAATCAGGCAGTTCCCCATAAGGAACAGAAGGCAGGTGCAATAAAGGGGGAGAGGTAAGTCTAAGTGGTGACAAAGCTCAGCTAGGCACAGGGTTGAAGGAGGCTCAAGTAGGAAGATCAGAGCATGAAGGAAAGTTCTTTAGCAGGTAGGCCTGGGAAAGATGCTGTTTATAGTAGGGGCCAGACAGAGGCTGGGTAGGCAGTGGCCCAGGGAAAGTTGTAGTATAGACAAAGGAGCAGATGTAGTTTTTAAGGACAGAATAGGGGGTTAGAAGACTATCAAGCCCAGCAGGGTCTGCAGACTAAGCCCTGAAGACAAGCTGATGAATAGCCCCAGAGAAGGTGGAAGGATTTTTGTGTGTGTGTGTGTTAAAGACACTTTTGGGACTCTTAGTGTGGACTGTTGTAACCCTGGAAGGGATGGACTTAAGACAGTGACCCAGCCTAAGAGCCAAGTCACCAGAAAAGATGCTACAGCCATGCTGGAGTGACTGTTGGTAGAGAGGGTGCTAGAGAAGCAAGAGCGACTATTCAACACCTGGTCCATGGGGATGTCTAGTGGTGAGTGGACTTGATTACACACCTCTCTTGAGTGGTGACTGACCACATTTGGAGAAAATCTGCCTCTGTTTGGCACTTGTCATGGTGCCAGACTGATAGTTCTGTGCAGCCCTTGGGGGCAGGCCAGTTTGTTGTTCTTTCTGATTTGCCCTTCCCTCTCTTGTATGTTGGTGGCTCAGGTGCTGGTCTAGACTCTTGAGCACCTTCTGAATCTTTCTAGAACCTTTTGAGCACCCCTGAGGCCAACAGAGTTGGGCCCACCAATGTCAGTGAGAAGGAAATTAGGCAAAGATACTGGTCAGTTGCCAGGCCATATAGCCCTCTAAGGGTTGAGTGAATTAGTCCAAGTGAGGTAAGAACCAAACTGAACCACTACCCCAAATTCCACCTGACCTCTTTGCCCAGGTATTTTTCACAGAAATGTACTTTCTCCCACATTAGAAAATGGGAGCCTGAGGTTCTCAGACTACAGCTACTATGAGGCTCTGCAGTTGTATTTCAAACTCAAATTCTCTTTTTTTGTTGTTGTTGTGTTTGACTGAAATATTTTGGAGGTTGATTTTGTGTTTATTTTTTTTCCCCTTGCCAGAAAAGTTGATGTTTTCCATGGAAGTTTTTTTGATAAAAACAGTTTCACTTTTATTTTTTTGTGTGTGTGTTTAAAAAAAAAAATCCATGGTGGGGGGGAAAAGATGAAATGCTAGAAGTAGTTCTGGATTAGTAGCACGAACCAGGTGAGTCAGCCAAAAGTGTACAGAAATGCAATCTACACAGGCTTTGCATAGCCCTAGCATAGGGGTTCTCAAACTGGGGGTTGGGACCCCTCAAGGGGTCACAAGGTTATTACATGGGGGGTCGTGAGCTGTCTGCCTCCACTTCAAACCTTGCTCTGCCTTCACCATTTATAATGGTGTTAAAGTGTTTTTAATGTATAAGGGTCGGGGAGGGGGGGTGGGTTTTGCACTCAGAGGCTTGCTGTGTGAAAGGGGTTACCAGTATAAAAGTCTGAGAACCCCTGCCCTAGCCTATAATGTATATCAAAGATATGACTACAACATAAATGGAGGCATTTGTTAGTCTAAAAGAGAAGCTTTCAGATAATTCAAGGAATAGTCTTCATTAATTGTCCCAAACTTGGCAATGGTTAGAGTGCTGGTGTGCTGAGACCATATGGCCTATCATGCTGGCCCATATGATCTCACTATTTCTTTGCACTTGCCCCATTTGTCTGTCTGTCCATCTGTTGACTCTATCTTACACTTAGGTTGGAAATGGGACTTCTTTTTTTTATTGGTGTTTGTACGGCACTTAGCACAATGGGGCACTGGGAATTACTGCAATATAAATAACAAAAACAATACAGATCAGTGCTTTATGGTCCTTGCAAATCTTTTCTTTTGGTCTGCCAGTGAGACCCTCCCAGGAAACTTTCCCTTCTTCCATTTGTTTTTTTGTTGATTACATTTGTCAGGGAGTGGGACTTTTATTCTAATAGGACTTTTATCTTAAACAAGTTGGATCTCTAAAGAATAGAACGTGAACAGGCACAAAGACTTTATTTTAATTGGGTAGATGTTGGCAGGGGTGCGGGGGGAACAGAATGCAGTCAGTTTAATAATCAAGGCTACCTTCTTAATATCTTACTGGCTTATTGCCTAGAGGTGACTTTGGTCAGTGGTAGCTCCTCTTCAGTGAGAGTGGATTTGACTGGATGTATTTGCATCTGTGATTGTTTTGATGTTGGTATTCTGGAGTGGACTGTAATCAAGGAGGTGTGTAATTGAACTAGGCTGTACACCAGTAAACTCCCAGGCGATGGTGCTTTCTTTACATACTAATTAAGTTCTACAAAAGGCATCACCCGGAATCAATAGCAAGAAGAAAAGGAAGATGATGGAAATGTATGCAGGAAAGATTTTTTTATTATTATTATTCTAAAGAGAAGTTTATGGAAGACTCTGTCATAGTAAACTTTAGGGCTAATTCTGCACAAGGGCCCCAAAAATCCAGGATAGATAAGTTTGTTTTTTTTTCAGGTGTGAACCCCAACCTTTTGCTAAAAGGCTGAACCCACAAGACAGCAGGGAGTTTGGCAATAGCCTTACTGAAAGGCAGCCTGCACCCATAGAATCTCAGAGTTGTTAGGGACCTCAGGAGATTGTCTTGTCCAACCCCCTGCTCAAAGCAGGACCAATTTTGTTTTCACCCTGTATCCCTAAATGGCCTCCTCAAGAATTAAATTCACAACCCTGGGTTTAGCAGGCCAATGCTCAAACCACTGAGCTATCCCTCCCCCCGTCCATTCAACATGTCACAGCTTTGGACATTTGCGCCATGTTACGGGGCAGCAGTGCCATCTGCTTCTCCACCACACCCTCCTAGTACCATTATCAGATTGTCCACAATTGCTTATTCAAAGGGTTTACCTATTTATACCACAGGTAACCTTCATATCTGAAGCCGATCCATTATCTGCAACCTGTGGACATACACGGTGACTGAAAATACAGCCCGTCGGAAGTTCACCTGGGGCTGAGAGGTTTAGTGGGCAATGCATGTTTTCAGGCCCTGGAAAGGAAAGGTGAGGGAAGAAAGGTGAGAGAAAAATCAATCTTGGATGGATGCTGGCTAGTTTATCTTAAAGAAATAGCTGCAGAACCTGTTAGAAGAAGCCATATGTCAACAGGGATCCAAAGTCCTCCACAAGGAGGAAATCATAACTGGGTGGTGGTCTGAATGTCAGGAGAACAGGAGTCTTAGTTAAAAGCCAATGGGCCAAATTCAGCTTGGTGTAACTCCATCAGCTTCAACAGAATTGTGTGTTTCATAACTGTGGTAAGAGTGCACCAGAGGGAATCACCAGGTATGTTCAGTATGTTTACTAGGGAACACGCTTCTCTCAGAACAGACAGACGTAATGTTGATCAGTGGGAGATGAGACAATACTGCCAAATAAGTGTTAGACCAGGTGTGTGTGTGTGTGAGAGAGAGAGAATTGGCTTTATTTTAAAAACTGAATAAACAGTCCAGGTGCTGATTCTGTAACAGGTTGTTCTTGTCACTACACTCGAATGGGAGAGATTTTAGATTCAGTTTCTAGGTCTGCCACAGACTGTCTGTTTGAACTTGAGGAAAATTACGTGTTGTGGTGCTGAATCTCCTGATATTCAATGCTTTTAAGGCCTTAAGCTCCTGGATACAAGTGAATGAGTACCTCAAGTTTTCATTTTTTTAAAAAAATAGTAAGTTTCTAGCCCTCGTGGTTTCAGAGAGAAGTTTGAAAATATGACCTGCATGTAATATAAAGCCCTGGAAACCAGAAGACAGACAAAAAAGAACTCAGCATGCATTACGTTTTTATTTAAATCTCATTGTTTTTGAATGGTTGGGATTGGCAAAACTGTAATGTCTGTGCCTCAGTTAGGCCTCTGTAAAATGATGATGATGATAAAACATAATCTTTGTAAGTTTTTTGGGGGGCAAAGTCTGCCTCTCACTATATGATTTTTATGGTACCTGACAGGAGGGAGTCCCAGTCTTTAGCAGAGCTTTAAACAATACAGGATACATCTTCTCATTTAAGTCACTTCTCACATTCCCCTTGATTTCCATTTATTATTATAAGTTTGCTGTAGTTAGAGTGATATGAAATCACAAAACTAACTTATTTCACCGGAAAGGTTTTGGAAATGTTATGGGAGACCAGGCAAACTCTCGCAAGAGAGACTACATGCCGTAAATATTTAAATAGCTCACACAGACTGTTAATCTGTTCCAGAGTTGGAAGGAGTTCTGGCTTTGAAGAGAGTGACATGTCTAAACTGACCCTTCTGAGTTAGAAAGTAATGTGTGTGCTAACTCAGTGAAGCTGTAAATGACAGCCTGTGTGAAATGAGGAGACCGTTTCATTCCAGTTCCTAGACAGCTGTCCATTGCATAAGAACCACCTTCACAGCTGGCATCCTTGTTGACTATCTCATGAGAAACCACATCCAGTGAATGGGCTATGGAAGCTGAACTGCACTATTAGCAGAGCTGGGTTGCAGTGGGAGAGATGCTGATGTTTTTGATGGCTGTAGTCATTCAGTGGATGTACAATGGGTCTCAGAACACCATGCCCTACCTAGCAGGTATGCTCAGGTAGAGCAGAATGAATATTGTTTGTACAGGTCTGTTAGAGCAGACCCCTGCAGCAATGATTTCATGCATGAAAGCTGAGTAATACTCCTAAAAACCTTCTGTGAACACTTGTTTGAATCATCAGCTATGTTTCTTCTCAGAAAGCTCAGCTTTTACTCCCTTTGTTAGGATTTGTGGGGGAGATTTTCAAAAGAGCCGGTGGGCTTTAGGAGCACAAGACCCACTGACTTTCAATTAGATTCATGTTCCTAAAGCCCATAGGTCATCTTGAAAATCTGGATCTATGTAGCTCAGGCCTCTGGACTGCATTCCCACTATCCGAAAATCTTCTATACTCGTCTACCTTCTTCTGCTGGAGTAGAGGTCTTTCATACCCAGGCTAATTATTGTCGTCATGCGCAATCTGAAGTAATATGCGGGGAATATGTGGAGCAGGTTTCCCAACTCCAGAATGGAATTGCCACTCAAAATACACCGGAGAGAGCAGGAGTGAAATACCCTTCTCCCAAACCGGCCAATAGCCCAGTGGTTGGAGCACCGTTCTGGGAGATAAGAGATGCCACTTTAGGTCTTGCTCTGCTAGACTCAGAGCACAGGTTTGAATCTGGATCTCCCACATTTGAGGTGAGTGCCCCTACCACTGAGCTCTTCCACTGTATATAAATAAATCTTCATTGGGCCAAAGAGAGAGTAGCTCAATAGTTAGAGCATTCACTCAGGATGTTGAAGACCTGCACTGAACTACTTTTACTGTAGTTTTTTTTGGGGTGTGTGTGGTGTTTTTTGTTTTTTTTTTTAAATTTCTGGCCAGGAATGGGACCTAGGTCACACATCTAGACTAACGCTCCACTTTCTAGACCATTCTTCCTTTCTTGCTCCCATTTTAAACCGGGATTTGATGTGAGGATACAATGCAGTTTACACTTTCTGATTTCCATGTGATTTTGGAGAATCTAATTTCCTCAGGCTAACTCGTATAAAAAGGGGCTTAGAGACTCAAGTATCTAAGCTGGACAGTTTGCCTGCTTATAGAGCTTCTGGGGCATGAACCAGGGAAGAGACTTGTCTGACCTCTGCAGTCCTCCTTATATTCAGTATATTAGTCAATATAAAGAGAATTTTGTGTAGCTTTCTACAGCAGTTGAGGTACCATAGGGAAGCTACTTAAAACTTGCCAATCCCAGTGCCTATTATTTGATAAGTACAGAACCCAGCATGTAAAATGTTTGTCTAACATTGGTGAGCTAATATAGAGCAATTCTAACAAGATTTGATTTTCTTTGTAAGGTTTTGAGCACCTGGGGCATTGGGAATTAAAATCGATGGGAGCTGAAGGTGCTGAGCACTTGGTAGGATCGAGCTATTTTTTCCCTTTTTATGGTGCCAATAACGAGGCATTTGTGAGAAATACTTTCTTCGTGGCTTTGATCCTAAATGAAAGGATAGATCAATTAATTGTCCATTTAGACCCCTCCCCGCACAAAGCCACCATGATCCAAATATTTCACATTTAAACAAACATTGAGTTAGAAAAAGAATTATGAAGGGTTTAGCCATTTACATGGCTCAGTTATTAAGACTAGGGGCCCAAATCCTGGAAGGATTCTATGCATGGATCTGGGCCACTGGATGTGGCTTTCTGACCCCACTAGGAAGATGAAATTAAGTCTAGTTTTTCCTTGTTGAACGTGATCATTTAGCTGCTTCCCCACTTTGAAAGTGGCTCTTTCCATAGCCAACTCATCCTTGGTTTGACCAGACTTGGTGTTTTTTCATATCACTATTTGATCTATTTGTATTAATTATATTGCTTAAGATTTTTCCAATTAACATGCCGAAGTTTCGAAGGTTCTTGTCCCAAGATCAGGCCTAGTATAGTCTAGTTAGGAACACTGACATGCACAGTTGCAACACTCGCAATTAAAAAAAGCCTTTTAAATGTGCAGTAGTTTTATTAACAGAACTAGCTAAATTACAAACATTCAAATACAGCAAAGTAGATAATGATAATACAGAATGTGCCTCTGCAGATCCGTATGCTCATCCCAACCCCTGCAAAAGGACGCAAAGTGTTAGTCGTCATCGTCAGTGGTCGTCCTCCTGGCATCCCCCAAGAACTGACTCCTTGGGAGGGTTCTTATCTGTAGTGATGTGCTGGTTTCCGTCACTCCTCCCAGTTTTCCATAGACCACTCCCCTCTTCTTCATTATAAAGATAGTCTTCATCTACTGCCAATAATTTCTCCTACTAAGTAAGGTATCTTTGCTCTCTTCAATTTCTATAGGAAGTTAATGCAAAGTTCTGTAGTGTATGGCCCCGGTTCTATGGAAACAGAGGATCAGATTTTCAAACACATTGTATGGTCAACGGAATATGCCAAATATGCAGAGAACTTGTTTTAAGATATTAAACTATGGAAAGAAATCTGTCCCTTTAGACTAAAGAAAAATAAAAAAAACCCAAACTCCTAGAAGGAAATGATTTCAGAATGTGTAAAAGGGCATTTTGATTTGTTTGGTCTTGGGGGGAGGAGGGTCTTTATGGTGTTTGGGCTTTTGTTTTCTGTTACCATTGTCACAGTTGTCTGATTACAATATTTTTATCATGATGATAATCTAATGAAATTCAATACCAGGAACTTTTCTAGAAAATGGTGGCCGAGCAAGAATGTTGGGAGGGGCGGGGTGAGGGATTTGATGGGTAGTTTTTTTCCAAATCCTTCTGTACTTAATACAGAAAGTATCCTCACTATAACTTTACCTATGACAGCAAAGACATGTTTTAGTGCTATCTAGTATTACTTCATAATAGGACTCTTAAGCAATACAAGTGATATCTTTAATGGCAAATATTTTTATAAATCATTTACAAGCAGCAAAAATGTTGTGCATTAATCCGGTGCCCAGTTAAATGACTGTCTCAAATTAAATATGATATTCACTATATCACCTATGTATATCACAGCAGGGTCTTGTCTTAGACATGGACTGAATGAAGGATGACTAAATTAACAGAGTACTCAGGTGTATGCCCCAAATGTATTACTTTCCCTACACCAATACTCTCCACTGTTTTAGCTTTTATATCCTGAAAGCTGCACCTCTCATTTCCTGGCTCTGGAAGGCAAGTCCCCCATTAGTCCAACAATACTGTGCATAATCTCTTGAGTGGGGGTAGCTAATTACTCCTGAGAATAGGAACATCCAAATCAGCACTGCTCCCGCATCCTCAGCTTCCTGCTGGGACCTGTGTCTAATACCCCGAATACCAGCTGGGGACCTTGATCCTGCTGACTGATTCTAGGAGGTGCTTGGTAATCTGTTGGTACTTTGGTTTACCCTTCTGGTTTTCCTGCCTTGCAAGGGGATGCCCTTTGAGATCCTTTGAAAGATTCTGCGGTGCACATGTAACAATTATAGTTAGTTCATAGCTTGAAATGTGGGAAATAAGAACCTGAATTTCAAGACAGTGAACATCAAAGCTTGGAGTTGACAAACTATATTGTGACCCATGGGCCTCTTGATACCAACTGGGTAAGCGCAAGAGGTGTGCATAGGAGTTACAGAAATCTCCCAGGTCTAATATTTACATTCTAGGTCACCAAAGAATGTCATTGCAAAATCTATATCTGGGTGATAGTTAACAACGATGGGCCTATACAAAAAAATATGTTCTTAAGGACTGTGAAAAGCAGGATTTCTTTTGAGCATGAAATATTTATTTGGCTCTTTGTATGGAAGTGAAATATTGCATAGTTCACAGTGGGCATCCACTCAAACTGAGTCAAATGTGAAATATTCAAAGAAGGGAAATTAACAGGAAGTGGTAAACAGGAGTTCTCTTGTTTAGAGGTAAGAGAAACTTTTGGAATATATGAGGGGCAGAGATGAACCCCTAGGTATTCCTTCAGTCTGGGAGAACAAGCCATCAGCTGGCTTGATCTTGAGAGAAGGTTCTCAGTCATACTACTTGAAAACTGTTGAAAGAACATGGGGTAAACTCTCTTATTTAGTCTACAGATTGTATGTTTATCATTTTTGTTTTATATGGAACCATTTGTTCTTATCTCTCACACTGATTTTTATTAGATTCTGATTTTTCTTAATTGCATTTCCTTTTTGTTTTATAATTGAACTCAAGTGCTGGGTGTAATACAGGAGCAGTTGTCTAAGATCAAACGGGTAAACTGTGGCACACTTCCGTTGGGAAGTCAGACCTGGGATTTTGGTGGCTATCAGCGGCTGGACTCCACAGGGGGACACTTTGAAAGGACTCAGGGGGTTGGGTGCCTCTGTGTTGCCAACCTGTAAGGCAAAGATGGGGCTGGCCTAACCCAGAGGAGAGTGCTCGAGTGGCTGACAGGCTGGTTGTGGGAAGAAGCAGATACCCAGCTAGTGCAGGCCAGATTCCTTTGCTCTGGTGGCAGGTGATAACAAAGTGACTCACTTCAGAGTGCCCCAAGAAGCATCACAGAGGCAAACACCCTTCTGGCTAAAAGAATCACCTCCTAGCTTTAGTTGCTTTTGTTTGTGAAAGCAGTTGGTGAGGAGAGCTGTCCTTTTCCCCACTGACTATCCTCCCATGTGAGGCTGTCAAGACTGGGAGAGCTGAGAGTTTCTGGACTGAGGTTGGCATTTCACACCGTTCTGTGGCCCCTGGCGAAATGCTGCAGGCAGATGTTCTGCCAGCTGGAGAGCTGCTAGGATTCCTCAGCTATGTCAGCCTTTTATGCAGCACAAGAATGTCAAGCCTGGATTAATCAGGGAGCAGAGGGAACTCTGGGCAGGAACCCATCACTCTTGTCTGTAGCAGGGCCCTGCCTCCCTAATTATTAAAGTACAGAGCTGTCACATGTTGGACTTCTCATTGGACATAGTTGTGCAAAGCATGTCCTGAATGGTCTCAGTTTCCCCCCCTTCAGTCAATGGGAAATGAGAAGGCTTGGCACCTCTGAGTCCCCTGCAGGGGCAGGCCCATTGCAACAATCAGGGATCACCAAGGGCTTGTCCACAGGCAGAGCTGCACACATTTAACTGAGGGTGTGATTTTTTTTTTTTAAACTGGGTTAGTTAAACTGGTGCAAATGACCCTGTTCATTTTAAAGCCAGGCATATTTTGGTTTAATCTAAGTTGACTGGGAACAGGTTTAAACTAAGCATATTCCTATTTGTTGTTGTGGGATAGGCTAGGAGTGCCCGTCGTGGGCCAGGCCACATTGTGCTAGGCACTGTACAAACAGAACAGCTTGCAGTGTAAGTTAAGAGGGGTTTGTTTCATTCTCTTATAACCAAACGAGTGTCCACACACAGGAACACACAAGTTTATCTAAGGTAATTTTGTTGTCTAGACATGATGTCGACCTAACTTACGTTGGCCTAAGCCGAATGCAGTTATTAAATCGCTTGTGTGCATATGCACACTTGTCTCCTTGTGCTGGTGGTGTGTCCTCCCCAGGAGCGCTTCTACTGATTGTATGGTCAGTGTGGGGCAGCCCCTGAAAGCCAGTAACAGTCAGCATAAGCAGCACATTGTCTACACTGATACTGCATCAACCTAATGCCGCTCAGGGAGCTGGTGTTAGTAAATCAGCACAGAGAGGCACTTATGTCGGCAGGAGCCAAATTTAAGTGATGACACTTGCACAGCAGGGCAGCTTATGTCAATCTAACTGTGCTGTACAGACTAGGCCTAAATCACAAGTTTTGAGTGTAGACAAGGCCTAGGGTTTACTGGCTTATCCACCGGTAGGGCCTAGTCCTTGGATATTCAGAACTCCCTCGGCTAGCAATGAGAGTTGAGGTCTCATTGCTTCCCCTCACAAGGCCCTTGATTCAGTCACTTCCAGTTCTTCTGGAAAACAGTGGCTCGAACACCACAACAACATGACAGCTGGTTGTGGAAATTTCCATGTAAAGGGGCAGCCGTTCAAGCTAGACAAAATGTCATTCTAATATTGTACAGTCACTAACGTTTATAGGGAGATGTCTGCCACCTTGTCGTCGGACACTGGGGGAATTTAATGGAGGAGAACCTGCAGAGGGAAAAGATGGTCTGTTCCCTTCATGTTGTACAATAGCCTGGAAAGGGGTTGATTTGTTTCTTCCTGTTCTGGCTTATTTGCTTGCCTTTGGACTAGCAGGGAGTTCAGGTTGGATCTATTCTCTTTGCTGAGACTCTGTTCTCCCAGAGGTGCATGCTGGGGTGCTCTTAATGAAAAGGCAAGGATGCCAGTGTCACACCTCCCCCCAGCACAGCACACGCTTGGAAGGAGAACGTTACATAGTCTTGAAATTTTAACCCATCTTGGGAGTTTCTTCCAGGCTGCATCCTCCCCAGTGCCTCACTGCTGCTGAACACAGCAGCACCTGCTGCTCACCAGCAGCTCCAAGAGACCACTCCCTGTACCCCCTCCTTATTTTTAAAAGGGGCAACTCCCATTTCTCTCATTGCATATTTTATAGAGTTTTTAATGTAAAGAGTAACTGCAAATATACCAATGCAGTAGAGTATTCAAAGTTATTACTAAATACAAACAATATGAAGCCTTTTCTAAAATGATGTGTTCTAAGGCCTCACTCAAGCATTTGTATTCCCTGCTGGTGTAGAGTTCCTCAGATCCAATGAGGTGACACCAATATACACCAGTCTGTACTTAGCAGGAGGAGAAAGCTCCTTTGTTATGCAGCCATTGGAGTCAAGTAGCTTTTAAATAGAGCCTGTCAGACAAACTTTGGGATCTTTGGCCTGGTCTACACTATGACTTAAGGTCAACTTTAGCGCCGTTAAGTCGACCTAAACTTGCACTCATCCTCACATGGCTGCCATTTTGGTTGATTTAAAGGGCCCTTAAAATCTATTTCTGTACTCCTCCCTGATGAGAGGAGTAGCACTGAAATCGACCTCTCTGGGTCGACTGTGTCTTAGTGAGGACGCATGTGGACTTTATTGGCCTCCGGGAGCTGTCCCACAGTGCTCCACTGTGACTGCTCTGGACAGCACTCACAATGCTCCACTGTGACCACTCTGGACAGCACTCTCAACTCGCTGCTCTGGCCAGGTAGACAGGAAAAGCCCCGGGAACATTTGCAGGCAGGAAAAACCCCGGGAACATTTGCAGTTCCTTTCACAGTGGAAGGGGGCGGGGGGCTTAGCTTTCTCCGTTCCCTATCCACAGTGCACCACTCGAAATGGTGCCTGCTGAGGACTCCAGGAACTGGGGGATAGCTACCCACAGTGCACCACTCGGTATGTCGATGTTTTCCACAGTACTGTGGACGAACGCTGCCAACTTGCTGTGTTTTGCGGGGACACACAAAATCGACCTTATACAGTCTGATTTGAAAAATCAACTGCAAGGTAATCGACCTAAGTTTGTAGTGAAGACATACCCTTATTCTGTCAGACCAGGGGATTCTGTTGCAATAGAAATGCTTCATAAAATTTTTTCCCTCCCTCCCCTCCCCCCCAGGAATTTCCTTTTGGAAACAAGGGGTAGGGGGGAGTTCTGACAAGGCTGAAATATCTTGGTTTGACACTTTTCAGAAGAAATGTGTGTTTTTATGATCTCATTTTGCAATGACTTGTTTCAAAGAGGTTTTTACTTATTGCTACATAGTAGACATACTGTTGTCAGATGTTTGGCTGCATGTGTGTGTTCTCCCTGTGTGCTGTCCCAGGTCTGCACAGAAGACCTCGTGAACTGCCCAATGACCACAAAATCCATTAAGGTACAAAGCACCAGCCAGATTTATTGTCAATTTGAAACACGGTACTAGGATCCCACAAACTCTACCAGACCATTAATACATGTATGCCCATAATAATGGCTCAGCACAGAGAATGGTGGGACTTTCCCTTCCTCCCTGGCTAGACAGACACTCCCTTTGAGGTTCCATTTTGTACATCAATACAAACAAGTTATATACTGCCCTTCTGACATAGTTACTTGGCACCATCTGACCTAGCCAGTTACAGATATACAAGGTGATGGGTGGTATGCCTCACACTGTCATCCTGATCTTCTCTTTAGGATGGATCAGCATGTTCCTGTTCTCCTTGGGGAATGTATTGGTATCAAGATGTTCTGTTGCCCCCGTTCTGGAATGTGTGAGTGCTCTGTGCCTAGTACCATTAAGGAATATGGCTTTTTGCAATATCAGCCCTGTTCTTGCCAGATTCTGTGAGCAGGCCTGCCTCTCTCATGGCATGATTTTGCTTTATATCAGCAAAGTTTTAACCACTACTTCAGTTCAGGCCTCATACCAGGCATCTGATCCAAGGGCTTGTCTTAAGCTTTCTTCCTACTACATATACAATTGATTTTTTTTAAAAAAAAAAAAAAAAAAAGTTCCAATGTTCTCTAAACAAAACACTTTGATTTTGTCTAAATTAAACCTTTTGACCTACAATAAAAATATCTTGGAATTTTCCTTTGAGAATTTTCAAAATTCTGTTTTTTATTATGATTCAGAACAAAACAAGCTTTCAAGATCTTGAAATTTCTCATGAATTCTCCATCCTCCTCACAGCTGTAGTGTCAACAAAATCATACAGAAGTCAGAGTTTTAAAATGAAATCACTTCCTGTCTCAAATTATGAAACATTGGGTTCCCTTGTATCTGTGAGGATATAAATCTCTAGTGTTGCAGTTTTCCGCAGTTTTCAAAAAAAAAAAAAACCAACCCCAAAGTAGACAAGATCTTTCTTTGTAATTATTACAATTAATCTGAACTCACTTCCCCTACTCTATTTTTCCCCTTTCTTTATCTGTCTTTACAAGTGGGCTTTTTGCTGTGATAATGTGCCTTAAAAAAAAAAAATCCCATTTTCCCCCTTTGCAGGTCCCCTTAAGAAGTTACAAAGTTTCCTAACTGGTAGCCCGATGCATCGCCCAGACACCTGCTTGGAGTAATTAAGTCTGACTTCAGCAGAGTTATAGTGGGGGTGAAGCTGGATACCTGTGTTACTGCAGCTCAGTCCCCATCCATACAATAGAAATAACCATGTTAGTATTACTAATAATTTATATTACAGTAGCTCCCAGGGGTCCTGGCTTATATCAGATCCCCATTGTACTCAGTGCTGCACATATGCTTTGAGTATCTCTATCGTGCAGCAGGAAGTATAATATCCAGGGCTGGAAGACATGCCCATGCTAATGCTGATCAAGCTGATATGCCAAAAATAGCAATGTAGCCCCAGTGGCATGAGCAAGGGGATGGGCTAGCCATCCAAAGCATAAGGGGATAGGATGCAGAAGTTGAATTAGATGATCACAATGGTCCCTTCTGGCCTTAAAGTCTATGAGACAGCTAGTCTATCCTGCCACTGTGGCTACACTTTGGTTTTGAGTATGCTAGCTCAATGAGAGCTAACAAGGGGGTTCCTACCTGAGCTGCAGTGACACCTTGAGCTCCAGTGTGGATGTACTCAGTGACAGTCACTGCCCTCAGGTACTTACAATCTAAACAGAAAGATGGAACCACAGCAGGGGGCTGGTTAGAACACACAAGGAGAGTGAACAAGGTGATGGCCTGAAGAGGTCATGTTAGTGCCACAGGTTGCTTTTGTGGGTGGGAGGGTTAGAGATTTTTGTCAGGAGGAGTTGGGTAAGAGGAAAGACTAAGGGAGAAGACTGGGAGGGAGAGAGGTGGAAGGTGGGCTACAGCAGTAGTAAGGGGAAAGCAGGTGTTGGTGACAAACAGCCAACCAGCACAGGACATGAATGGCCTGAGTGTAAACTGCAGAGGACATAATGCAAGTTTCATCTCTATCATCATAGCTGGCCAAAAGACCAAAAAGTTAGTAAATAACCCCCTTGTCAGTCATGCTGCAGCCAAGAGCGGGCTTTGTGGACTTTGCCTGGCTTTATTTTATATTTATGAAGCAGGGTAATGAAAGTAACGGCTCTTTGGGTGCTAGCAAATAACAGAGACGCATACACACAGAACCTAAATTAAAGCAAATGCATCCTCAGAGGCTCATGATTGACTCCAGCTTATTACAAAGGCTGGCATGCATTTCTAGGAATAAAAGCTGTTTTCCTTCAAGCAGAGACAAGGCGAGCACCATCCTACTTCAGCACAAGCAAAACAGAATCCATTAGGCATGAAGTAGCTGTTGTCTTAGTTGCCCATTTAGGGCCTGATCCAAAGCCCAGGAAACTTTCTATTGACTTCAAAGGGTTTTAGATAGATCACACACTTTGAGATTTCATGCCAGGGCAACTGATGCAGTGATGTGAATGTTGCTGTGGACATGACAATGCTACAGACCCTACGTCGGCAAAGCTATGTTGCCATAGCCCCTAGTATAGGTGCAGCATATGCTGCCAGAAGGAGTTTTTCTGTCAGTGAAGGAACCCCACCTCTCTGAGTGACATGCCTGTTCTCCCAGAAACACTCTCCTGTCGGTGTAGCTGTGCCTACACAGGGAGTGTTTTGTTGGCATAGCGATGTCGCTAGGGGATGTGGTTTTCTCACACCCCTGACCGACCTAGCTATGCCGCTATAGGCTTTAAGTTTAAATAATGCCTCTGAATCTAAGCAGCCCTATAACATGAAAACAGAAGAACGGCCATACTGTGTCAGACCAATGGTCCATTTAGCCCAGTATCCTGTCTTCTGACAGTGACCAATGCCAGGTTTCCTCAGAGGGAATGAACAGAATAAGTAATCATAAAATGATGCATCCCCTGTCACCCATTCCCAGCTTCTGGCAAACAGAGGGTAGGGACACCATCCTGCCCATCATGGCTGATAGCCATTGGCAATGGAGAATTTCAGCTGATGCACCATTCCCTGAGAAAACATCTCCTTCTCTTCCCCTGACACTCTTAGGATTGGCTGAATTTAGGTGCTGTAATACTAGAAACAGGCAGGGTAACCCTAGCTAATGTAGTCTTAAAATCCAACTCCTTAATTACGGCACAGGAACCCTTACATCTCAAGGACTTTGTTTTCCCAACACAATGATGTTACTTTGTACTGTAGAATCATTAGATGCAGATTACCTACGCAAGTGCCTGATAGGCAGGGAAGACTGGCCCTTATAAACACAGTATGTTTTTCTGAAATTAGAAAGAGCTTTTGTTCACTCCTTGGGCAATTCCAAGAACCACTCACCAGTTCTGTGTAGCCATGACATCTCATGACAGTACTCCACAATAACCAAAATGAGGCAGGTGAGGAAGCCCTTGCACAAATACTTGGCACATCTGAGGGCTTTTTAACTGCAATGTACTGCACAAATATTTTCTAGCTCATGAAGCCTCATCCCTCCAAAAAAAAAAAAAAAGGGTGATAGTTAAATATTATAGTCTCAGTTTTGCAGATGGGAAAACTGAGGCACAGATCAATTTAAGGCCCAGATTTCCACACATGTTCTTAGATATATGTGCCTAATTTAAATGCATAGTTATAATTATGGCAAATGAGTAATTAGAGATTTATCTGGTTGCTTCAGTAACAGCCTATTGTGTAGGCATACAGGCAAGACAAAAGTGACTTGCTCAAGGCCAGAGGGGGAGTTGTGATGGAAAACACCCCTCTACTCACTCTATTGTAATAATCTTTGTAGAAGGTATGCCTTGTGGGGTATCATTTGAAAAAACTCATGACCTGCTGGTCACTATTGTCCTGATAAAATGGACCTGCACACGTGCATCCCTGCAACCCCCATGGTGGACTTCCCAACTCCAAGCTGATTCGCGACTGACTGGTACCAGTCTAAAGTCACCAGTTTCAACACACTGATCACCACACGCTTTTCCACCATGAGGGCAGCTCTCACTCTGGTGTCCTTGCTCTCAGGGAGGGGGCAAGCTATGCACAGACTTCAAAGAAGGTGGCTTTGATCCTACAGAAGTTCTGCAGCCACCGCTTGTCATCCCACTTCCTACATCACAATCCAATCCCAACACTTGGTGCTTGTTTCTCGAGCCCGGTAGCTACGGTCCACCATGTGCAACTGCTCCGTGAATGCCAAAATCAATCTTGAATTGTTTCTTTCCATGGCACACAGCAGGGCAGGCAGCCTGGCTTCCTGTTCAGATTTGCAGCTGCTGAAATACTGCCACATTGTATTCATAGCACTCCTCACAAGACTTGTGAATAGTGCAAGATCCATGCTGTCAGGCAGAGATGGCAGGTGCTCCGTTTACAGGGGTAGGTGAAAATGCAGTTGAAAGCCCTTGGAATTATGGGATGGAGAAAATTGCATCATGGGACAGTGATTCACTCCCAGAACTCCTAGCAGGAGAAGGTGGCAATTTGCACGGTGGAAGAGCTACCCATAGTGCACTGCTCGCTCGCTCTCTCTGTCAGGGCATGTGGGAAAGCTGTTTGTAAGCAGCCCAGGTGGGAGCTGAATTAAGAGTGCACAGGGAACCATAATCCTGGCATTTAGTAACTTTTGAGTGCTTGACATTGCAACTGTAACATTCTTGTAATGGAGATAGTTGTAAGTAATATATGTGTGTCCGTGTGTCCATCTACACATGTACATTTCCACACACCACGGTGTAGCATAGTATAAAGATTTTATGAGCATGACCTTGTACAGCTGAATTACAAGTGACAAAGGCATGGGGAGTTTTGATTATTGGAATAAATTCTGGGGAAATGGATTAGTGGGCAGAAAGTAGGCGATCAAAGCGGCATGATGAACAAAACATAAATTGCAGAGCCCTGTGATTGATTATTTATTTATTTATTTATTTTATTCATTCTGATTGTACCGTAGAATTATAAAAAGAATGCAAAATAGAGACCAAAATGACAGTAGCAAACCACTGGCTGTTGGCAAAACAAAACATAGACTGGATACAAAACTCTCTCTCTCTCTCTCTCCACTCCCACAAAACTTCATTCTCTTAATAAGAGGAATCCGTACCCCCATCCAGACCCTCATTCTTCCTGAAACAATCACCAGGTTTTATCGGATGGCTCCATAGTTGAGTACATGCTTTGGGACTTTTTGCATGGTCATCACCATTATATGTGTTTGTATTCTGTATTCAGGCTCATTCTAGCCCATAATAGAAACAGAGTTGTACTGCACAGTTAAGTGCTGTTGATCCCTTACAGCTGTTCTATTAGTATTCTGGCAATGCATCATCCCTGTTTTTTCCATTTATAATTTAACCAGTGCCAAAGGGTTTACATTTCATCAGATGTAAAAAATGGACACTTATAAAAATGCATAGGTTTTAAATTGCTCAGCAGTTGGAGTAGTTATAAGAACTAGCCCAGGGAATAAACGTGTGTTTCTCCTATTAAGCACGTAGGCCATTTCCATACAGGCTGGAAACCAAATCCAATTCATTTCTGTTCTGTTACAGCATAGGACTGTTTTCTTCTGTTACTTCAAGCTTCAGTCTCTCTCTTAATGCTTTATTAACACTGTTAGAACTCAGTAGTTTAGAATGTATTCATTCAGAGTAATGTGATTTGTTACACTTAAACACCAATTGGTTAGGTTTTACTAGCATTAATCTCTACCTTTTTGCTATATCTGAGCTGAAACAATGAATAGCACGTGTTCCTTTCTTCATGAATCCTGTAAAACAAAGATATATTTCCAATTTGCCCTGGTAAAAATTGTTAGGCTGGCCCCCTGGTAATTTCAGCAAGGATAGCAGCTGGCTGACCCCTTTGTAGCTGTCACAGTGGAGAGAAAATGCAATGCAATTAAGGCCCTTTTAGATGATTTGTGTTTTGTGTGATTGGAGCCTTGGTGTCGCATCAATGATGCACCTCCTGAAAAGTGACATTCGTATTTTAAGGACTTATGATGTGAAATCCAGGCCACATTGAAGTCCATGACAAATCTGCTATTGATCTCAATAGGGCTAGGATTCCACCCATGGACTTTTTAAGGTCTTCAGTCTAGGAACCATCTCTTTTTGATCTTTGAGTATATATTATCAACTATCTGGGGCTCAGATACTGCATGGGGCCATTGGACATGACTGCAATATAAACCATTAATAACCATTACAAGTGAATGTTCCCCTGGAATGTTGCTTTCAGAACAACCAGCTGGCTCCTGACTGCTTTAAGGATCTAACCCTCCAAGTTACAACCTAAGCAGCTAGCCTGATGGTAAAGGTGTTAGAATATGTCTAACCAGGTGCTAACAGGTATTTTAAATCATGATAGCGACATCGATTTCATCGTCTAGATAGTAGTCTTAGGTGGTAATGTCAGACTTATTCCTTCCTTGCTTAACTATTGTTACAAAAAAAAAATAGACAATGTAGGACATGATAAAAAGTTTATTCTAACATTATAAAAAAAATCAATTTGCTTGCAATGCATAGAGTGGATTAGAAAAGAGATGAGTTATACACAGCAGAACAGAATGGAGGACACCAGCAATGCCTGTACAGTAAAACAAGTTTCACAAATAAGGTTTGTTTGTTTTTTTAACTCAATGGCATCAGTGGTCCTGATGAGTGAATCTGTTATTGATATTTCCAAAAACCTTTCACTGAGACTTCAGTCTCTCAGGAAACAGCATCTGGATAACTCTTCGGGTACTGTGCTGTGACAGGTTTCTAGGACTTATCCCTTTACTGGCTCACGAACATGGGTTGTGCCACCCCTCCCCCCCCAGATTTGAAGTGGTTTCCATCTGATACAGGGTTTACAGTTTGGTTTAGTGGCTCTCAGCACCCCCACTATAAAAATTGTTCCAGCCCCCTTGCTCATGAAAGGGAGAATTAGCTACAGGGGCTGGAATGATTTGTCTAGTGGGGGTGCAGAGAACCATTGAACCAAACTAAATCCTGTATCGGATGGAAACCACTTCAAGTCTGGGGGTATGGCAGCATCTGCCCCTGCACTCCTAGTTCCAGGCCCTTTGGAATTAGCTCCAGATTTCAGCCTCAGACCTATTTTCCTACCACAACTTAAAAGAATGAGAGCAGCCAAACACCTTGTAATGAGGCTTCCAGTTCCAGGTGCTCATTAGTTAGCTCCATCTGGCACCTGTCAAACCTCTTCCACTGTATTCATTTATTTTGATAGTTTTACCCCCCAGCCCCTCAAATACACAAAACATTTTATCTTGGGACAAACCAAATATTTATTTCAATCAGAAACAAATATCATTTTACATTTTTGGTTCCCTGAATTTTTTTTAAAAAAAATTAACTGTGGGTTGAGCAGCAATTCATTTTTTAATTTTTTTTAAAAACTCTCTTCTCTACCCCCTCCCCCAATTGCTTATTCACACAGGTCTACCCTTCCATCCTAAGAACACAGCCAGGTTCTCCTAGTCCAAAATCTGTCAAACAGTGGTTTAAAAATGTGAGCATCAATGAGTTGCAGACCACTCCTAACTAGCCGCCCCAACAGCATCTGAATGAATAATTATAAAAATACATCAGACCCATTCACAGTATTTGGAATATTTATCTAGATCTGTGATCACATGGAAACCAAAGGCAAAAACCCAGAACTGAGCTTCTGAAACCAGCCATGTCCCTCTGAGTCCATTGATTCCTTTTAATAAATCCTTCAGATCTCATTTCACAGGAGTCCCTGCCATCAGGGATATCCTGTATATTAAGTTCCCGTTCAGCTAGTTCTTAAAGTCTACACTTAAATGAATAGGTTTCAGTGAATAATTAGAGCAATGCAAAACTCTCTGGTTTCAGATCATAAGAATTAATCAAGCCTTTCCTTTGGTTTCAGTAAGAGATGGGACTAAACTCTATCTAAACACCCCTAGAAGTTTGGGGTGTTCAAAGTCTGGATCCTTATCTGAATTCCCACATCTGCTCTCATCTACTAGCTGCAGTTTGTCTAGAGTGACACACTCTTATATTCACTTTCAATTTTGGTGATGAATGAGCCAAAAATCCACTAAAGAAACCGTCATGTTTTCTCTACTTTCACATCAAAAAGATGAATCTCAATATTGCCAACTCTTGTGATTTTGTGGGTTCCTTCAAGCCCTAACTCCTGGGGTCAAGTGATTACATAAGCATCTCAGTTTTTATTTTTTTAAAAATGTAATTTTCTAGCCCTCACGGCTGCGGAAGTCAAGTAAAAAGAACCAAACATTATTATTTTTTATATCTCATAATTTCTGTGCCAATCTCATGATTATTTTTGGTGTCTGACTCACAACTTTAGAACACTTGGGGTTGACAATACTGGAACTGGGACAAAATTGGATTTTGATTAACAGCATTCTCACACCAGAGTGAATGGTTAAACAAATCTGAGATGAGATGTGAATTTGTAACCAAACCTAATTCAGGTGAACTTGTGGGTTTTGTAATTACATTTATTCATAGAGCTGTAGAAAATTTCAAGGCCTGAAATTTAAAAATGTGAAGTGTCCAATTGCACACTTAATTTGTGTGCTCATTAACTGCAACCACATGCAGACACTGGATTATTGTACGTTCAAATGACCATAATTACTCACTTGTGCATGAACTTAGGTGATTGACATGTACAACTGTGGTAACTCCACCAATAAATTAGATGCAGGTATGTGTGTTTGAAAACAAGACTCTTCCTGTACAGATTGCTAGGAGAAGCCTATATCTTCATCATCAACACACCTAGAATCTTCACTCATGGGCCAATACTCCACTGTACTAGGTGCTGTACAATCACAGAACAAAAAGACAGTCCTTGCCCCCAAAGAGCTTCCAGTATTAGTAAAATCCAGCTTCTCTAGCACTGCTCACCTCAAGTATTCATAAATCAAGAGTCAGGCCCCTGAATCTTGAGATTGGCTTACAAATCAAGATATTTAAAAATAATAAATGGTGTGTTCTTTTTGTTTGTTGTCTGGTTTTGGAGACTTCTGGGGGTCTGTGTTCAACCTTTTTCTATGTAACCATGAATGCTATGAAATTAACTTTTTTTAAAAAAAACAAATGCAGATTCTTCCATAATCATCTGGCTCAAGGGCCTGGGACTTTAAGAAAACCACCCAATAGCAGGAGCCATGCAACTGAATCATGAGATTTAGCAATGGTGTCTCTCTGTCTGGATCGGAGAATCATCATCAGTGGATTCAGCCCTGACTGCCTGTGTTAGAGATTCAGCACTCTGTTTTCATCCCTCTCTTTTGGGGTTTTGGTATGTTACACCCCCATTTTCACCCCTCTGTCTTGGGGTTGATTAGACAACCTCTATGTCTGCCTTTAAACAGGAAGTGTAACATGCAAATGATTCCAAAAAGAGGAAGATGCTAATGTTAACTGAACTTTCTAAATGATTTGAGCGTTGATCTAAATTTTAAGCAAAGGTTATAGTTTGGTCATTGTTTGACCCAGGCTCCAGCCCAAATTCTAGATCTGAACAAGCCTCAGTTATAGGAGGTGCTGGAATCCTAAACCTAGATCTAGTCTGAATATTGCAAAATACAGCATTGCAATAAGCTGAACCAAATCCTGGATCTAAATACCCGAAAACCTGGGAGTATGCAGCTGTAGATCCTGTTCTAAATTGTACCCATCTTGTTTTAACTGCATTGATTAATTTACCCTGATCTCTAAGGGGCCTGATCCATAAGATTTTAATCTTGTGGTTAAGCTAATGACCCGTGGGAGTTCTGTTTGAGTGAGGGCAAAGTACCTCAGGTTTAGGCCCAATGGGAATCTGTCTTTTCAGTCATTCACCCTCCCCTCCCTCACTTGCTCAGAAAGTGACACATTCTTCCTATCACTTGACGATGCATCTTTTTTTCTCCTAACAGGAATGAAAAAATGGTAAAATAACTTTGAAAGGCAGTGCTTTAACACCTTCCAACAGATGCTGTTCTTACTCAAAGCAGAGTTACTTGAATTATTAATAGTTTCCAACAGCTCAGCTTGAAATAATTTAGCATTTGAAAGAGAAGAGTCACTCTCATTATTCAAAGTGCAGAAACATTTTGGTTATTAAAAATATGCTCCTGAAAAAAAAAGTCTGTACAATTTGTATCTTTTTCTCCAGCTACCAGCATGAGAATGAGATCCAGAAAAACCTGTGCACTTGCTGAAGGTTAATTGATAAAATACAATGTAACAGAGAAATCTGCATATTCCCTTTAAAATTGAGACACACTAGTCTGCTCCTTCGGTTGTTTTAGCTTT
Organism: Dermatemys mawii; assembly: GCA_007922305.1. Taxonomy (NCBI): domain Eukaryota; kingdom Metazoa; phylum Chordata; order Testudines; family Dermatemydidae; genus Dermatemys; species Dermatemys mawii. The sequence goes on along the minus strand of ML677360.1, from coordinate 6,330,071 downwards.
ACAGGATTTTTCATATTTGCAGTCAGAGACTTTTGATTCATCTAGAGGCTTGATGCTAGAGCTGGTCCAATTATTCATTGCAAATACAGTTTACATGAATGTAGCTTGGTGTGTTTTGCAATCCCCTTTCCAGGCTAGACTGCTAGTGGATAATAGCTTACTGCTGCTACCAGCATTGGGCTGAGATGGGAGAGTGGTGCTGAGGATCCTACGTTCAAACCTGATGATATGTGATGAGGTTGTTAGGTGTATGTAATCATTTCTTCCTGTCTGCAAAATGTTCATGGTCCAGCTGTGATTTCTGGAAATATATTAGTCAGTCAGAAATATTCACAGGATAGTCTGGAGAAACTATCCTGAGCAGAAGGATGCTAAACATTTGCTCATCTTAGGTGCCATTTACTTCTGTCAGAGGACACTGCACAAGGGCTGCGCCGAACATTTCTGTCCCACCTGAGGTTTATCTAGGATGTAAGTGGTGCCTATGGCTTGGACAGATGCTCCAGCCTGGGGTGAATTTCCCCCAAGGCGAGCAGCTCTAAAGAACCGTTTAGGGTGGAAATAGTTCTTCCAGACTATTCCACAAATAGGTACAAGTCACTAATACATTTGCAAATATCCTGGCCCAGTTGCTGTTTGGACAATACTGGAAATATTCTGCCACCTTAAAGTCCCTCTTTGGCTTTAAACAGACTTTGTTCTAACTCTGTGTAATATTGTGGGTGTTCTTAGACAGTGTGCGTGCCCAGAGGTGGCTGATTAAATGATTCCTGTACCCGTCTGTACAGAGAGTTTGCGCTGGAATCCTTTGTGGGTGACGAGCTATATTCAGAGGATTTAAGGCAAGAAGGGGCAAACTCTGATCATCTAGTCTGACCTCCTGCATAACATGAGCCAGACAAATTAACACTGTAATTCCTACATCGGGCTCATAACTTCTGGTTGAGCCAGCGCATCTTGTTTAGAAAGACGTTAACAGCCAGAATTTTCAGGGCCAGATTTTTAGCTACTGAGAACCCAAAATTGGGCCAGATTTTCGAAAGAGCTCAGCTCCTGTGTTGGCACAAAAATAAGCACCAGATTTTCAAAAGTGCTCAGCACCCCATGTGCTCAACTGAAAATCTGCCTGTTCAGTTCAATGGCTAAGTGGGTAGTGCTGAGCTTTTTGGAAACGTGGTCCCCATAACACTCTGAGACTAGTGCTGAGAAGAGAGAGCGCTGGAATTGCTCATCACTGGGCATATGTGGGCATAACCACCTCGTTCCTGTGTTCATTATGGTGTATGGACTTTTTACACCCAGCAAGAGCAACTCCACATAGACACATGCATTGAGATCGGGCTGGTGCAATACAGGCACCTCCCGATCTGATCCAGCTGTGAGTTTGCAGAAGTGGAGCTCCCAGCTCTTTGTGTGTCTCTTGTGCTCTCCTCACCCATGACGGTAAATCTGCCTCTGCTTTCTTTGAATGCTTCAGTCCTGTGTCCTCCACCATCTCTTTAGTTCATTTAATCTCAGTTTTATCAAACTCCACTGATCCATCAGAACTGAGAGGGAATAAAATATTTATTATTGCCATTATCAGCGACTGTAAACAGCATTATGCTCCTGCCCTTGGTTTGCTTATCAATGTTTCTCTGTCAAGAGTAATCTCTGCGGATGGGCGCAATGTGCATACACATGCCTGGTACAACAGGAGAACAAAGGGATGGGGGAGACAGAATATTAGTGTTTCTAAAATAAAGGTCACTGCCGACGTCTGGTCCTTGAACAGCCCAATACATTTTCCCGGGGAAATACAATCTGCTGCTCTTCTTAACCCTTAGTGTATTCAGTGCTTGTCTTCCAGGGTGAGATGCCATGGACAAATACACCTGCTACCAATAACTCAGGTCCTCGAATAGCCCCTGTGCCCAGTTAACCTCACTGCTGCTTCCTGGAGCAGCAGCCCTTCTTTAGTGGCTACAGAAGGCCAGCAGTCAACATCCACTCCTCCCTCAGGAGGTGCCTGACTGCCCAACCTGATCTTCGTTGTGTGGCAAGGAGGTGCTTGGCAATAATGCTAAAGGACCCCGATTGAGTCCCTGGACACTGTTTTGAACATCCTCCTCTCTCTTGTTTTCTATGCAATGACTTGGTGATGCCCCAGCATGGCTACCGCTGAGCCGAGCAAATGCAGACTGCAGCCAGCTAGCGACACTGCTGCCTGGCTCACGGCAGAACACAATGCGTCTTCCAAGGCATGGGATAGGCTGGGCAAGGAGAGGTGGGATTTGGCTGAGAAAAGAGGTGACCGTGCATGTCGCTATCTTGGCTGGTGATCAACCCCGATTGCTTTCTGCAGACAGAGCTCCCATTGAAAGCACAGGGGTGCTTGCCCTTTGTTTAACTTGTTCCTCCCTTTGGCTTCTCTCGTGCTCACCAGCTCTCTGTCATGCTTTGTGCCTGGAAATGATGCAAAGTGCTGTTGAACAAACACTTTAGTGGGACCCTGGAGAGATATCAGTGACCCAAAGGGTTTGAGCCACAAAGGGATCTAGGCACCTAACGGCCATTTCAGGTGGCGAAGTCCAAAATGTAGATCCTCAAATTCCCCACTCAGCTGTCACCTGACCTGACCCCGACCCGACTCTTGATTTAGTCCTGAGTGGAGCGCAAGAGCTGGTCCAAGAGGTAACTATAACAGGACCGCCTGGGAATAGTGATCATAATATAATAACATTTAACTCTACCATGCTGGGAACAAAACTGCAGCAGCCCAACACTGTGGCATTTAATTTCAGGAAGGGGAACTACGCAAAAATGAGGGGGTTAGTTAAACGGAAATTAATAGGTAAAGTGACTAAAGTGAAATCTCTGCAAGCTGCATGGACACTTTTCAAAGACACCATAATAGAGGCTCAACTTAAATGTATACCCCAAATTAAAAAACAAAGTCAAACAACTAAAAAAGAGCCACCGTGGCTTTAAAACCATGTAAAAGAAGCAGTGAGGGATAAAAAGGCATCTTTTAAAAAGTGGAAGTCAAATCCTACTGAAGTAACTAGAGAGGAGCATAAACACTGCCAAATTAAGTGTAAAAATGAAATAAGAAAAGCCAAAATGGAATTTGAAGAACAGCTAGCCAGAAACTCAAAAAGTAATAATAAAATGTTTTTTAAATACGTCAGAAGCAGGAAGCCTGCTAAACAACCAGTGGAGCCCCTGGATGATAGAGATACAAAAGGAGCACTTAAAGATGATAAAGTCATTGTGGAGAAACTAAATGAATTATTTGCTTCGGTCTTCACGGCTGAGGATGTTAGGGAGTTTCCCAAACCTGAGCCGTCTTTTGTAGGTGACAAATCTGAGGAATTATCACAGACTGAAGTGTCACTAGAGGAGGTCTTGGAACTAATTGATAAACTTAACTGGGACCAGACAGCATTCACCCAAGAGTTCTGAAAGAACTCAAATGTGAAATTGCGGAACTGTTAACTAGGGTTTGTAACCTGTCCTATAAATCAGCTTCTGTACCCAATGACTGGAAGATAGCTAATGTAACGCCAATATTTAAAAAGGGCTCTAGAGGTGATCCTGGCAACTACAGACCGGTAAGTCTAACATCCATACCGGGCAAATTAGTTGAAACAATAGTAAAGAATAAAATTGTCAGGCACATAGAAGAACATAAATTGTTGGGCAAAAGTCAGCATGGTTTCTGTAAAGGGAAATCATGTCTTACTAATCTATTAGAGTTCTTTGAAGGGGTCAACAAACATGTGGACGAGGGGGATCCAGTGGATGTAGTGTTCTTAGATTTCCAGAAAGCCTTTGACAAGGTCCCTCACCAAAGGCTCTTACGTAAATTAAGTTGCCATGGGATAAGAGGGAAGATCCTTTCGTGGACTGAGAACTGGTTAAAAGACAGGGAACAAAGGGTAGGAATAAATGGTAAATTTTCAGAATGGAGAGGGGTAACTAGTGGTGTTCCCCAAGGGTCAGTCCTAGGACCAATCCTATTCAACTTATTCATCAATGATTTGGAGGAAGAGGTAAACAGTGAGGTGGCAAAGTTTGCAGATGATACTAAACTGCTCAAAATAGTTAAGACCCAAGCAGACTGTGAAGAACTTCAAAAAGATCTCACAAAACTAAGTGATTGGGCAACAAAATGGCAAATGAAATTTAATGTGGATAAATGTAAAGTAATGCACTTTGGAAAAAATAACCCCAACTATACGTACAATATGATGGGGGCTAATTTAGCTACAACTATTCAGGAAAAGGATCTTGGCGTCATCGTGGGTAGTTCTCTGAAGATGTCCATGCAGTGTGCAGTGGCAGTCAAAAAAGCAAACAGGATGTTAGGAATCATTAACAAAGGGATAGAAAATAAGACGGAGAATATTTTATTGCCCTTATACAAATCCATGGTGCACCCACATCTTGAATACTGTGTACAAATGTGGTCTCCTCATCTCAAAAAGGATATACTGGCATTAGAAAAGGTTCAAAGAAGGGCAACTAAAATGATTAGGGGATTGGAACGGGTCCCATATGGGGAGAGATTAAAGAGGCTAGGACTTTTTAGCTTGGAAAAGAGGAGACTAAGGTGGGATATGATAGAGGTATATAAAATTGTGAGTAGCGTAGAGAAAGTGAATAAGGAAAAGTTACTTACTTGTTCCCATAATAGAAGAACTAGGGGCCACCCATTGAAATTAGTGGGCAGCAGGTTTAAAACAAATAAAAGGAAGTTCTTCTTCACACAGCGCACAGTCAACCTGTGGAACTCCTTGCCTGAGGAGGCTGTGAAGGCTCGGACTGTAACAGGGTTTAAAAGAGAACTGGATAAATTCATGGAGGCTAAGTCCATTAATGGCTATTAGCCAAGCTGGGTAAGGAATGGTGTCCCTAGCCTCTGTTTGTCAGAGGGGGGTGATGGATGGCGGGAGAGAGATCACTTGATCTTTTCCTGTTACGTTCACTCACTCCGGGGCACCTGGCATTGGCCACTGTTGGTAGACAGGATACTGGGCTAGATGGACCTTTGGTCTGACCCAGTATGGCCTTTCTTAGGTTCTTATGTTCTTATGACCCTGTAGGTGTCTGAAGTCCCCAGACACCTAAGTTTCCACAGGTGAAGTCTTCTAAGTTCCTACCTTTCTGCTGGGGGCATGCGCAAACTAGGCATTCCCCACCTCTTTCATATGACTCCCGTTTGTAAGGGGGTGGAATTGGGGAGAGGAAGAGAAATGGCCTTGGGTCTTTGCACAAACATAAGTGCCATAAAATGGATCTTTCTCCAATCCGAGTGCATTCGGAACTACCCTCCTCCTTTCCTTTCTCCCCAGGCTATGCAATGCAGGGACTATTGAGGCCAGGGTGCTGGCCAATATACTTACAGGCACAAGGGCACAGTGACTCCTCGTTAATCTGGTGTGGCTTCCACTCAATGCTGCATGGAGGTTGATGGGATTTCAATAAAATCCCTGATTGACAGCTGTCTCTCATCTGGGGGCCATGTCAGCGTGAATTGCAGGGGAGGGAAGTTCCAGGCCAGTATCACCAGAGCAAGGGTGGTGCATTGTAACTTACCAGTCTCACGTTCTTGTTGCAGAAGTGACTCTAGGTCCTCCTCAGATTCCTTGGGGTGAGTTCTCAACCTGTTCTGCCAGGAACTGGTTCAGAATAGCACAGCAGAGTCCCAGCAGATACGGGCTTCCAGTGTGAAGGAACTCTGCCCCTTAACGCTCTCGGCTGGCAGTAGGAGTGTGCACAGGGTGCATGCGTTGCCCCAGTGGGTACCACTGTGTTGCATCCGATGAAGTGGGTATTAGCCCACGAAAGCTTATGCTTCAATACTTTAGTTAGTCTTTAAGGTGCCGCAGGACTCTTTGTCACTGGGGGAAAAAAGTTCTCTGGCTTTGGTGGGCTAGCGCGCACACACATACATAAAGCAGGATGGACAAGTGCAGCACATCTCAATGGACAGTGGTTACCAGACAGGTATCTAACTGGTTTTCAGCACGTTTGTTTGTCCTGTTTTGGAGGATGTGTTACATTATCTGACTAGCTCACTCAGTCACTCTGTTACTGTGTGGTCAGGAGATTATGTGCTCAGAGCAGAAGGTTTTAGCACATCCTTTGAAATCTGGGAAATATGAGTAATCAGGCTCTCTGGTATTCTAGGCCTTGCAAATTATAATTTGATATGGGTAATCACTTGTCCGCTGCTTGTCTGTTAGCTTTGAAATCTCCATGAAGTTAGAGTTGTAATCAATTAACAGTAAATAGGGTTCTTTGTCAAAATCAATTAAGTCCCCCTCTTAGCCTACGTGATGGTCTCTCTTTAATTTTGTATTGCTGCTTGGATGCCAGGACTTCAACAGTGCTCAGTGGATAATGTTCGTATTGCATGGCTTTATTTAAATCATATGGATCAATGCACCTGCATACCTTATTTGGGTTTTCAAGTAAAACCATATATTTAGTCTAATGATCTAGGTTATATTTTCAGTAACACCTGGGATTTTCCCTGTTATTTCATTTTTATTTTTATCTGTTAGGGTAAAAGATCGGTCTTGTTAGTTGGCTCACTGCAATTACTGATTTGTCTGTCTGATTGTGGTGATGTTCTTCCAGAGATCTTAAGCTTTTGAAGACATCTGTGAATTCTATACCTTAGCCTGATGTGTTCTTCCTGTATGCTACAAAGAAATACATTCAGCACATATTATGTTTATAGACTAAATTTTGGGTGGAGAGGGGTAGGAGCAGGCAGGTGTTTAGTCCTTGAGTAAAATTTTCAAAAGTGGTTTAGGCACTCAGTCTCAATGAAAGTCAAAAGGACTTGGCTCTTAAGGGCCAGATTTTCAAAGGTATTTGCATACATAATCACCGCTTTAACTGTCATGTGACTACTATGGAACTATGAATCAGCTCAAGGCACAAAATTTAGATCTAGACTTCTAACGCACTGAAGTTTCAGGGTTTGGTTTACCCCAATCACATATGTCATATGCCTTGTTCTTCCCCTCCATTATACGTATACTGAGAAGCACAGCACTGGGAAGTTTCTGCCATGTTTATGTATCAATTACCTAATGCAGTAATATAGATACATTTTAACTGAGCAATTCCATAATTCCATAAAATCTAGTTAATCTGTCAATATGTCTTTATAACGCATATTTTTTTCAGGTCCTCTTCAAACTAGTGATATGATTACAGTCATTTCAGTTAAATCTTCCACGTCACAAGATGGGCATCTGAGATATTATGCAGTAAATATTATAAAAAAACCATATGTCTTGGTAATGATTTTGAAAGTTTTCAAATGTTAAAGTATTACATCCTCATTCATACAAGAGAGTAAATCTTGATGGTAAAATTATTCAGTCTATTAACTATTATCTATTTTATATAAAACATGCAAGTGTTTCTCTCAGTAGCGTAAGCTGAAGTAAATGTGAACTAGGTCAGTTTTTTTATGTCCACTGCAATTTTAAAGAAACAACTAAAACTTGATGTCAAATGTTAGGGATATTGGCAGAGAAGGAAAGGCATTTATCTCAGCACAGTGTCTGCAGTCATGTCCCTCTTTCTGTTACCTCGTTTAAATTGATCTTCTTGGATTCAGATGAGAAGTCATATAAAAACATGTATTTATCTTATTCTCATCAGTCTTTCTGGATATATTCATTGTATAGGGAATATATTGTCCATTTTTTGTTTGGGAGCCTCAGGTTAACTTAGATTTTTCTTAATGAAGTCTTGCCTAGCTGCAGGTTTCACAGGCCTGCAGATATCAGCTATAGCACTGACAATCTCATTAGTGCCCCAGTCTACCATACAGCAAGATGGTTACTGCATGCTATTTATATTTCCTGTAGAGGGCTTTGCCTTTGAGATAATTTGTAGAGCTTTGCTAAATGCTCCAGTAAAGTTCTTCTCAAATGCATCAATGCATCATTAACATCCTGCTAATATAGAGTCAGATTTTCAGAAATGACTAATAGGAGCCCAGGAATCACAGTAAAATGATTTACTATCTCCCTTTCTATCTTCTTATTCTGTGGCCATCCCCTTGGTGTCTTGGCACTTGTAAGAATATTTATAGATCTCCCTACCCCCACCTCTGGTTACTATCTTATTAACTCTATTAAACATTAAAGTCTCTTTACTCTGTGTAAACATTAAAGATCCCATGACCCCAAGAGCAGGTGATAGCTTAATTCAATGGAGATTAAATCTTTGGTCAGTATAGCCTTTCCCCTCACTGTTGTGCTGCAAGTAGTATGCCTGTTGTTGTGTATCAAGGACGCTGAATAATGAATAATGAGTAAGGTATCTATGGTACCCCTTTGTCCCGTCACTGTAGAACCGGAACACCTCACAATATTTAATGTATTTATCTTTATAACACCTTATACAATTATCCCCATTTTACAGATGGAGAACTGAGGAATAGAGAGGCTAGGTGACTTGCCCGTGGTCAGATAGGAACTGTAACTGTAATTGAACCCATTTCTGCTGAGACCAAGGCTTATTTACTAATTTCTTGACCATCTGTCTCCAGCTATGTAGCCTGTAAAGTGCTTGGGTGGCCTATGGACTGAAAGGTACTGTAAAAGACCTTCTTGTAATAAACTCTCTCAACGTAGCTGAAGTTTCATAAGTCTGTTCATAAGCATGTAAGAAATCAATTCCAAATAATTGCATTATGTCCTTTGCATTAATGGATTTTCTACAGCAATTGGCTTTATAGACAAAAAAGTTTATCAGCTTAGCATAGCGTTTACACTGTGGAAAATTACAGGACTGTACACAAAAGCATCTTTAACATAATGCTTTTAAATAAGAGGCAGTTCTGACAATGCTGTAATTATGAGCATCCCTTCAGGCTAATCCAGCTAGCAAAGTGGTTAGTGCTGAAAGGGTTTTCTGAAGAATCAAATGTATTCAGGAAAAGAATGAGGAGAAATGCAAAGGAAACACACAGACATATTTACTTCTGGCCTGAACCGGCTCCCAATAAGATCCTTTCTGTTGGCTTCTATAGACCCGTTGCGCCCAAGATTAGTAGTATAGGGGAAGGGCAGGCGTGGTTTCTGAATTTAAGATGGTAGCAAAATGTTGACCATATTGTGAAACCAACTGTCTATAAACTGGTAAAATGATCAGGCAGAGAATGAAAACAGTTACAGTCAGCAAGGGCTTTTCCTCTTGATTTGCCCCCAAAATAAAAATAAGTTAACATGATTAGAAAGTAAACAGCAAAACTCCACAGCTCCTCAGCCAGATGCTATAAACCCTGAGTCGGGCATCCAACATCCTCAAAGATTTAAATTACACACTTCTTTTTTTTTTCTTTTAACCACTATATCTCTGTGGAAATCATGCATGCAATAGCATATGAGTTCTGCACATACAACTGCAAGCTTACATCAGGTTCATTTTATGCTCTTTTAATTTGGGCCTTAAAGAGATATTTATCTTGTCCCTGCTTTCACCCAGAGTTCAGAGCCTCAGCAGCTCAACCAAAATCAGCAGATACCTCCATGAATGCTTAGAGCATCCCTGTGGTCACACCCTACACATTATTGTAATTATCTTTGTCCAAGATATGCCTTGCAAGGTATCCTATGAAAACTAATAACTCATGGGTGGAATCCAAGCAAAAGAAGCCCCATTTACATGCAGGGGGATGGGAAGCCCAGAGAAAGGGGAAAAACAGCATGAGGGCATCCTGCATCTTGAAGCAAAGTCATTGAACTTTGGAAGATACAGGCGAGTCGCATCTTAGGCGCATTTAACACGCGCGAATTTGGCTTTACGCGGTCGGCAAAAACAGAAAAAAAGAAAAACAACAATTTAAAAACTACATCTGTAATGCAGGTGATTCCGTCTGCCACTCAATTCAATGAGAGTTTCACTATACGCAGTTTTCGCTTTACGCATTAACCGCGGAACGGAACCCCCGTGTAAGAGGAGACTCGCCTGTGTAAGCGAAGACAGAAGCCATCTTGGCATCCAGCACAAGACAGACACAAGGGAGCAGAGCTCTTGCAAATTGAGAAAGGCGGGTCCTTCAGCCGAGGGTGAGGTAGGTGCGGGGGTTGTAGCCTCTGGAAACTGAGGATAGGGAGAAGTCATCTCACACGAAGCCTGGGCCTCGCTAGATTAAGTTTTTGATGTTTAGATGCGTGTTTTATGTGCATGTAACTCTTTCTTCCTTTCACTTGGCATCATTTAACCTATGTCCTATTGTTAAACATTTTGTTTTATTTTACTATAAGTTAACTCAGTGCTGTGTTTCCACCAGGGGTGGCGTGAGCTCTTTTGCTGCCCTAGGAGGCAAAGCCAAAATGTTGCCGAGGAGGGGAGCAGCGCTGCCCTAATTAGGGACGCCGCGCCCCTGCCCCCAAGGCAGTTCGCCAGCCCTGGGAGGAAGCGATATGGCCATCCCAATTATGGACAGCGCCCCCCTATGGTTTGCTGGCCCTGGGAGGAGCAGCCACCGAAATGTTGCCAATGGCCAAAGCAGTGGAGCACATATGGCTGCCGAAATGCCGCCGAGGAGAGGAGGAGTGCCATCTGAATTACGGAATGGCGCACCCCCTCCAGCGAAGTGGTTCGCTGGCCCTGGGAGACTGCACCGCCCCCCTGAAGCAGTTCACTGGCCCTGGGAGGAGCAGGTATGGCCGCCAAAATGCCACCGAGAGCGGCAGAATTCCACCCCGCAAATCACACCACCCTAGGCGACCGTCTAGGTCACCTACTGCTTGTGCCAGCCCTGGTTTCCAGGAAAGGTTCTATTGACCTGCATTGAGTTAATAAGCTCTGATGTGGGTTTGTGTCTTTAGAGAAACAAACAAACCTTATTTCCCTGAACTGTCCAGGATAGGGCTGGAGATTGCAGAGCATGCTGTCTGGGAAAGTTTGGGACCGGGAGTGTGTTGGAGTCACTTTGCTGATTGTAACCAAGGCTGATGGATGCCAGAGTGGGTTTGTGGGACTGTACACGGGCTGCTGGGGTAAGAACTGCTGAAGGCTTGTGGGCTGTTGTGAGCACCCCAGGCTGGGAACTACAGCAGCAAGGCATTGAAAGGCATCCTGGCTTGCAGGTTTGGATTGCACCCCAAACTCCATAACAGTCTTCCCAAGGGGTGACTATGCATCATATATGGAGTCACCCAGACCCACTCCATCCCCCCTTCCAGGAGTTTGTGACTATATATAACATTAGGGTGCTGGGGGATGATATCAGTGGGATGATACATGAGAGCAAAGATGGACTGAGGAGTATGGTCCATAGAGTATTCCTGACTTACACCTCTGAAAATGAAGATGTGAAAGAAAGAGGCAGCCTCCCGGCAAAACAAACTTTTTTGTTGTGGTTTCAGTCCCTGACTTTGCCTTCTACAGGAGCTGTATGGGAGGCATGACAGGCCTAAATTTGCACAGTGCTCAATTTGTGCCCGGGCTGAGTCCCGGCACCTCTAGGTTGGCAGTTCATAGCCTGGGCATCTCTAGGCCCGGCCCTTCATAGCCCCAACACTTCTGGGCTTGCTAACTCAGTTATGAAAGTAACAAAAATTGCTTTAGCCCTGGCACCTAATTAATTGAGTCCCGGCACCTCTTTCATTACAAATTAAGCACTGGAGCTGCAGTTACCCATGGATCATAGATATGGGTGAGAGACAAAAGGGTGCTGTCAACTCACTTGAAATAGCACCGCCCTGTAGCACCTGGCTGCAGAGATGCTAGCTCTGTATTAAATGGTCAGTGTACGTCTTGAGAAATGGTCAGAGCGGCTGCACATGCTCTTCCACTGCCAATGAGTTTAATAACTATGGGTCACTTTAAAATGGACTTTTCTTTGTTTTCCTTTAAAAGGTGATGAAGAGGGGTAATTTATCCCTGGTGCACAGCAGCTTTTAAAACATGGGGCAACAGAGGGAAGAAATCTTATGTGTGCCTCCCACTTTACCATCTGATTTCTTGCTGTCTCCTTGTAGCACTTTCACAAAATGCAATAGCTTGGAAGTAAAAATCCCCCTGGAGAGTCTTAGTAGTTCTTTGCAGTTAATTGACTAGATTTACAATGTATCAGGACCTTTGAGCTCAAGTAGAGTGGATGAACCTCAGAATGGTTCAGGATTTGGGTTAGAATGGTTCAGGATTTGGGTTTGAATTAGCACTTGGAGATTCAGATGCTGCTCTTGACATATATCAATACTATGAACTTGGATCTGCCAACTTGGGCTGTGAATCCCATTGGATAAGCAAAAGCGACAGAGTCCCATGGCACCTTATAGACTAACAGATGTATTAGAGTATAAGCTTTCGTGGGTGAATACCCACTTTGTCGGACGCATGCAGTGGAAATGACCAGAGGCAGGTATAAATATGTAGGTAGGAATCAGGCTAAAGATAACGAGGTTAGTTCAATCAGGGAGGATGAGCTCCTCTTCTAGCAGTTGATCTGGAGGTGTGAACACCAAGGGAGGAGAAACTGCTTTTGTAGTTGGCTAACCATTCACAGTCTTTGTTTAATCCTGATCATCTGAGCACTGGATAAGGTTTCTATTGACATTTACTCTGCTCCCTACTTCTCTCTAGGTCTGAAATGCCGCAATAATAGCCTCTTTCCCCACATTTCTGCTTCCTTCCATAACTGGGACATGGAAAAGAATTCAAAAGTTAGAAAAGAATCTGTGCTCTGCTATTTGGATACTAGTCTGTGTGTGGAGTGTTTGGATCTGGGAATTTCTTCTTCAGATGTATTTCTAGCAAAAAAAAAATTAAAACTGAGAAAAAAGGTTAGTTAAACCTTTAAAAGTTTTATTTGACTTTTGGGCAAATTTTGAGGGTCTTCTTCTTTCAGTTGAGCCTGTTCACTCATCCCTAATGTCAAATTGAATACACGGAGCATTAAAATATTCAATCCCCTGGGTTTTCTGAATAGTTCCACAAATTACCAGTAAACTACTTAGAAAACAGTGTTGGAACATGAGACAAAAACCTAGAGAACATAACCATAAATGTGGAAGAACTCAGTTGTATTTTTTTATTTATAATTTTATTTTATTGCAAATCAGTTATTTGTGAGGTACAGTCTTTCTAAGATCACAAATATTGGGAGTTTTTCTGTAGCCCCTTTGGGAGCTCACTTGTATTAATTCCAAATTCTTCTGCATGCTTCTCTCAGCTGAAAATACAGTTAGACAAAACTGTGGGTATGAGAAGGCGCCATGGTAAAATAAAAAAAGACCTCAGGAAGGTTTTGGATGCTTGATAGTAATCAAATCTATTGCAGAAAAGAAACTCAATGCTGCTTTCTTTATATGTCAACATACATATCCATATTTTATTACACCAAGAAGAGAGCATGATGAATCAGTAGGAATTTCAGGAGTGGGGCTGAAGATACAATAACCCACTTTATCAGTGCTTCCTTCTCATGAAGAAACCCCCCATCTCTTCACAAAGCAGTACATCTTTCACCAAAAGAGTCTGTTCAGCCAAAGCAGGAAGTGGACCAGGACTCAAGCCACCAGCAAAGGTCAAATTATTTCCATCTCCTTGCTCTCTGCCTGGGGATATTGATTACTGTTTCTTTAACAAACTGACACAGGTTGTGGATTACAAGATCTCAGAGTCCTGCTTCCTCATTTGCTGTGGGGAGATATGGAGCCCTATCACCTCATGGGCAGTGGAGGCAGGCAGGAATGTTTCTGTGATGGGCTCCCCAGGATACAACCTGGAACTGTGGGACTACTGTGTCCCCTTAACTCTCCAGCCTGGACTGTCTCTCACAGTGTTTTGCTAGTGACAAGCAGCATACACCGCCAGGTGCTATTATTGCTCAGCCATCAGCATGCAGAGGCACATCCAGTTAAGTTGGATGAAGGCTCCCCAAACCCCTCATGAACTATGCACAAGGACATGCCAGCAAATCTCCCAAGCCCCCAGCCTTGCACCCCAGGAATATACCATCATTCACTTCTCAAGACCTTGAGCAATGCAATGACTTGAGCATGCAAGTTTATTAATTAATTCACCACTTCATCAAAGGAAAGTGGACATGCACCAGCCTTTGTAACCTGAGCAGAATCCCCAAGCACTTTAGACAAAATCACTGGTAAGGATAAAACATTAAAATAAGTTTATTTATGACAGGAAGGTAGATTTTAAGTGATTATAAGTGGAAGGCATAACAGATCAGAGATAGTTACCAAAGCAAATGAAAAGAAGGCATGCAGTGTAAATCTTAAAATGTATTAGATTAAGTACTATTTAGATCAAGCAGTTTTTCTCACCCCACTGGATTTTGCAGGTAGGTTACAGTCTTTAATACACAGCCTTTCCCTTTAAACCTGGTCTCCTCAGTTCAAGTTTTTGTCTTCCCAGCATTCTTATTGCCTTCAGTGTAGGTGAGGCAGGAGAAAGGTAAAAGCATGATGCCATTGCCCCCTGTTTTATACCCTCAGTTCATGTGCCTGGAAAACACAAGCCCAGACATGTCCTGGTGGGTTTTCCTGGGTCCTACAGTTGAGCAACCCCCTTGGTGTGGTCTTCTGCAACTGAGTTATAGAACTGAGCAATCCACATTGTGTGGTGCTTGCGCATTATAAATTATAAATCCCTTGTTTACTATTACCCTACTGGTCAATGGCTGGTATTGATTGTTCTATGCCCACCTGGGTGTTGGTCGCCTCCTTTGTAGTTGTCACTGGAGAACTAGCAATGGGTGACTTCCAAATTTACAACCTATTTCAATAACAGCTGTACAACAAAATCTCATAACTTCATGCACACTAACAATATACATATTTTGACAGAACAATAGGTTTCAGCAAATCATGACCTTTCATATGATATCTTTCATGGCATGCTTTGCATGAAATATCACAACCATATATAAATGAGGATATAGGAGTTATAGAGTATTACTTTAAAGTACAATGTGTCATAGCTTCCCTAATGGCTGTGGCCCACAAAGGAACCGGGATCGAGCCACAACAAAACCCCTTTGTGGGATATAGGCAGCTCCCCCCATATACAAGTCCTGTTTCTTAAGTTAGATCATAGGGTCCCTGGGTGATTAGGTATGGAGCAGGCTCAGAACTGCCTTGAGAAAAGAAACTGAAATTCTATATAGTCCTCCTGCAGGCCACTCAGTGTACTGAGAAAGAGAGTCCTCCAACGGTGAATACAAACAGGAATGCACCATATCAAAACAGGAAAACCAATAGCTTTCCCAAAATAGACACAATATCCATGAATATTTGTTCAGTTAGGAAGGGATATTTAGTTTCATCACATTCAGACCCCCTTATTAGATCCTGCGAGGGTGAATTGATTTAAATCAAAGTGATTTAAAATCCTAGATTTTAATTGTTTTAAATCCATGAGCAGGAAACTTTGATTTGAATCATTGATATTTATCTTGTTTTGCCTTTGTATTTTTTAGTTATTTTCCTAAAAAAGGTTGATTCTAATTTGTTGATAACTATTAAAACACATTGACTTGCAACTAAATGCAGCCTTTACACTACAAGTTGCTAACCAGAAAAATACACTATGTCCACACACACTTCAAGCAAGTATATAGCTTAATATATATTAATTCAGAAGTGTTAATTTTAATTATTTTATAATGTTGGAAAATG
The DNA here is from genome assembly GCA_007922305.1 of Dermatemys mawii. Taxonomy (NCBI): domain Eukaryota; kingdom Metazoa; phylum Chordata; order Testudines; family Dermatemydidae; genus Dermatemys; species Dermatemys mawii. The sequence goes on along the minus strand of ML677360.1, from coordinate 6,314,409 downwards.
ATTTATTTTATTATTTACTAGATGATGATTAATTTTTACTGACAATTTGTGTCAGTCTCCATTTGACTGGAAATGGGAATTCAATTAAAATGCACAAAAGCAGCATTTATTTTTAATTAGTTAAATAAAACTATATTAAAATGCTGGATATATGAGAAAAAAGCTTATCAACTCTTGTTTTGCATTTAAAACTAAGTGATTAAACAAAGGAAGTAGTTAGTGAATTGAACTGATTATTCTGGTAACCATGTCCTTCAAGATTTTAGAACTAGTAGATCTCATCCTCTCACACCTCATTTTTATGCATAGCTTGGCTGGTGAAAATGAACTTCACTGCTTTTTCAACCCTAAATTGTTTTCTCAAGTTTGAATGAACTAATTGTCTCAGTGCTCAGAACTTGCCCTCAATGCTCCCAGGAGGGTACACACTCTAGGCTCCTGAATCTTCTGTAGTCACCTCTCAGGGGCAGAGATCCACATCTCTCTCCCAGGGTTTTTTCTAGGCTTTAGAATGTTCTCTGGTACACTGTGATATCCCCAGCATGCCAAACTGACTTACCAAGTCAGCATCTGCATTGTGCTTTCTGTCAAGGCTCTAAATGGCCTCATTGCTCACAGTTATAAGATACCACCCAGCTCTTTCTAAGAACATTTATTCTTAAGATGAAAGCATTACAGAGAAAATATTAAAAACAAAAAAAGAATCTACAAACACACTAATAAGCTTAGCAGAGATCACCCTCTCCCAACCCCCACCACCCCAGAAGGGGTTATAGTAGGATTCAGTCCGCCAAACTCCACTAAGTGTTTTTTCTGTGGTTACAAATTCATAACTGCTTTAGCTCAGAGCATGCACCCAGACAATACAAATCAGCCTGTTTCTTTATACAGGTTGGGCTGTTGAGCTCAGGGCATTGCTTCAAAAGGCTGGGTTTCTGAATGACTAGCAGAAGGCATTTACATTCCCCTCCTGTTATATCTCCCAGAAATTCCACATGTTGTCCCAAGAGATCATTCAGATTGTTCATATAGTTATTTGATCATCCAGACCCACAATAATAGAGAACTTCGCATTTAATGTAATGGACTCAAAAGATACTTAAACTTAAATGAGTAAAGATTTTCAGTAGTATTGCAGGAAATTGCCATCTCTTTCACACTAGTCATTGAACTGAACTAGTTGAATAAACTGTAACGAAGAAGATATTCTATTTGCACCCGCAGAAGAGGTTACAGCTGTCAAAAGCTGATTTAGCACTTGAACAAATTTTGGGACTGAGTGTTCAGCCAGTGAGATTTCCATCAGTTCACTGACTTTACTTTCTTAAAAATTCATCTGCAAACATATACTTTTAAAAAGTGTAACATAAATGATTAATAGAGTATAGTACATTTGGGTCTTAATATAGCTTGTCATATTTTAAAGAAAAATGTATTTAATTTAAATTTTAAAAGTCTCTTTTAAATTGAAATATATATACTGTATATTTTAATCCTATTCTCAAGCAGGTACCTGAATGAGTTTGTTTTCATCCATTTTGGTGAATAAATGTTCCTCTTCGCAATCCCATAATTGAGGAAGAATGCTGTTCTGATTACAAATTATCTTAGATGGGAAATGAAGGCAGCTATAAAAATACATAACAGATGGAAGAAAGGGAAAGATGATGATATCATTCAGACATTAGAAATTGTAGAAAATTGATACGGGAAGCAAGAAGTCACAAAGAGAATTCTATTGCCAGCAGAATTAAGAACAAGAAGGGGGAGGATTTTTAAAATATATATTAGTTACAAAAAGAATCCTGACAATGATATTGGACTACTACGAGATGGAAATGGTAGAATTGTCAATAATAATGCACGGAAGGAAAAAGTGTTCAATAAATATTTCTGTTCTGTATTTGAGTTAAAGACAGATGATGTTGTCTCATCATATGACAATGACACTCTCTCCATTCCACTAATATTTCTGGAGGATGTTAAACAGACTCTACCAAAGTCAGATATTTTTAAATCAGCTGCTCCAGAGAATTTGAATCCAAAAGTTTTGAAAAAGTAGGCTGAGAAGCTTGCTGGACTACTAATGTTGATTTTCAATAAATCTTGGAACACTGGGGAAGTTCCAGAAGACCAAAGGAAAGGTAATGTTATACCAATTTTTTAAAAAGGTAAACAGATGACCCAGGTAATTTTAGCCCTGTCAGCCTGATATTTATCCCAGCAAGATAATGGAGTGACTATTATGGGACTTGATTAATAAAAAATTAAAGGAGCGTAATGTAATTAATGCAAATCAACATGGATTTATGGAAAATAGAGACTGTCAAAGTAACTTGACATCTTTTTTTTTAATGAGGTTACAAGTTTGGTAGGTAAAGATAATAGTGTTGTATCAGATTTCTGTGAGATGTTTGTCTTGCTTCTGCATGATATTTGGATTTTAAAAAGCTAGAATGATATAAAATTATCATGGGACACATTAAATTGATTTAAAACTGGCTAACAGATCTCAAAATGTAATTGTAAATGGAGAATTGTCATCAAGCGGTGTGTTTCCAGCAGGGTGCTACAGGGATCAGTTCTTGCCCCTGTGCTATTTAACATTTTTATTAATGACCTGGAAGAAAATAAACTCATACAAATAAAGTTTGCAGATGACACAGAAATTGGGGGCATGGTAAATAACGAAGAGGATGAATTGCTGATTCAGACAGATCTTCATTTCTTGATAATCTGTGTGCAAATGAGCAATACGTATTTGAATACAAATAAATGCAAATGTATACAGGTTGGAACAAAGAATGTAAGCCCATGGTTTTCAACCTGTGGTCCACAGACCCTCTGAGGGTCCACAGACTCTGTCAAAGGGGTCTGTAAAAAGTTGTTGTTACCATGGAACAATAGTTTTCAATCTGTGGTCCCCAGACTATGTCTAAGATTCCCAAAGGTGTCCACACCTCCGTTTGAAATTTTTTAGGGGTCTGCAATGGAAAAAAAGGTTGAAAAATCCCTGATGTAGGCCATACTTGCAGGTTAGGGGACTCTACACTTGAAACCAATGACTCTGAAAAAGATTTGCTGGGGGTCATTGTGGATAATCAGCTGAACATGAGATACTAGTGTGATCTGTGGCCAAAAGAGCTAATGCGATCCCGAGATGCATAAATAGGGGAAACTCCTGTAGGAGTAAAGAAGTTATTTTACCTTTATATTTGGCACTGGTGCAACTGCTTCTGGCATACTGTGTACAGTTCTGGTGCCCCCAATTCAAGAAGTATCTTGATAAATTGGAGTGGGTTCAAAGAAGAGCCATGAGAATGGTTAGACAACATTTCTCATAATGCAGAAGTGACAAAGTTCCTTCCACTGCATGCATCCGATGAAGTGGGTACTAGCCAACGAAAGCTTATGCTTCAATACTTTAGTTAGTCTTTAAGGTGTCCCAGGACTCTGTCACTTCTTCAATTCCAGACTAACACAGCAACCTCTCTGATTCTCTCTTCCTCATAATGATACTCAAGGAGCTCAATCTATTTCAGTTTAACAAAGAAAAAGTTACAGTCTATATGTATCTACATAGGGAACAGATATTTAATAATGGGGTCTCCAGGCAGAGAAAGGTCTAACACAATCCAATGGCTGGAAGTTGAAGCTAAACACATTCAGACTGGAAATAAGGCATACATTTTTAACATGACAGGAATTAACCTTTAGACCAATTTACTAAGGATTGTGATGGATTATCCATCATTGATCATTTTTAAATCAAGTTTGAATGTTTTCTAATAGATCTGCTCCAGGAATTATTTTTGGGAAGTGCTATGGCCAGTGGAAGAGGAAGTCAGACTAGATGACCACAGTGGGCCTTTCTTGCCATGAAATTTATGAATCTATGAATTCACACACCCCATATTTCTAGCAGCACATAAACGAGGGCATTTGTATGTGAGCAGAAGTGCTCGCTATTTATTTGCTGTTCCTTACTCTCTGTTACTCTGCATTTCTAATTTGTTAATCTCCTGTTTAAATTATTTCATCAGAGAGCAGGAATGATACTATATGATCTCAAGTGACCATCACACACTGTGGAGAATTTACAGCAAACAAAATGAACAGTATGCAAACACCCACAGGCTGAATGTCCTTCACATAAACGAATGCTTGCAAGCAGCTAGTGCATTTGCAGAAAATAGGACTGGATCGCAACCAGAAAAAAGGACTAAATCACTGAATAATTCATTAATTCTTCCAGCTCTAACAGGAACAAGGGAACAGAGATTTTGATCAAATGGAATAGTTGGCGTATTAGAAATGTTATATTGTGTGGAAATATTTTTTGGAGTAGACAGATTCAATATATTTCAATTACAAATGATCTTATTAATTTTAAGTTTTTAATTGCGTGGAGGCATCGCAAGGTGTATGTAGTTATTACGAGATAAAACAATGCCTTGGGGGATTACAACAGCACAGTCCATTGTCACAAGCCCTGGAGTGTCTTCATTCCTAATTATCAAAGCACTAGGGGATTCAATTTCAAGACGAAGAATCGTGATTACAGGTAGCTAAATATGAATTGTTTAATAGCCAAGTTGAGGCCTCAGCTAAGTCATTGATGCAGCAAAATCTTATTGTACAAAGGCATGCTGGTGTTATATACACATTGCGGGGCCAGATTGTGAACCTCTTATACTGGCGAGAGTTATGCGCACAAGTCAGCATGGGACTATTTATTTAACTGCTCACCTGTGTAAGTGGTTACAAACTGTCTTTGTGTTTAGAATTTAAGAAAAGAAACGAACACATGGGCAACAAACTCCTCTCACTCTTTACGGTAAATGTTGTGTTCTATCAGACTCCTCGTGCTGAGGAATTGCTGAAGTCTGTTTCATTTAGGGTCTACATAACATGAGCCTCAGCATAACAGAATGACTCATTCCAACTAGCTGTTGCCAAAGTTTCTTAAAGGAACACTTCCGCACAGTATGGAAAACCTTCCCCCTGCTCTGTTAGAAACTTTCTTTTCCCTCTGGGGAGCGTCTAGCTTCACATTCTCATCAAAATAGCTCCCAGGTTCTGGAACAGCTGCCAAGAAGGACGATAGCTATTTAAGTTAATATAATTAGTGATGTTTCAGAAACATTCATCCATTGGCAAAATGGGTCTTATCTCTCAGGATCTGTTCAGTTGTGGTCAAAGGCCCGCAAGCTTCTCCTTTTGCTTTTATTGAACTGCTCTCTCTCTTTTTGTACAAACATCACAGTCTTTCTCCCTTCTATGTTGGGATCTTTTTTCTGTCTCTCAATTGCTTCGCACTCTCGCTCCAGGGTCTCAGGAGGCTTTGGGAATAAAGAGGCCAACAAATCAGATTGGTTTCACTTACTGGATGAGCCTGCGGCTGGGATATTGGGTTTTGAAGGAGTTTAATTTCTTTCCTTCTGCGTAAACTGCACAATAGCCCCCTGGTTCTGTTCCCTGATAGCAGTGTCAGGGTGGCTTCATCCTCGTCTTTGCCTGTTTTGAGTTTCAATGGAAAGGAAAGTAACACCAAGAGTAAGTACTAAACTTTGTTGGGGACCAACTGTGTGTGTGCATGGTGTGTTTGTGGGTGGCGGGGGTGTGGAATTTCCCTTTCTGTGAGGGAGTGGCTCCCCCCCACTGGTGGTGAAAGGGTTAACACAGCAGCCTGGTCACACAGTAGGCCAGGCATAAGGAGATTTGTGGTGTTATAAACAGAGGTGGTCTGGAGCAGAGAGGGGATGCAGGGAGAGAGAAGAACCCTGAAATCACTCTTTTGGCACTAAGGCGTGGAGAAACCAATGGGGAAAATGGATGGGTATTGCAGGGTGATGAGGAAGCCCAGGGAGGGACAAAAGAGGCTCGGAGTGAGCTCCTCTGGCTGATCCTGATAGAAGGGCAAGCACTAGCCAAACAGTCCAGGAAAGGGCTGGAGAAAAGGCCTGAAGACAGGCTAATGGCTGCTTGTCCTGGGGTCCCTGGACTGGAATCCAGTACAGTGGGTGGATCTGGGCTCCCCTCCCAGCCACTGAGAAGGTGGTGTGAAGTCCCTGACCTGAGGATGATCTAAAATCCCAAGAAAAGGGTGTTTGTTGGCCTTTTGTTCATCTGACTTTTTGTTATGGGAGAAAGGGGTGTGAGGAATGTGCAACCTGGCCGGAAGGGCAAGTTGTGAGAAAAGACAGAAAGCTGCTGGGCCAGAGAGATTGTCAGCTGGGATGCTGGGGGTATCTAGCACTGTGAGGCTCCTCGCTATCACTTACTGTTAGCATGAGGCAGCCTTGTCTCTGCTCACCATGGGTGAGCGTCCCACTGCCACCAGCCACGGGCAACACTGTCCCTCTGCAGGTTAGTGTTAGGAACAGCCCAACCCTCAAGCCCTCTATGTGTTCCCTTGCAGTGGCCAGCCTCTGGTCTACAAGAACCCACAGTATTCACAGATTCACTGCTCCCAAAGAATAGCTCCAAGAATAGCTCCCCACACAGCTGGTTGGTTTCTTTTCTCTTCATTCTTCTAGGTTTTGCAGACTTTGATTCAGACCTGGCCCAAAGTGTAACTAGGCCTCCACTGTGATACATACAATGCTCAGTACAGTAGACTCCCGATTATCCGGGCTCGGGTTAACCGGGCTGTGGATTAACCGGGACGTCTAAAACAGAGGTCAGCAGGGGAAGCCCCAAAGCGGCGGCAGGCTGAGCACTCAGTCTGCCGCTGCTTTGGGATTTCCCCTGCTGACCCCTTGCCAGCTGGGGTCTCAGCCCAGCCAGCCTG
>ML677360.1:6079525-6302616 GCA_007922305.1 Dermatemys mawii | reverse complement strand
CCACTGGCCCCTTGCCAGCCGGGGTCTCAGTCCACTGCCAGCCTGGGTTTAGGAAGCCCAGGATGGCAGCAGACTGACACCCCGGCTGGCAGGAGCCTGGAGGTAAATCCCAAAGCGGCGGCAGGCTGAGCTTTCAGACAGCCACCACTTTGGGGTTTCCCCACAGGCTCCTGCCAGCCGGTGTCTCAGCTCCCGCTGCCAGCCTGGGCTTCCTACACCCAGGCTAGCAGGAGGAGCTGACTGGGGCAGGAGGTGGGACTCTGCCCCCGCACAGGGCAGCCGGCGCACCCCCTCCCCCACAGGGCAGCTGGTGCACCAACCCCTCCCCCCATAGGGCGCAGGGCTGCAGGTGCACCCCATCCCCTTCCCCGCAGGGTGCAGGGCGGCCGGGCACTACCCCCACAGTAGATTCTTGATTATCCGGCATTTTATTAACCGGGATTAAGTTTTTCCCAATCATCCTGGATAATCGAGAGTCTACTGTACATACAATCAGACAGAGAGAAGTGTTTATTACATGCTGGATGAACAGAACCAGTTTATCACCTTCTGATAACCTGTCTTAACTCACATGCACCAAGAGTATAGTTTCTAGATATATAACTCCTCAAATATTATCTGTACAGATAAGTCACAATGATCGTGATGACTACTGTCTTTTGAGAGACACCTGACATGATATGCTTTGGTGAATTATTATGCATATACCTGCCCCAAGGGATCCCTATAACTGCTATGCACCTCCTCCTGTTCCCTCCACCAGTTGGCACCTGGGGGTCCCTGGGTGCTAGAGAAAAGACAGCTGCTATGCAACACCCAGCCATGAGGGGGATCCCCAGCAATGAATCCACTCTTCTGCACTCATAGAATTTAAAGTCAGAAGGGACCATTGTGATCATATAGTCTGCTCTCCTGCACCTTGCAGGCCACTGAACCTCACCCACCCAGTCCTGTAATAGACCCCTAACTTTTGGCTGAGTTACTGAAATCTTCAAATAATGATTCAAAGGCTTCACATTACAGAGAATCCTCCATTTACACTAGTTTAAACCTGTAAGTTTAAGGTTACCCTGCCCCAGGCTGCAGAAGAAAGCCAAAAAAATCCAGGATCTTTGCCAGTCTGACCTGGGGAAAATTCCTTTCCAACTCCAGCTATGATGATCAGTTAGACCCTGCGCATATGGGCAAGGACCCATCAGACAGTTACCCATGAAAGAATTCTCTGTACTAACTCAGAGCCCTCTTCTTCTGGTGTCCCGTCTTCGGCCATTGGGGATTTTTGCTACTGGCAATTGTTGAAGAGCGACCTGTCATTGTAGGCAGTCCCATCATACGATCCCCTGCATAAGCCTATCAAGATCAGTCTTGAAACCAGTTAGGTTTTTTGCTCCCACTACTCCCTTTAGATTAAAATGCACAGTTAACGCTCCGATATAACCTTAACTGTGCCCTGTAGAGCAATAAACATATGGTTAGTACAAATTTATTTAGTGTTTGTGGTCCAAGACAAGATTAAATGGAGTTTAAAATATCTGTTAGGGTATTTTCTTTTTTTTTCTTCCTTCATGGCCTCTCAATAGGGCTGTCAGAGCTTCCATAAAAATCATGACAATTAGATTCGATAGTCATTAATAACTAAGCCCTGGGCTACACTCCAGAATTACTTCAGTCTAACTACATTGCTCAGAGGTGTGTAAATAATCCACCTCCCTGAACAATGTAGTTATACCGACCTAAGCACCGGTGTGGACAGCACAGTGTTGGCAGGAAAGCTTTGCCTGCCCATTTAGCTACCCCTCTCATGGAGGTGGATCAACTAGGCCAGTGGGAGAGCTCTCTCACATCGGCATAGTGCAACTTCATTAATGTGCTACAGCAGCACAGCAAATGCAACATTTTAAGTGTAGACCTGCCCTTAGCTTAATTGGAACCAACTTTCTTCAACTCTAGCATATGCATGAGATTTCAATGCATTATAACTACGTGGAAAGTCTTCAGAGTCTTCAGAGTTTGTGGTGTTCTGCTTTAGAAATGATTGAAGACCAAAAAAGTGACAGTGAAATATGTTGAAGGACCCATTTTTACATTTAATTTTGCACTTGGAGAGTAAGTGCTGTAATTTCAAAGAGGAGACACTGTATTCTTCAGAAATAATAATAAAAGAGGGTGAATCTGTGCTTGAAATGGAAAAACTGAACTCCACCTTTGCTGTGGAACTTCAACCAACATCTCCATGAGATTTTTAGCTTTTGCTGATCATAGAATCATAGAATAGCAGGGTTGGAAGGGACCTCAGAAGGTATCTAGTCCAACTCCCTGCTCAAAGCAGGCCCGGTCCCTAACTAAATCATCCCTGCCATGGCTTTGTCAAGCCTGACCTTAAAAACCTCTAAGGAAGGAGATTCTACCATCTCCCTAGGTAACCCATTCCAGTGCTTTACCACCCACCTAGTGAAAAAGTTTTTCCTAATATCCAACCTAAACCTTCCCCACTGATGTTCTGCAGAAAAAAATATTCTGAGATCTAACTACTGGAAGAATAGGGAGTGTTGGAATGCAAAGTGGATACATAGGGAGTAGTCCATCTCTCTCTTTCTGGCTAATTGAATATGTCATTATTTATACAAAGTGGATCAGCGCCAACAGCAGAGATAAAGCAAGTAAGCTAGAGAGTGATTCAATAGGCTGATGATCAAGACACTCAGCTGCCTTGTGGTAAGCTCATGTTCAAATCCCTGCTCCAATAAATATTTAATTATTTATAAAAAGTGGACCTGTTTCAAACGTGGAGAGAGAGCACAAGCCTGATCACAGACTAGCCAAGAGGTTGGGGAATTCACATAGGACGTGGGAGCATCTGTCTGAATGAGGCAGCGTAGGGACTTGCACTCGAGCTTCAGAAATCCGAGGCAAGTTTCCTAACCACCAGGTTATTGGCTGTTCTGGGGTAAGAGAGTCCCTCTTTCTCACCAGAAGTTCCACCCTGTGCCTGTGAAACCTTCCCAAGAAAAGCTTAGCCAAAACTGGCATGTTGCCACAAAAAAATTCAGTTATGATTTTAAAATTGTTTATTTGAAACTTTCCCAACCAGCTCTACAAGGGAGGTCTTTTGAAATGCTCTGCAGAATGATCAGCTTTAAGATTCCAGCAGGTACTGTAATCTAAAAGACAAAGAGAAGTAGCCTAACACCTGGCGAAGGAGTTAAAAATTATTTTAGTTTAATGATAGCTGATCACGCAGTGTTTGGGAGTAAATCAGTGTGCAAGCAGTAAAACAATAATGTCCTTTAAACAAAATTATTAGTAAACAAATCAGGCTGGAAGGCAATGAATGTATGATACATTATTCATTTCTATTATCAAAAAATATTTCACTGGCTCTTACAGTCTGGTAATAAAGTATTCAGAATACTGTATCCGCCATCCCAGAAAAAAGCCTCTAATGTGATATTAAAGTTAAAAGTGAAGTGAAGTATATTCCCCCAAAGCAAGATATTTGAATAATCCTGGAATGAATCCATCTCCTGATCCTTTTTAAAGTTGGGTTTATTTTTTTCTAACTACAGCACTTTCATTACATCCAAAATGAAAAATGTTCACTGCTCTGTTCTCTCTCTCTCCACTGCTTGAATGTCTGCCAAGACATTCTGGTAATGTGACAGCCGGCAAGGGTACCCCCAGGAGCCAGCCCAACTGAGGCCCCCCCGAGACCTGTGCTAGGTCTACTTCCTGGGATGCTGTGCAGTAGTTTGGAAGTGGACTATGGAATCTACCATAAAAACCCTACAAACATACATTACAATGATTTGGACATGTATCTGTGCCTATTTCATTGTTTTCCTAAAGTTAATTAAGTATTTTAGTAAAAACAGGTGTCAGTGCGGATTGGTGAGAATTGGTGGCCGCACTCTGAGGCCACCAAAAAAATTGTTGCAAGAACCCTTGGTCTAGACCACCCAATACAGCCCTCACAAGGAAAAGGCATCTTGCCATGTACACAGCTTTCAAAAGCAACCTTAATTTGTTTGTGTCTGTGTAAAAATACATGATGTCTGAATTCTGTTATGACATTTGCTTTCATGAGCAAAGAGTGCAGGCAGAACTCAGAAGTGGATATAAATGTCATAACAGATTAGTCATCACGTATTTTATCAATGGAATGAACATGGTATGTATTTTTTGTCTCCTGAAGCTAATCTTTAGGAGTAAAATTACTTAACAGCTGCTGTTAACGGCCATCCTTAGGATTTATGGGGCCCTGTGCAGTATTATTAAACTGGGACCCTATGCTTGACGACTGTCCAGCTTGTGTGTGTATTTTAGATAAGAGTGGTCTTTTGAAGGATTTATTTAGAAAACTATATGTCTGAAGATCCAAGCATTTAAGGCTAAAGATGACTACTCAGATTGTGCATCTAAAAATCTATGCAAGGATTTTTTAGAGATGTGATTTTATAATTTTCAGCAACACACCAATGAAATATTTTTAAAGTAAATTTTAAACTAAGGTCCTGTAGACTGACATGTTCTCAGTAGGCAGGGAAATTACACTGTTATCACATCTTCTTGAGGAGCAGAGATAACCCAGGGCTTAACTGTGGCTTTAGCCAGAATTATCTCAGCTCAAGTTAACTCCTCTAGCTTGACTGAGAATGGGCACACTGCAAAACAACACTCAAATAGCCCAGAGTGATTAGACCAGCAGCACAGAATAGTTGATAGGGTTGCCAACTTGGTAATATTTTAAAAGCGGACACTCCAGCAGGAATGCCAGAACATCCCCTGCCCCGCCTCTTCCTCCCAAGGCCCCGCCTCTTCCTCCCAAGGCCCCACCTTACCCCACCTCTTCCCTCCAAGGCTCTGCCCCTTCCTCTACCCCACCTCTCCCCCCAAGGCCCCACCCCATCCACTCCTCTTCCTCCTTCCCCTCATTGTTCACTGATTTTCCCCTCCCACCCCCTTGCCCGGGTCGGGAGGGACTCACTTGCGGAGCCAGGGCTGGGAGCTGCAGATGCCCAATGCAGGTAGGAGGTGGCCCCAGCTCAGTAGGGGCTGGCACAGGTGATGACCTGATGCCTCCCCACCTCCCCAACCTGCAGTAATTGGACATTGGGTGGCTGGTCAGTAGATCTGACTGGACAGTGTTAGATCCCCTTTGTGACTGGACTTGCCAGTCAGAAACCAAGCATTTGGTCACCCTATGCTGATTCTACCCTGAATTACAAGCTCCAGCATCAGCAGCACTCAAGTTTCAACTCTCATGCTCTGGTGAGCCAGCTATCTTGAGTTTAAAGCACCACTTAATTCAAACTAGAGATTTTTGTTCATGGACAGGAGTCATATTAGAAGCAACACTTGAATTACACCTTGAGATAATATTGAAGCGAAGACAAGTCCTAATACACTATTACACTCCAAGTATAGACATAAACTTGTGTTTAACCTTATGGCATCTGATAGTACCAACCATGACAGTCCCTGTCCCCACTGTGTGCTAAATTGCAAATTGTGCTTATTGTCATGTAAGTGACCACAACTCCTCGGGGCCATGTTCTGCCCTGATGCCCTTTCCCAGTGTAGATCAGCCTTATGACATGAGGACAACTACATTCCCAAGGGATCTTGACAGTCTTCTCCAACAACAGCTCAAATTCTAATCTTAGTAACATTGGTATAATTTCAGTGAACATAAGAACAGCCATACTGGTCAGACCAAAGGTCCATCTAACCCTGTATCCTATCTTCCAACAGTGGCCAATGCAAGGTGCCCCAGAGGGAATGAATAGAAAAGTAATCCCCTGTTGCCCATTCCCAGCTTCTGGCAAACAGAGGCTAGGGACACCATCCCTGTCCATCCTGGCTAATAGCCATTGATAGACCTGTCCTCCATGAATGTATCTATTTTTTTTAACCCTGTTATAATCTTGACCTTCACAACATCCTCTGGCAAGGAGTTCCATAGATTGATTGTGCACTGTGTGAAAAAAATAGTAGGGTTACTATGAGTGGAACATAAGAGCAGAATATTGCTCTTAATTTCCTGGAGCAAAAGAAGTGATGTTTGGTGCTGCTCAAATCATTTGGAATGAATTTATTTACTCTATTTTCCTTTCGTGAACCATTTCTGAACAAATTGTGACTATCTCAAATGTATTAATTAAATGTTTTACATCAATTGGACAATAAATAAAATAATTAAAATATTCATCAATATTGTTCAGTGAATGATTCATACTCTGTAGTTTGTAAGCAAACTGTTACGAGTGTTTGACCTTGGAATGTCACGTTAGGTTTGTCTTTGTAGCTACACAATAAAATGTATTGTGACAAAGTTCCGAGTCTGTATTTGTGGGTCCTGCGCTTCCTGGCAGATTTAGGGGCCTCAGAAACTCATCTAGGCCCAGAGTGACCTCCCTTTCTCAGTAACTAATTAAGGGAGGCAGAAAAGCGGGGAGCCCAGGCCCGCCCTCTACTCTGGACTCCAGCCCAGGGACCCTAATAGTATCAGCTAAGATGGCTGACCTTTTATCCACAAAACACAATACAATTCCCTGGGCTACTTCCCCACAGCAGTCCCTGCTTCTTCAAACTCCACTTCACCCTTACCTCAGGGCCTCCTTCCTTCTGTATGATATGTTGTCCACCATTCAGTCTCACTAACAGCACAACTTCCTTCCACAGCTCCTGAAATCCACAGCCCACCTGACTAACTGGGAGGTTTTTATCTGGTTTCAGCCAGTCCCTGATTGGCTTCAGGTGTCCCAATCAGGCTAGCTGTTTCTACTCCTTTCTAGAAGGTTCTTAATTGGCCCCAGGTGTCTTGATTGGCCTGGAGTAGCCTTTGTTTGGCTATCCAGGGAACAGGGACCTGCACATCCTGAGACTAATATACCTGCCTTCCAGCACTATCCTATATCCTTCTGGTCTGACTCCGTCACAGTATTTAGAGGTGTTTTCCATTGGTTGACTGCTTTTGGAACATTTACATTTTTTTCACTTATTTTCTATAGTCATCTAAAATTTAGCTTTATTCTCTGCCTGTGGCTGCAGATAGATAGTCCTATAATCTTTAATAGAACTGAGGGGGATAATGCATAATGAATAATTTAGTAAATGAATTTTGGCCTCTTTTCCCATTCATGAATTCTTTGTGAGCGGTTCATGATTATCTCACATTTAGTTGTTGTCCAAAAGTATTCCCTGAATAATTCCAGCTGTTAATTCATGGTCTGCTGATTGCTTGTGAGCAGTTTGTTCTGAATATTCAAGATTAAAAATGGGAGCTGTGCTGATTAGCATTGATTGGATGTATAGCTCACAAGCTATTGTTTCTGTTCCTTGACTGCATAAGGGTAACTCTTCAAACTGGCTTTACTAATTCAGAATTTACTTACCATGCATATTCTCTAATAATCACTTAAAATTGCTGTTTTCGCCACTAATCCCAGAATTTGCTAGACTATTCTGGAAAAGAAAACACAAGACAGGACAGGCACAAGAAAAAGTAATTTATTTTTCCTATGTGAGCAAATATTCTCAGAAGTATTTTTTGAGCTATTTGCCGAGCTATAGTGTCAGGAATAACACATTCCACGTCTGCATCATATTCGGCCTAATTTTTTTATAGACTGTGTAAACGTTTCCCTACAAACAGCTACCATTGAAACATAGCCACCTCTGGTGTCAAAATATGCAATTTGGATGGAGGATTTCGATTCCAAACCCTTACAAAGTTTGAGGCAATTCAGACCAGAGTTTTTTTATTTAGCCCCTTCTCTGGTAAATAACTGAATTGGAATTTGCAGGCAGTCATATTTCAATAAGGAAGTCGCTCCTCCATTGCAAACTAATGACTTTTTATTATGACAGTCATGACCACAGCTCTTTAACAAGTAACTTCCACTGTCATACAAGTAAAATTAAGAAAAAAAAGGTTAAGGGACATTGAAACAATGAGTAGCTGGGAGAAGGTTAGTGTGACCATGTGTCCAATCAATAATCCTTGTGCCTCTTTAGAATCTGACAATCCACTTGGGACAAGCCAGGAGAACAATCTGAGTGAGCTAGCAAGGGTCTTCGGGAATACAAATTTGACAGGACTGCAGCGTGTTTGAAAAGACAAACAAAACATCAACACAATAGCTTGCTGTCCTTTCTTCCAAGGCTTGCTATAGTATCTGATTTGATTTACCTTTTACGAGTTTGTTCTATCCTATAGACTATAAGTCTGCGGTAAATGAAACAGATTGTGCTCAGAGAGTTTAAGATGAAATACTTCCTGTCCTTGCTCAATTTACAGGATTGTGGGTCTAGGATATTATTTTTTCCCTGTGTTATAGATTTTAGTTGGGCTTCTAAAAATGAAGAAGAAAATGTCTAGTTATATAGCATTTGTAGGCTATGAAAATGTACTATTATTCCTATATTAAGTTCAGGAACAAGGCTACAATGATGGTGGGGTGTTAGAATAAGAGCTTAATGCAAAGCCTATTAAAGTTGGTAGGAATTTCCATTGACTTCTGCCAGTTTGGGATCAGGCCCTAACTGTAGTCTTTAAAGCCTTGAGAGCATTTAATGTCTTCTGCTCTCTGTTTTAATGGCTGAAGCCTGGCATAACTTCAGCAATGTATATGGAGTTATTCTGGCTGTTCATTTATGTGACTGAGAGTGGAATTTGGCCTTTGGAACATAAACAATTTAATTGCATGATATATGTCATTTCATTGACATCAGCAAGCCAGTCAGGTAGTAGAAATTCAGAATATCTAAGTTGGTTGAAATTCTACGTACCTGACCCAGATGATGGGTGTGTGCGTGTGTGTAGATTTTCAGCTGTCATATATTCTCATGACCCATCAATACACTTGGCCTTAGGGCCATTTAAACAAGACAAGGGCCCTGTCCTGAGGAGATCCTAAATTTAGGAGGGATAGGAC
This sequence comes from Dermatemys mawii, assembly GCA_007922305.1. Classification (NCBI taxonomy): domain Eukaryota; kingdom Metazoa; phylum Chordata; order Testudines; family Dermatemydidae; genus Dermatemys; species Dermatemys mawii. The sequence continues at coordinate 6,293,680 of ML677360.1, read as the reverse complement.
CACGGAAGGGAGGGCAACACAGGAGGAGAAGGCAGAAGCTTAGTGTTACTGCACATGTCTTGCTGATTTGTCTTCTGCTTTATGATAATTCTTTTGTGCTACGCTTGTAAATTATTTATCATCTAGATATGAATGGTAGGGCTAGGTGGACATGGGTCTGTGGATAGCGATAAGGAAGCAGTATGGGAGTGGGGTTTAGAAGAGGCTGATGCCATGAGAAGGTGAGGTTGCACAGAATGGCTGGGCAAAGGATCAGGAAGATGTTCTCAGGTGGAGTTCTGCAGCTTACCGATGTCTCTGCTGCACTTGCTGGTGGTTATTGGGGCCAGACCATGGGCTGTCAGTGTGTGCCAGTCAGTTACTGGAGACTGGATCAAGCAGAGTCAGAAACCAGAATCTATTATGCTTATAAGAAGTACATGGGATCTTTTTCAGGGGAAAAGGCAATACGTCAAGTTACAACAATTAGCATATGCATTTGATTACACATACACATACACACTCTCTCTCTCACTCCCGCCAGGTGATGTTATAGTTACCAGTCCAGAGTCTGGATCAATCTAGTAGCCAGCTAGGTTGATCACGGGTACAGAGGAGTCGGGTTCTGTCGGTCACGACACAATGCTCCAGGTAATTTTGGCAGGATGAACCCAAAGTTTTATGGCAAGGCACCCTGTTTATATAGTGATTTTCCTTCACTGGGACCAATGAGTTTTGCACCGTCATGCTGTAATTAATAGTTGTTTGATGAGTGTTTGTTTTCTTAAATTAGGGTGACCAAATAGCAAGTGTGAAAAATCAGGACAGGAAGGGGGTGGTAATAGGAGTCTACATAAGAAAAAGACCTCAAAATAGGGACTGTCCCTATAAAATCGGGACATATGTTCACCCTATCTTAAATTGTTCTTTTCCTCCTTTATCTTGGTTTTTCGTCAAGGCTTTCAGGGAGTTACCCCATGCTGGTTTTGATCACAGCTATCTTGTCCCCATTCATACCTGCCTGTCTCAGCTTTAGAGTCGTCAGTCTGCCCTCCTCTGACATTTTAGTGAAGGTGTGTTGCAGTCTCCTGATGCCCTTACATCTGTCTTCATTTTTTCCCTAGAATATCTGGTCCAGTGATGTCCTTCACACTTATCTTCTAACACACATATTCCTCATTCACACACAAAACAGAACTGATTTACACAGCACATTTGAATGGGAACATCAAATTGCAATGAAAGAGAAAACAATCATTGCATTCTTTTCCTTATTTTAAAATGCTAAACCTAACACAAAGTTGTGACCCTAAAAGGTTTGTTCCAGCCTGGAAATTAGCTCCAGACACAGATTCTAGCTGATGCATCTTTACCAATGGTCGATTAAGCCATTCCTTTCTGTTCTCAGAAAAGGTGGCCGGCAGGATATGATTAAATCATACACTAACACATTTAATACATGCTACATGATTATTCTTAATTCTAAATTTTACAAAATTCAAACGTAAAATCCTACTACTACAAGTCTAGGGGCTACAGCATGGTGAGGTCTGGAGCAGAAGCAAGCAGGCAGTCTGCATCATTGCTCAGACAGTTGTCCTTCAGGGCATCCTGGTTTATATATATATCAGCATGGTCCAGTCAGTGGGCTGAGGGGGACTGCCACTCAGATCTTGCTGGGTGGGACTTCCTGCAGTGTCTAGCTTCACTGGCTTCCTGTGTGACCTTGGACAAGTTACTTGGTGTCAGTTCTCCTCCTGTAAAATGGATGATAGCTCTTCCTTCCTTCCTGTGTGGGAAGGATAGATACATCAAACATTGTGAGACACCTTGAGATCTACTGAGGGAAAAGTGTCACAGAAGAGCTAGGTACCCTGGCAGATTCCTGGCCTAATCTTCCAATGGTGATGCAGAAGCATCAGCAGCCTAAACTCCCCCTGATTGCTGGGTCTAGCCCAGCGCGTTATTACAGTGACTTGTGGAGAGCTGGTTGGTTGTTAGGCCTTGCTCTTCTGTCTGGTACCAGATGCCCTAGTAATTTGGTAGGGCAGAGTAAGGGACAGCCCCCCACACTTACCCTTGATTATAACCCTGAATTTATAGTCTTGACCTCCAGAGATTAATTTCAGCCAAGATGTGCAGTGCAGTTTATTTCTGTCATATACCTACAAAGATTAACAATCACAGACAGATGCACAACCAGGGTGACATTTCTCTGGGGAAGCACCAGAGCCAACCCCACTTCCATTGCACTGATGCCATTGTGGGCTAAAGCCAAGGGTTGAGAAGACCGAGCTCCCAGGTCATGTTTGAGGAATCGGACCCTGCTGATTTCTGGGTGGTTAGAGGTCTCTGCCCTCCAAGGTGATCAATCAGCACAGCACCTTGCATGGGTAGTACAATTGCATCAAAATAACTACAAAAGTGCTGCCAGCACCAAACATTCAAAACTCAGCTGTCAGTCCCACCCCCCAAAATCAGAAATTAGCTTAGAAAACAGTTAGATCTGCTAAAGAAGTGGTCGAGTGGTTAGAGCACTAGCCCCAGAGTTTGGGGTCACTTCTGTGCTCTGCCACTGGCTTCCTGTGTGACCTTGGACAAGTTACTTGGTGTCAGTTCTCCTCCTGTAAAATGGATGATAGCTCTTCCTTCCTTCCTGTGTGGGAAGGATAGATACATCAAACATTGTGAGACACCTTGAGATCTACCGAGGGAAAAGTGTCATAGAAGAGCTAGGTACCCTTATTATTTATTTGCCTTTGGGGTTTGAGGCCCTTAGGGGAGGATGGTCCAGTGCTTGAGGTGTTAGCGATGGACCAAAGAGTTGTGGATTTGAGTCCCTACTCTTTCATAGACCTGCTGTGTGGCCTTAGACAAATCACTTAGTCACTCAGTACCCCACTTATATCCTTTACCTCAGAGGGCTGTTGTGAGGATAAAGATAATGAGGTGATCAGAAACTACAGTGAGAGAGACCTTATACGTTCCTTAGATTGGTAGAAGGCACTTTTTCAAACTTTTCTCCATAATTATGAAGGCTACAGTCTTACTTACAAAAATGATGAATGCTCCTAAAACCACATGACTCCAGGAGCTGAGGCTTTAAGAAAAAACAGTCTGCCCCCCAAAGACTGATGCAGTGAATGTAGGGGATGATCACTAAGACCACGTGGTAAATACCATCCCCACTGCCCTGGGGAACAAAGCACGTTGAGATGCCAAGGCCCACTCATGCCCAAGTTATGCCTTTGTGCCACAACACACTTTCATAAATCCAGGCTGATTTTTCAGATGAGAAGTTCAGAGAAACAGAGCCCTCAAAGTAAGGCTCATTAAAGTGCATTGCATGCAGCAATGCCATGGGTATACAGTAGTCTCTATAAATTTGAGCCATTAATCAGATGGGGCTCAATTAGAAATCTTATAGTAATTTCCACTTGTTTTTACTCCAGGTTACACAGTAAATCACTGCCTTTTAATAGACCTGCTCAGGAAATGAAACAAACAAAAATAAAAATCTATGGATCTCATTTTACTGTAATAAAAGAATGTTAATTGCTTGTGTCCAATGGGGGTTTGCATTTATGTTGGCATTTTGTTACTCACTCCTAAATTAAGTTGACATCGCAGCAAACAGTCCTACAGCAACACTCACAAACTACTTAAGGCAGCTGCATCTCCGTCACTTCTCTAGCATGCAGTCGTATTCTTTGTTCCCTGCATGCGCTCGCACTGTTGATTAGGGTTTAATTAAAAAAATGTTGTTTGTTCTGAGGAATCAGCCGAGTGAAACCCCGATTGTGGAGATTTTCAAAGGTGTCCAAATAAATGTGATGCCCAATTCCAATTAAGGGGAAATTCCTTCACAGTCTTTAAAAATCTGATTTTATCAAAGCCCAACTGAACTATGAACCTTTAGAGCTAGTTTCCTGTGGCATATAAAATTACTCATAGCTGAGTTATAGGAGTGCTTCGAACTAGCCACTCCTGAAATTATATTGCAGAGCAACACCAGAAAATTCCCAGTTCCAGACTTGTTCCCAGAAATTTGCATCTTATACTGCCCAGCACCTTCCTGTACAATATAAGCTCATAAAAAGCCGTCAGTTCATTAATAGAAAATGATATGCACAGAACCTGTTATCTCAAATGGAGGTTCCCAAACGCTTCAATTCAAACACACTGGTTTAGGTAAAACAATAAAGCAAGTTTATAAACTACAGAAAGATAGATTTTAAGTGATTATAAGTAATGAGACACAGAAGTCAGAACTGGTTACAAAGAAATAAAAGGTAAAACACAAACTAATCCCTATCTTAACAAGCTAAATGAATTTAAAGCAAAAAAGATTTTTCTCATTACATGCTTACAGCAGCCTGGCTGAATCTTTCAGCCAGGAATGCTTCCTAACTTCAATGATACTTCTTTTGTCTTTCAAACATTGTTGCTGAAGTGACTAGAAATGAGGGGAGAAAGGTGATTTGGTGCCTCTGTTCTTCACTTTTATATCTTTTCCTTCTCTTTGAGAATCATCTCCAGCTGGGGTTCAAGTGACAGCCAATATGTTTACACAGGAACCCTCAGATGATCGACTGCCAGTATGTAAAGTTCTTAGTCACACCCTTCTCCCTGCCAAAGAATGGCTGCTTAACCTGATGGTAGTCCACTTAATTTTGTTGACACCTGGCTGAGGTTTTGGTAGCCTTTTGTCTCTTGAGAGCTGGTCTGAAGCTGGTTCCCCAGACTTGGAACATGCCTTATATAGTATAATTTCATAACTGTACATACAGTGTTGCCACACATATTTTACTAGGACAATAATGTTCAGCAGATTATGAGTTTTAAAATGATACCTCACAAGGCATACTTTGTACAAAATTTATCATAGTTTTATAAAAAAGGGTGAACATAATAGTACAGACTGTCACAGAAGGGTAGGCAGGGTTAAGATCCCATTCCCTTGCACTGGTGGACTATAGAGACACAAGCCTACCCCACCATTCTAAAGGATGCTGCAGCGGACATTCTTCCTATGCCCTTCTTGGAGCTCTAGGAAGACCTGACCTTCCTGCATTCAACCCCAATCTGCTCTGACCTTATGTGATTCACACTGCATTACAAACTCATGTCTAATGTGCCATTAATCCTGTCTCATTCTGGCACCCTCCTCTCAATGACTGTTGTTTCCCATAAATACTATATGGCGTTTTTCTGAGAAGAATTTCATTTTAAGCCCATGCTTCTAATCTAGGTTGCTAGGGTGTGACAAGTAGGGGGAAGGGTGGACATGACTCCTGAGGCTAAACTACTCTGACCTGGAAACCTGGAGCTGTAACCTGAGATGGAGGAGGAGAGGAGTTGACACCTTGGGGCTGGCAAGGGAACAAAGGGGAGGCAGACGTTGGAGTTTTTTGAAAAGGGGTTAGACGCTGGCTGGGGAAGAGGAGGGAGCCCAGATTCAGGGTCTCATCTCCCTGCCCCCCAGAAGGGCCGGACCAAGGGGGCCTGTTTGTACTAACAGCTCTAAGTGGGATTGTGTGCCTGGCATCTCAAATAAACCTTCTGATCTACTGGCTGGCTAAGAATCACTGTGAATCCCAAGAAGTGGGAGGGTGTGGGAACGGGACTCCTCCACCCCCCGTGACATAGGGCATTTTGGATTCTTTCCATCCTGATTTTTGTTTGAAACTCTCCATAGTTTACAATCATTGGTGAATTTCATTCTTGTACCATTAACTCCCTCTTCCACATGATTAAGGATGATGTTAAATAGGTTTATACCTAATGCTGATCCTTGCTCTATTGTGCTAGATATCTTCCCGCTCCCTCTCCCACCATTTAATCAGTGGAATTTCCTTGGAGACTGGTTGTGCTTGCTTACAGCATCCCTTCAGGATTTCACCAGGCAATCTAGAATGCAGCAGATGACTGGGATCCCACTAGGTAAGGTAAGGGAAGACAAAGACCAAGCCATTATTCCCACCTACACCTGACATTGTCACTCTGAAACTAGTTCAGTAGAGATGGGGATGCAGCGCTTTAGGAAACAAGTAAACTATGAGGCTTTGTTCCAATGTTCCAGTATTACATTTTTTGATCTTCAAGGATGATGAGGTAGACCTGTGTCTGCACTAGAAATACTAGTGAACTCTTTAGTATGGGTCTTCAAGAGCTGAAAGCCAAGTGCGGCATTATAGGCAAATATATTTCTAGGCATAGGAGAAGTCCCATAGCTCCTCTGAATACTGGACATCTAGGTAGGATTCATTTTCAAATTAAAATATGGGTGAATGGAAGTAGTAGCAATTTCTGGGTCCTCTTCTTCTAAAGAATCTTCTTTTCATGAGAGGAGTTGGACCAGAGACATCTGTGTGTCCATTCATTGTCTCTCAGTCATATTAGTGTTGGTTTCATTGCTCCTTCCTTACATCTTCAGCATGCAAAAGCAGAAGCTTGTTGTGCCATTATTCATGATGGCGGGGAGGGAGGGGAAAGGTTATAACTGATTAGATGTCTTTTTATTGTGAATAGTGTAAAATGAAAATGGAAAAAGACTCAAATGTTTTGGGCCCAAGTCAGAGGAGATGGAACATCTGCAATTCATTTTTAGGGGATGGAAGCCAAAAGCCAGCTGAAAAGAGACTAAGCACCCTAGTGACAACCACATACCAGTGAGAACTTCCAACATTTTGTAACCATATGACATTACAAGTTCCCACTGGATCCGCTGCTTAGTTCAATCCGTGCTCCAAGTCCAAGCCTGTACAGTTGTAAAGAAAAGCCGCAATCTGTGAGCTCTTTTGCTGCCCAGAAATAACACTGACCCATCTGCCAACTATTCAGTGTCCTTCCCTGCATTGCAGAAGCTCTGGGATCAATTTTCAACCTTGGTCTTTTGTTTCCTTGGCCAGCAGGAGCTTGGCAAAGCTGTGAGGGCAGCAACAGAACCATGAAGCTACAAAGCAACTCATGCCACTCAACAATGGGTCCTGCAGTTGGAGATAATGCAGCGGGATGGGCTCTGTGGAAACAGGCTGGGGATGAAAATCTGGGCTAATATGACTGTAAGGTAAATCTACAGGAAAACATTTTGTCTGATTGTGTGAGTTCAGGTGCAGGCAGCGAAGCTGGGAGATTGGAAAACAACATGAGAGGGCATATGGTCTTGCACTGCAAGTCCATGTACAAGGTGGAGTACTTCTGCAATGAGTGGAAGTAAGTGTCAATCTCTTTATGCCTCTGTGGCCTTATTTGCCATCATGCAGGGTAAATAAAGGGGTGAGCCTTGCGAGGAGAGGGGGGCTTCTCTGCAATCCTCAGCTTGCTAATCAGGGGTATGCATTTCTCTTTGGCATCGGTAGCCAAACAGTAGCACTCCCAATAAGGCAAGCTTGGTTTTATCTGTTCTTCACTTGCCCTGATATATTCTACACTCCTCACCAGCTCTAGGCAGGGGAGTCCTCCAACAGGTACAACTGTGTCCAACCTTTTAGAACAGGAGACATCCATGTTAGGTGTGGCAACATTTCTTCCACCTTGCCTGGGACATCTCTTAGTCAACACCTCACTGCCATGTGGCTAAGCCCGATAGAGGAATGGGGCTCCTTGCTTCTTAAATATAAATAACTACTGCACAATGTCTATTTGCTAATATGCATAAAGCCCAGTTTTGTGACCAGCTGTCCTGGTATTTCAAGGATCACGCTGATTGGATTCCAACAAGGAATCAGAAGTGCAGAGGTTGGTTTGGAGTTTTGTCACCGACTTCAGTGGGGTCAGGATTTCACCCCAGACATTTACTGGCATGTTATAGTTCTTTTTCATTTTTGCATCTTCTAAATGTAAATAATAAATGTAAAACCTAGAGCAAAAATTCTATGTTCTGTGGTTTCCATTGCGGCCTTTGAAGCACTCCCTCTGTCCACAGTCCTTCTGTTGGAGTTAATGGCAGTTCCATGTGTAACCCTTCTGCCCATCAGAGTTGGCAGCAACAAGGGCCGGGTTCAGTATCCAGGGGTTCCATTCCAATAGCACAATACAAAAACCGGCTCGAGCCCCCACCCAGTGACCTGGAACAACCATATACCACCCCTCTGGGCGTCTGTAAGAGACAATACTTCCCCTCTCGCAAGCACAGAATCTGAGTGTACCAAAGCCTTTTAATAACAGGGAGAAACAATGTGGCATTATATTGGGGAAACACCACAAAAAAAGGTTAATAAACCAAACCATGAACCAGAAGCCCCCCTCCCAGCAAATAGGCCATGGCCTTCCCTTTGGCTCTTGAGTTCCGCAACCCCAAAAAGTCACTCAATAGTCCCAAAGTCCAGCAGCCCAAGAGTCTCTGTTCTGGGTCAGTGCAGAGCTCGAAAGTCAATTGGCAGAGTCTTACCTCCAGGCTGGGTGGAAATGGAGGGTAGGGCACGGGGCACCTTACGTGGTCCGAGGCCGACTGCGCCGCCTCTCCGTGAGGTTCCGCTGCAGCTCTCCCCGCAATCGGCTCTGCTCCGCTCCGCTGGCTGTCCCACGAACCGCTCTGCCCATTGATCCGCTAGCTGCTCTGCTAGCCGACACACAGACAGCTGTGCCGTGCCGGTCACTCTGCCCGCAGCACCAACGCCTCTGGTAGTTGACACACAGACAGCTGTGCCGCACCGGTCACTCTGCCTGCAGCACCAACGCCTCCGGTAGTTGACACACAGACAGCTGTGCCACGCCGGTCACTCTGCCCGCAGCACCAACGCCTCCGGTAGTTGACACACAGACAGCTGTGCCGCGCCAGTCACTCTGCCCGCAGCACCAACGCCTCCGCTAGTCGACAGACAGCTCTGCTGCACCAGCCACTCCACAGCACCAACAACTCCGCTAGCCATCCTGCTAGCCGACACACAGACTGCTCTGCTGCACCAGCCACTCTACACTTTTTTCAGGCCCCCCTACTTAAGACAGTGCTCAGTGATTGCTTTAGCTCTTAAGTGATTTCAGCATACAGTAGGGGAGCCTTAGTGCAGGTGCACCCATGAGCCCAAAGCAATTTTCAGCTCAGCAGCCTGCAATCAGGCTCCTAATGGAAGCAAAATTCAATTCTGACATTCTACAGTGGAGAGAGACAGGGTGTAATAGGCCTGGGAGGCCCTCAGACACAGCCCTCACCAAAAAGTATAGCTGCTTGTCCACCACCTCTCTCAATCTCACAGTGTTCTGAAACGCATGGCCCTTGCCCAGTGAGTGCTACCTAGATGATGGCGAGTCCCTCCATCATAACAAGGGCCAAGTACATGTCCATAGTCCTTCATTCACATAATCACAGTAACATCACTTTATCATTCCTGCCCCAATAACATAGAAACTGGGGCTCCCTCATCAGCCGAACTGGCCATGTGGGCTGCTGTGGGCTCAGGCTAGGCACAGTGGGTGTGTCTATGCAAATTGATCAGCCCCAGAATTATTTTCCAAGACTCACTGCAATTCCCATAGTTTGCCACCAGATGTCAGAATATATCTCATTCCTGACACTGCTTACACATGCAGACAAGGTAAAATCCGCCCCTCTGCAGACGGGCACTACCAAGCCTATGTACACGAGTACTGCATATCCCTGGTGCTGCCTTCTGCGTGGGAGTGGATTGCACCCAGCATGAGCGCAGACTACACAAGAGCTACAGAATGGATGAGAAAGGAGCACTTTGTCCATCAGCTGTGAGTCCGACAATTTCCACAAGCCAGGAAGCCAGGTGAGTAAGTCTTCCTTTCAAACAGCTTCCCAATTTCCTTGAACAGGAAAAAAATAAAAGCAATCATTGGAGAGGAAGATAGAGAGGTAAAGCAATGGGGTCCCTTCAGCACGGGCCTCTCTCCAGCTATTCAGGGAATGGAGACAATCAGGAAGGGACACAGCACTACATGTGTTGTCTCTAAGTACAGATGCTGACATCAGCCCAGTAACCTCATGTCTTTCCTCAAGAGAACTTTGGGTTGGATTTACAGTGCTGGAGACCGATGTTCTTCCTATGGAGAGTCATTAATGCAGAGACAGCCTCCCAGGAAGACCAACACCAGCAGTGAGATAAGTTCCTCCTCCATGGTCCAGCAAGGCGGGCGGCGGGGCTGAGAACCAGATGAACTGGTTGACTCTGAAGACTCATGAAGTGGAGAACCTGCTGCTAGGAACTGGGCTGAGACTCATTGGCACATATCCCTTTGACCACCAAAGATCAACCCCATGGTAAAAACAGTCACTAGCAGCCAGGTAAAGGGAAGAAGGGCTCCATTTCCTATCTGACACCAAATGTTAATCACCAGGAATGAACGAGATCATTAGAGTTTGGTTAACTGGTCAATTTCCTGCTTATCAGGTCAGTGCAGTGAAGCCATTGGCCATATCCTAAATGCTATAGGATTTAGTTTACTGCTTTATACTCCAGAATGGCAAAAACAAATCATAAAGTCGCAGCGCTGCTGCAGTCAAGATGTGCTGCATTAAACCAGGAACTATCCAATGTGCATGCTAAATGAAGAGGTGTTGAATTTGTGTTCTACAGGAAAAAATATACTGCCAAGCCTAGTTAATAATGCAGGAGGCTCTCAGGGATCGGTGGTTCTAATCCCCTCTGATAATAGCAAATTGATCTGCCTCCTCTACTGAGGGTTTTCTGTAACTGAATCATACCCATATAATAAGAGAAATGAGCACTGTCTCTCCTGCTTACTGTTTCTTCATTTATGTAAGTTTTTTTTTAAACAGCTTTTCTTCCTTCAGAGACATCTGATTTATCGCATTCTAAATGGAAACTTCTCCTGTAACAATACCTTTTTCTATCAAGATTTGTAATCAGACTGTTTCTGTTGAACTGTTGTTACTCAAGTTATTAATTTGTCATTTCTCTGAGAACATGATCACGGAAAGAGACAAGCAAAGGCATTTATTCACCTAGAGGCAGATCAGTATATATTTAATTACAGCAAAGAAAGCTGAAGGATTTTTTTTATCAGCCCAGCAGTTTAAAAGCTTACACTGTCATTTGCATACATTGATATGCACTTTTTTCTTTAGATTTGCACATCTTATTTGATTAACGATAACAACTTTGGCAGGGTCGTAGCAAATGTCATCTTAGGAGAAAGATTCTTTCACTATGGTGATATTCTCTTCAGTGCCAGGGGAAGCAGACACTGGAAACTGGCATTTAATGAAGATTTCCTTCCCCCTGGGATGACAGCAGAAGGAAAGTGTCCTTGTCCCTGGAAGCTAAGAGGTTGTGAAATGTTCTTTGCACCTACCGTGGCACTTTTCCCCTTAAGATGAGTGAACAAAGGCATTTCAGCTATTCTATACTGCTAATATAAAAGTAAATGAATGAGAGCCCCTTTGGGGAATGCTAGGCACCCCTTTCAAACAACAGATTAGGTTTACTTGGGAGTTGTGAGAAGTGATCTCAGCGTGATTTTTGGTGAAGAAAGAGGAGTGTAAATAGAGGCTCAGTGCAAGGCAGAAGGACAGGGGTTCACATATTATATAAGGATTTCGGCTCAGGCCTTCTGGTAGGGCTGGGTGCCCAGATTTTTAATGAATTACAGAATATCAGGATTGGAAGGGACCTCAGAAGGTCATCTAGCCCAACCCCCTACTCAAAGCAGGACCAATCCCCAATTAAATCATCCAACAGATTTTTGCCCCATATCCCTAAACAGCCCCCGCAAGCATTCAGCTTGCAACCTGTGGTTAGGTAGGCCAATGCTCAAACCACTGAGCTATCCCTCCCCCCATAACTAGTTTTGCCAGTGTACCTGTCCCCATTTTTCTTAACTATCTGAACACAGCTACGGTTTTGAGTTTTTCTGCCATACACTATTGCAGAAAGAGATTTTTAAATGTGCACATGCAAGTATTTGTGCCATGCATATGGCCCTACCAAATTTAGGGTCCATTTTGATCAATTTCACAGTCAGAGGGTTTTAAAATTGGTCAATTTCACTTTTTTGTCTTTTACATCTGAAATTTCATGGTGTTGTAACCGTTGGGATCCCAACCCAAAAGGTATCTGGAGGTGGATACCCCCCCAACTCCACCCCGCTCCAGCATCCATGCAGGGGAAGGACAAATCTTGTTCCTCCCCAGCTGGCTGAGACTCGCAGCTAGGAACCCCGCAGCTGGGGCAGTCCCAGCAGCACGGGGAGATCGGACTTCACAGGGAAGGGCTTATTTCACAACATGTTTTTCATGGCCATGAAATTGGTAGGGCCCTAGCAATGCATTCCATCAATTTGGGAACAGGGCATAGTAATAATGACATGTCACTTAGAAGACGGCATATGATTAGCAAACACAGCTTGATTAACAAGTATCAGATAATCACAGAAAACTGATAACCAGTGTCAGTTGAAAATTTTCCATCAACCAGTATTCAATGGAATATTGGATTTTTTACAACAGTTTATGTGTGTGAAAAGGATCTGCTTTCTACAGAAAATTTTGAATTCCATCAAAAAAAATAAGCTTTAGAAAACCAGACATTTGACATTAGAAATAGGCTGGGCTCCTCAATGGACTACATCTCCCATGATGTACTGCAGCCATGACTCTTCTGTGGTGTATCTCAGTGGTCAACAAGAAGGGAAGCTGTAGTGAATGATGGGTAATGTAGTACAGCTAGAGAGCCCAGCCTACAGTTTTGGGGGTTTGGGGCATTCAAACTATAGCTCCTATGATGCACTATAGTAGCATTTCCCACTCAAAATTTTCAGTTTGGAGCTGAAATTTTGAAGTTTTTGACCAAACTTTTTCTGCTTTTGACTTTTTGCCTTAAGGTGGAATTTTCAAGCATTCCCCCATCCCCCCAGCTCTTCTGCTCAGGGTCAATCCATAAAATTTTAAAGAATTGCAAAAAATGTCTTGAATAATTTCAAATAACAAATAGTATTAGAAAGTTAACTGTATGGAAAGGTTCTCATTGAAACTTAAGTAGTCCATGAATGAGTTTTCAATGAGCGAGGTTATCAAAAATGTAAGAAGTGAAACATGGTTTTCCCTTTCTCTGCTAAAGTTTCTTAGAACCAGCCAAGCACTTAGAGAAGTCAGACCATCTTTACAAGCGTACCTTGCATGGGTTTTCCATTTTCACCCATCCCATTCCTGGATCTTTGCTAATCTCTGGTATCTTCAGATAGATAAAGGGAAAACAGGCATTTAAATATGTCCATAAGGGCAAGAGGTTGGGGAGTCTAGGTGAAATGGAAGAAAGGCCTAGTCTCCTGCTGTGTGTTTGTGAGTACATCTGATTGCTTGGTTGTTAAAGCCAGCTCAATTTTCACCTGTGGAGTAAGGTCTTTCCAATGATGGATTTTATTTCTGGGTGCACGAGCTTATAGATTACATTACAACTCAAGAAGGACAAGCTCTGGTTAAACCTGCGTTGAGGGACTTTATGATGTATTGGGCATGGCTGCCTTGTCCATTGCTATGCAGCAACACACTGGAGACATTAATTGCTATGGGCACCTGGTCTTTCCCATAAATTCGAGGCAAAGGTACTAGACATGCCTTTTGAGACTTGTTTAGTACCAAGGTGAGGGCAATATCTTAGAGGAATGGAAAGAGACCAGGACCACTGGTTGTCTGTTGGAGATTTCCTAGTCCCTTCTAGTTGCAATTACATCAGCCATAAAGGGGAGCAATTCTCACATCCTTCAACTCATCCTCCATATGAAACTATCCACAAAGAAAAGGTGGTTTTACTCCCTCACTCCATGTTCTTGCTCAAGGTGATGTCCAAATTCCATCTGAATCTGACCATCTTCCTTTCTGTTCTTCTTCCAGACATCTTAAAACATGCTGTGTCTGATGAGAACTAGCTATATAAACTAGATGTAAAAGGAGCTATTATTTGGTGAGGACTGGCCTCTTTCACTAATAGCTTGTCAGTGGGACTCAGAAAGACCAAGCTCAGTCTCTCTCTAGAGATTGTTTACTGGAAGTGTCCACCCCACTCTGAGCAAGAATTCTTACACAAAGTTACAAGCTAAAATCTGACCGTTTTGTAGGGCTTCACCTGAGCCTATTTGCATGTAGCCCCTCCCACCTGAGCCCTATTTGGATGTAGACCAAGCTCCAGCCTGAGCTGCAATGTTCCACATGGCTAGTGTGCTCGTCGAGCCCTGCTAGTGTGAGTCTATCTACCCAGACTGGGAGATTTGTTCCCCAGCTGCAGTGTAGACAAACGCATAGGCCAGAACTGTCAAACTACAAGTGGGGGGCTGCATTTAGAGGAACAGTTTGGAAAAAAGAGAACTACCACACCCAAAACAGTGCCAACAGTCCTCATACAGAGCCAAGCTGTAGCAAAATAATCCATATACACTCAAAAACTAGGGGATGTCTGGCTTCCAGTTCCAGCAAACTGGCACACCATCAGGCTGCAGCAGCTGCCAATGCATTGATGGAGAGCAACAGCACTTGGGGCACGCTTTGTTTCCCAGCCAGAGCTCTGACATGACTCCCATGCTAGGAACAACAAGAAGCAGTGGAATCCTCGATCAGCTGCTTTGGCATGTGTTACAGCCTCACTGTGCCACTGGAATGAGGCAAAGGAGCCAGAGATGGGCCAGGTCAGTTCATGTTAATTGCAAACAGAGCTTGCAGGAAATGGTTTTCCCATCTCTGACAATAGTTCCCGTTCCACATTGAGACCTTTCAAAACTGTTCACAAAACACAAGCAAGAAAACTTGAGGTGCCAGACTAATGAACAGCTTGTGGGTTAGGACAGTTGCCTGTAAAGTGGGAGGCTGAGGATCAAGTTCCTGCTCTGGTTGATTGGAGACAGCTCTGAAACCTGGATCTCACATCCCAGGCACGTGCCCAAGCCAAGGGGCTACTGGGTGTCCTGAGGAGGGCCACATGCTCTCTGGCTTTGACCAGAAATTCCATCCTGGATCTGAGAAAAGTTTTTGCTTCAATAAATCAGCATTTTCCGACCCCCACAAAACCACGTCATAGGGGAAAAAAAACTAGTTCCAAGTTAGTATCTAGAAAAAGAGAGCTCACTTTAATGGACGTCAAAGGGGGATCATTAGATGTTCTTATTTTTGTTCCCTGATGGTCCTTTCATTCAGGGGTTTATGACCGACGTGCACACAGACATACTGAGCAGCAGCCGTGATTGGCTGGCGTGGTATCTGCTCACGTGGCTCAGTTCTTGGGAGAGAACAGGGGCCTGCTGAATATGATCCCACTAACTCCATGTGAATAATAATAAAAATTTGAAATAAACAAATCATTTTTATTGATGCCTCAGCGAGTCAAGTGATCTTGCATCTAGTTTTTAGGAGAGCAATATAACTGGCTTTGACAGCCAGGGCTCATAACAATAAAAAGGCTGAGTGCCTCAGTAGTGCATCCTGATATCAAAAGCAGCATGTGGATTTATCCCACAAAAATTCATCTACCGTGGCTAAAACCTTGTAAATTGAGTTCTGTATTTCGGCTGTTAAATAAATAAAAAAAAATAGAGCAATGATAGAAATGTTGCTGCAGCTCAGCTCCTCCAATGGGATCTTGTTAAAACATCACTTAGTGTAATTTAGAGAGATTTTTAAAACACATTTTAAATAAACTACCCTTTTCCTACTCGCTCCTTTATCTTTTATACAAGATGGAAAGTATTACATTTGGACTGGGTTGGTTCACACAGAAATGATACGCTTATTAGCTGTACCATAAAACCTTTGATCTCTACTACACAGTATTGAACCATGGCAAGAGGTTGAGTTAAATATCAGAGAGGATCAGGATCCCTAGGATGTAATGGACTGCAACCAGAGCCAGGGACCCCAGGGTAGGTAGAGAACAGCAGCACCTGGCAAAGGAGCCAGGGAAAAATTTCTTACTTGTTTCGATTAATTTCTAACTAAACCAGACACTGCAAAGAGACGACATCCCAGGGCTCCTCATTTGTGCCTCACCAGAGATCATAGTCAAGACTGATGGCCAGGGAGAAGGAGAATGGAACCAGCCCTGAAAGAGGCCTGGGAAACTTTGCTTTCTAGGTGTGATCCATGTACAGAGTTTTACATGTATAGTAAAAAAAGAAAGGAAGTTCCTCTTTCCCTTCTTTCCTAGTCCTAGGCATCCGCCCCCCCCCCCCCCCGCTCCCGTTCTTCCCTTCCTCTATTCAGAGCAGTGCTGAAAAAAATCACAACCACCCTACAACCCTTGTGATTCCCAGGACTGGGCCAATTCTTCACCTGATTAATTTGCTTGCATCTCATACTCCCCCTTCAATGTGTCTTTCAATTATAAGCCCTTCAGGACAGGGATTGGCTCTCTCCTGTGTTCGTACAGAACCCTGCACAATGCTGCCCTAATCCTGACTGGGGCCTCTGTGTGTTTCCACCGTATAAATGGGGAGCACGGATTAGTGTTCACGTCACACTCCCCATCTGTGCCCAGCCAAGCCAGGGAAGCTGATGATCTAACCAGCAGACCAACGGTGAGGAATCCTGGTCATGTGCCAGCTGAGGCATGTTACGACTACACTAAGACACTATAAACATGGCTACTATGGTACAAGTGACAAGCAGCACTGAGTGTAATGGGCCCCCATATGCTGCTGCTGCCAAGGTATCCCCGCCTATGTGCAAAGGTGCGACGAAACAACTGTGTGACACCTAAGCATTCTGTGGGCCACACTCAAGCCTCTCTTTTCCTTCTCCATTCTCTACCTATGCCCACGCCTCCTTTGATGCTGCATTCTTGAGACTAAGCCAGTACGCCCCAGTGAAAGCACTTCTGCTCCCTGCAGGGAGCTATGCCTAGCGGTTAGCCTTACTAGCACCCACATGGAGATCCTGCTCACTCTTGCATTAGAGTGCAACAACCTTGTATTCCTTGCAGTGTCCCACAGGGGGCGCTGCAGGGCCCAAGCATTTACTTCTAACTGCACTCACAGAAAATGGAGATAACAGATTCAGATGAGAAACTGTGTACAATTCCAGCCAATGCCTGCCAACAGAGTTGGGCCTTGCGTCCATTCCATACAAGGAACACAAGTTGAAATTGGAACAATATAGGCACACACACACGGCCTTCATATACATGTACACAAAAAGCCCTACCTGCGTACAAAACCACACACACACTCTCTCTCTCTCTCTCTCTCTCTCTCTCACTCAGGCAGCAGCAGTATTGGAGTATATGGAACTGGGCCAGCTGACTTCAGCAGGGGCTTCAGCTACTTGGCACCTCTTGGTTTAGCAGGCCTCAGAAGCATCAAGACAGTGATTCTTGCTCCGATGCACAGGGTTCCACAGATCACTAAGTTTGGGCTTAGGAAGGAATTTGCTTTCAGGGTGTGCCAGCAAAGAATTGATGCTAGGGCTTTGAAGGAGGGTTTGTTTGCTATCTTTTGAAGCACTGAATGATGACAGTCCGTTGTCATATCCACTGATTGTCACTATATAGGCGTTGCACTAGCACCTAGATGGCTCAGCTCCATTGTACGTGGCACCGTATATGATCAGTTGCCTCTGACTGCAAGGACCAGTCCCACCTCATCTCCTTCTATGTTTCTAAGACAGTTTGTTGCAGATCCTGATTATTCTATAACTTTATTTCTGTTTGCACATTGTCACTGGGTTGACCTGAAGGTGAGTCCGAGGAGATGGGATGTTATAACAAAGCACACCCATGTACAAGGTTCCAAAAGTATGAAGGCATTAATTTTCTGTTTGGTAGCCAGCATCTATAGTTTTGCTAGCAGCAGCAGCAAATGAACTCCCCTTTCCACAAACGCCTCACACTGGAACCAGCAAAACCCATTAGCGTCAAGCCACAGCGACCTCTGAGCAATGGCTGCTCAGAGCATAAGGGTGTGGCAGGGCTGACTAGCAAAGGGTTTCTACCGCCACATATGACATTTTTTCCCCATCTTTTTAAAAATAAAGACAATATTTGCTTAGCCAGGTGGTGTATTTGGAACTCGTCTGTAAAATCAGTACTACTTTGCTTTCTGTGCAATGTGTACGGCAATTAAGCTGCCAGCATAATCAGCTTCATGAGAGGGTCTGTCTCCATGTGGACTTATAGCTGCATTCTAACATGCATGACTGGGTAGAGAGCAGTTGCATAAAACAGCTAGCAACAGTGGAGGTGAGCAAAATCATTGATTCATAGATGCCAAGGCCAGCAGGGACTGTTGTGATTAGCTAGACTGGGGTGGGCAAATTTTTTGGCCCGAGGGCCACATCGGGATTGCAAAATTATATGGAGGCCGAGGTAGGGAAGGCTGTACCTCCTCAAACAGCCTGGCCCCGCCCCCTATCTGGCTCCCTCCCACTTCCTGCCCCCTGATTGCCCCCTCAGAATCCCCGACCCATTCAAACCCCCCTGCTTCTTGTCCCCTGACCAACCCCTCCAAAGACCCCTCACCCCTAAACACCTCTCAGGACCCCACCCCCCTGCTCCCTGTCCCCTGCCTGCCTCGACCCCATCCACCTCCCACCCTCTGACAGACCCTCGGGACTTCCACACCCCATCCAACCCCCCCTGCTCCCTGACCGCCCACTCCAGAGACCCCCCCTCCGTCCCTAACCACCCACCCCAGGACCCCACCCTCTATCCAACCCACCCTACTCCCCATGCCCTGACTGCCTCCACCCCTTATCCAACCCCATGGCTCCCTAACCTTGAGGCTCCTAGCAGCGTTTTTGGCTTCACATGGAGCCAAACACAGTGCCCTACGGGAGCACGCAGTCCCACCCTCCAGAGCTCTGCCTGTGTGGCGACGTGGCTCCGGGGGAGGAGCCGGGGCAGCCTCCCAGGCCCGAGGGCTGGATGGGATGATCCCATGAGTGGGGGGTGGCCCGTGGCCGTAGTTTGCCCACCCCGATCTAGGCTGACCATAGAACTGCCCCATTTAGGATGGCTGTCACACAGTGAAAAATGCACTGTGCTCTCGCTCTGGCCTTGTATACATTCAGAATTGCACTGGTTTAACTTTAAATCAGTTCATAAACCAATATCATTAAATTGTTATTGTGTAGACATTTAAAAACTGATTTATACCTAGCTTATGTCTATTTAGTTTAAGTTGATTCCATACCAAACTAAGCTAAATCAATATAAACTGGGTTTACTGAATTAGGCCTTCACACAGGGTTTGCACCAGTTTAACTGAACTGGTTTAAAAGCACAACTTTAGATAAAGCGTTGCTAGTTTGCATGTAAACCAGGCCCTCTCTCTTTTGGGGGAGATTTTGGATTTGCTTCTCCATTGCCATGCACCTAGTGTAATCATGGACCCCTGTGCAAAGGGAGTGGGTAGTGCCACCCTTCTGAGGGGCAGGGGCTGTCTACCCACTTTGTACTGGGACCAGACAGGGGAGAATCAATCCCTGTATTCTTTCTTACTTAAATAAAGGCAACCCGACAAAGAGCATGCTCTGCTCTTTGTGTAAGGCAAATGTAATGCAAACCACATTACAAACCATTGTGTGACAATTGAGTGTTCAACCACCATCCCCTAACATGGGGAAAAACTTACAACAAATGGGGGCCTTTGTCCCCACAAACACTCCCCATCACAAAACATCCC
Source organism: Dermatemys mawii (assembly GCA_007922305.1). NCBI lineage: Eukaryota > Metazoa > Chordata > Testudines > Dermatemydidae > Dermatemys > Dermatemys mawii. Next base: position 6,274,114 of record ML677360.1, on the reverse strand, counting down.
TCAGCCAAGCAACATGTTATTGTAGTGGCAAAGTTATGGCAATGCCTCGTCTAGGACCGTCATTCGCAGCATGGTGATGAATCAGTCTCCCCAGACATTGCGCTCGGCTGTGGGGTGGAGGTGCCCAGTTCTTAAGCAGCAGGAAATGCTTTGAAGAGAAGCCGTGCTCCATAAACCCCTTGCTTTGTGCTCTGCATTTGTGACGGCAGCAGCAGGGACCTCGCAGGGCTCTGAAGACGGATGCTAATCATTTGCATGATTGAAGTGATTGCCTCCTTTTACTTTGATATTTCTTGTCATTAGCCCACTGACCTAAAGGACTGTGGTATTAATCTTTAAATGCCAGACTAGTCTAGTGTTTACACTCCTGCTGTAATCAGGAGATTCTGTGCCTGGCTCTCATAACTTTTCATTCATTTCTCTGTACTAGTCAATAGGGGTCATGCTAATACCTATCCCAGCAGGGCTGAGAGAGCCTGGAGATTCAAGCCCATCAAGGAATGGTCAGTGAGGGTATGGTTACACTTACAAGATGATAGTACTATTGGTTATAGCGGTCCCCTTATACAGCAATATGTATAGCGCTATTGTATGTTCACACGCAGACGCGCCAGCGGTATAGCATGGCCACATTTGCGGCACTTAATGCGGCATTAAGAGCAGCGCATTAGGGCAGGTATCCCAGCATTCAGCTGGGTGCAACGTGCTTTTTAAACGAGGGAGGTGAGGGGGGACGTGTTGTGTGTATGTGGAGGGAGAGAGCCAGTGGTTTTTCCGACTTTCTGAGAGCCTGTCAGCGAGCCTGTCAAGGCGTGTCCGTTCACAGAGGGCTTTGTTTTCACACAGGCTCCCTCCTTAAACATTTGCATTGCTTATCTGCCAAGTTAAGAGAGAAACTCTAAAGAGGTACTTCCACATTCCTCCAGCCGAGTTCAAAACAAAGGGAAGAGACGTCAATTGCCTTAAATGGCTCTAGGCATCTCAAGAGATTACTTGTAGTGCAGTGGGTGTGCACATTCCTGCTGTAGCGCTACAGCAGCTGCGCTACAGCCCTTATTCCCCATGCGGAGGTGGATTACCAGGAGCGCTATAACTCCATGGTTATAGCGCTCTACGTGACTTGCCAGTGTGGACGGGGAGGAGGTTATAGCGCTCGTGGGGGCTTTATAGCGCTATAAAGTGCCAGTGTAACTAAGGCCTGAGTCTGAGTCTCTTCTGGTCATGATCACTTACAGACCATTTTAACTTCATTGATTTTACTGCTTTACCAAGATGTCAGCAAGAGAAGAATCAGCCCCTTGGTGTTGAAGACGGATCTTCAACATGATTTAATGCATATTTTACATTCAACTTTCTGCATTATTTGTTTTTCAGAGGAACTTGTCCTGGCACTGAGACTGTACCATATATAAGACAATTATTATTATTTATTTGTGTTTATGTATTTATATTCCATTGTGCTAGGCACTGTACACACATGATAATCCTTTGCCCCAAAGAGATTACAATCTAAAACAAACAAGAAAGGCTAGATACACAAAGTAACAAGGAGAAAACACAGTAATTAGTCAGCATGGTAAAGTAGAGGTTACTCACCTTGTGCAGTAACTGGTGTTCTTCAAGATGTGTGTCCCTACACTACTCGAAGCAGCAACACTGGCTACACCAGCTACTGTCATTTATAGGCAGGTCGCTTACTGATTCCAGTTTCATGTTACTACAAGTGTATCAGGGTCTAAGGAACTCATGCAATTTCAGTGGAATTACAGAACCAGACCAGCAATGGGTATTCTCACTGCAGTTTGTACCAGTGATGGATCTGGCCCAAGATGTATTTGTGTATCAAGGGAGAGCCATGGTTGGGCAACTTGAAATTCATTATTGCAAAGCTATCAATTGTTATGAAGTAGCATCTTTAATTAAAGCCCTGAGTTGGGAGGTGGGGGAAGATCTTATGTGGCTTGACGTTAGGCTGTACAAGTCCAAAACAAGGTCCACTTCTCAGCATCTGTGCATGTTCTGAAAGAATGGCCGTTTATAAACCAATTGCACACTTGTAGCTTCTTTTCTTGTTTTCTGACAACTTTATTCCAATTAAATAGGACCATATTGTTTGGAACCTATTTCTGGGCAGCTGTATCAGGAGCTTGTGCCATTTTCAGTCTCCCTGTTTGTCCTAGAAATGGATAGTCTGGCTACTTGTCTAAAGTTTGCGTCACACTGTCACTTGCTGTCCCTCTCAATTTTGTCGGAGTCATTTGGATGTACAGAATGGGACAAATCCAGTTACTTCAATAGTCACTGAGTTCAGGAGGGGAGAAAAGCTTGCAATCAAAACCAATAGCATCTAGTGAAACTGACACAGTCCTTCTAGTTTTAAGAGGTGAGGTAGTATTGAAAACAGTGTTAAAATTATAGGCTATTGCTTTAACTCGAAGAGTTTTCCTGGTCCTGCTTGCAGGTTTGGGGGCTCTGTAAGGCAATGTGCAATCTGGGGTTTCAGTAGTTAGTCTGCAAAGAGCCAGCCTAGAGCAAGGTGGGTTGAGCTGTGTTACTCTTCACCGCAGAGCAAGTGCACCCAGTCTCTTCTTGGGAAGTGGTAATGATGGCCCCACGGCTCAGTCTATACAACTGTCCCTAGTCTTGGGATAGCTTGGACTAGGGGTAAAAGTCAATATAGCTGCCTTTTCTTAGGGCTATGAGGCCTAGCGGCCAGAGCCAATAAGGCTGCCCTGTTCAGCAGGGCTGTGTGGCCTAGCGGCCAGAGTCAGTCTAACTGCCCTGTTCAGCAGGGCTGTGCAGCCTAGTGGCCAGAGTCAATAGGGCTTCCCTGTTCAGCAGGGCTGTGAGGCCTAGCGGCCAGTCAAACTGCCCTATTCAGCAGGGCTGCATGGCGCAATGGCCAGTCAGTATAATGGCCCCCTTCAGTAGAGCTGTTTGGCCTGGTGGCCGCTCCGATGAGTGGGCTATGACCTGGGTCTGGGGGTGGCCAGATAGGGGGACCTGGTCCCTTTCTGCTCCATCAGGTTCCAGCTCAGGGCCCTGTCAGTGGCAAGTGTGCCGGCCCCTGGGAAAGCAGGGAATCTGCCTGAAATACGCTGACCCCATCCGGCACAATACCTAGTCCCCCTGAGCTACTTCCTACCCTGTTCCTCATGCAGTGGTCCCAGCATCTGCAGGGTCTCTGGGCTCCTCAGTCAGTGCGGCTCCCAGCAGCTCTGACATTCCATGGGCATCCTCCAAAGTCTCAGCGTCCCTGGCTTCTGCTGCCTGGGGCTTTGGCAGTTCCCAAGCTGGAGCTTGCAGAGGGCATCCTCCTTCCTCGGCGGTCAGCCTGAATGAACCAAGATCTAGTCTCCAGCTGAAGCATGCACAGCAGGGCCATGGGGTAGAGTTTGGCCCAGAAAGTAGAGTTAACCCTGACCATACTCATGCGGGGTAAGTGTGCCCTGTCACACTCTTCCTTAGGGAGCAACGTGCTTTGTCTCTCTCTGTTTTTTCAGTCTTCTGTGCTAGGGTCCTGAGTTCTAAGAAATAAAGGAGCATTACAATGCAACCTGCCAGAAACAGTATTTTATGTTATTATCCAACTTCTTTGCTCGTATGCTGCGAACATAGCAGGAGGGACGACATCTGACTTATTTGAAATGTGTGTATTGGGAAACAATGTTTATCTTAGCATCCACTGGAAATGTAGCGCGCACACCATCAGTCAGTCAAATAAGAGAACAAAGGAAGCTGTCTAGTATCTATTTGCAGACGTACATCACTAAGCAGACATCGAATAACATGGTTTTCTCTGCCAGTTGCCTCTCATCTCTTCATTCACAACCTGACCAGAGCTTGACAGGCCTGGACTGTACCATTCTTGAAGATGTCTAGCAAATCTCATTCGTCTTCAGGAACTTAGAGAAACCAAGACAGAGAAGGTTCAGACTTGGGAACAAGAAGCAGATACCTGCTAGTGAGTGACCACAATGTCATTCATTTACAAACAGTAACAGAGTCAGAGAAGGAGTGAGTTTGTGGAAGACTTCACTTAGATTTTTTGGCTGGTGAATGACTGATATAGAATATAGTTCAATTTACTGAACCTAGTCTGCTTCAAAAGTGAGCATGTTGAATAAAGGAGAGTCACTAAAAGCGATGAAACTGGAGCTTCTCAGCCTTTGAAAAACTTAAAAGGTACAGTAGGTTATATGTGACTGCATTAAAGGGCCCATTTGTTAGAATACAGACTAGTCAGCTGCAAAGACTTTGAGCCCTGGGCTGTGGTGTTGCCATTGACTTTGCTCCGAATTTAAAACTAGTTTGTTATTTGATCATTTCCCATCCATGTCCCATGCTTTGTTAACATTCCAAGCAGGATCACTGGTAGGCCTCAGTCCCCACATGTCCTAGGTCAATGTTTCAAGCTTGAGATGAAAGAGCAGTCAGGCCCTTTCCTCTCTGTAAGCAGATTGATAATGATCATTGTGACAGACTGACAATATCCTGTAACATCCTGAACAAATTATATGGAATTAAGATAAATGTTATTGAATTAAGTTAAACTTTATTGAATTAGGGTTAACATCTTTGGGGTCCATTGTATTACAAATGCAATTGTGTGTTTCAGAGTGGTTACGGTGTTAGTCTGCATCAGCAAAAAGAACGAGGAGTCCTTGTGGCACCTTAGAGACTAACTAATTTATTTGGGCATAAGCTTTCATGGGCTAAAACCCACTTCATCAGAGGCATGGAGTGGAAAATATAGTAGGTGTGTATGTGTATATTATATATATATATATACATACACACACACACACACATATAACTCCTCTAGGAGTAGGGGGATACTAATGTACTTGTTCCATTACCAATCCTTTGAAGTAACTCCCTAGAGACAGTCACATATACTAGTTCAAACTGGATTCTCCAGGGACCAACAAACAAAGAAAGATTTTTTTGGGTAAACAGCTTGGTTTTAAACAGGCTCATGGCTTTCTTCCTGATCTAGGAAAAAGACAGGACCCCTGGCCATGGAGGGCCCCAGTCCTTAGGGAAGGGTTTGAAGGACTGGGCCGATTGAGGCCCCATAAGACCACGTGCTAGTTCTGAGCTGACGCTGTGATGGATTTGTAACCCCTCTGGTGAGATTTGAAGGACAGCTCCTGCCCGAGCCCAGGGTAGGGGTGGGGTGAAGCCTGGTAAGCTTATTAGCATGTTGATAGATTCTTTTACAGTTTTTGATGACATTTCTCTGTTGTACTTTTACTGTAAGAATAAAATAGACTTGCGCAGAAAAGGCTGTGGGTATTTATAACTGTTGACAATCACTCTGTTATCAGTCTCTAAAAAAGAAAGCTTGCATTGCCCGTCTCTGCTGAGAACGCCGCAATCAAGGCAGGAAACTACTCCGGTGAGATGGGAGTGAGATGGGTCTTCACCCAGAAAGGCACTGGCTGGGGGAGGTGGAAGCCAAGAATGGGTGCCCTTGCTGGACCATTCAGGGGAAATACAGGTCGACCGGGAGGAGTTAGAGTGCAGCGCTTTGGGGCACACTGCTATGTGCACCCCATAATTCACACTTTGGAGCAGTGTAGACAGGCCCTTGGGCTACATCTGCATTGCAGCTGGGGGGTGGTGGTGAATGGCAGCTCACGTAAATGTAACCATGCTGGTTGGACTCTAGCTGGCTCGATACAAATTTTCACAAGCTGCCATACATACCCCAGCTGCAATGTAGGCATATCTTTAGTGACACATCTGGATGAATAAAACAGGGAGAATCCAAAGGACCCATGAAATGTGATCCAAACTGTAAAAGCTGTGATAATTAAGGGACTGAAATTATACAGGCCAACTAAACGTGCTATGCCAGTGTGACACTCCTTCCTCTCAGCAGCTTCATTATCGGTGCACAACCATGACCCACTTGTACTGCTGCTGCTACTTTACCGCTTACTGAATCCGGGGGAAGGAGAGGGTAGGCTCCATGTCCAAAATCAGTCCTCTTCATTATTTAGCTGCAGACCAGTTAGTCTGTAGCACACCACTGGAAATGCTGAGTGATTTATCCAGAGACGTCTTGCAGGTTTTGCTCCATTAACTCCCAAACAGGGTGTCTGTTCAGCTTCGGCAATGGGATTCTGCAACCGTCAAGAGTAGCTAAGAGAGCTGGCTAAATGTTATGAAACAGAGATGTCAGTCTGGCCTGATTTGCAGTCTCCAGATTCCACCAAAATATGTATTTTCTGAACATTTGTTCCTCACAGCAGGAACTATTGTTTCTGACATATTTATCCAGCTTACCACTACCTCGAGCTATCATTTTTGAAAGATAACCTTCTTAAATTAAGCATACGAATGTACCGTATGCAGGGAGATTAATGGCTCGGAGGATGACTAAAGAAACCTTCCCATTAGCTCTTCTTGTCCCCAGTGGAATTTGCTTTTCTATTAGGAAAGGAAACAAGGGGCCAGACTGATCAAAGGGATAACGAGGGAGGTAGATCACAGGTTTGGGATTTAAAGCAAATTTGTAGCAAGATCCTGGAAACAAAGACTAAGAAAAAGAGCAGATATGTGGTATGAAAGCAATCCTGATGCACCAAAAAGCAACTGCTGGCATGTGAATAATTAAGAGATTTAGTCCAACTAACCAGCTAGCAGCAGGAGGTTCAGAGCTTCTACTTAGATAAGCAGGACCCAAAAATTTGATTTTCATTCATCCTATATGAATTTCGTGAAATTTCCCTTCATTCACTTTTCTTCTTCATGTCTTTCCCGGCCCCTTCTCTACTCTGTTGCTCTCCAAGACCATCTGCTCCTTCCAGGGAAAGGGGCATGGTCTAGGGAGAGGTTTGAGAACAAGATGAGGTGCTAGACTCCAGGCATGCAAATCCTAGCTAGAGAACCAAAGGCCCTGGCTGGAATTTTCAAAACTGGTGCTAATTTTAATTTTTAGGCACCCAACATTAGACAGAGGCAGCCTGATTTTCAGGGATGCTGAGGATGCCCAGCTTCACTTGAAGTCACTCACCAAGGGTAACACCCCAAATCAGTGGACACTTTTGAAAAGTTGAGCCTTAGCTTTCATATGGCTCAGTTTCCCCATCTGTAAAATGGAAATCATAATGCTGTGATGCCCTTGAATCCCTCACCTCTGCACTGTGTAGGCAAGCAACTAGCTAAGACCTCTATTTGTCTGCTAAACAGCATTTTCATCTTCCCAACCTCCCCCTGTCCCTCTTTGCTTGTTTTGTCTACCTATTGCATTGTGTCTGACATGTAGCTGTAATTTCTTTAGGGCTGAGACTTCTTTGTTATGCCTCTTTAGAGCACCTAGAAGAGTAAGGCCCTGGTTACACTGGCACTTTGTAGCGCTATAAAGCCGTCAGGAGCGCTATAACTCACTATCCGTCCACACTGGCGAGGCCCGTAGAGCGCTATAACCTCAGAGTTATAGCGCTCCTGGTAATCCACCTCCACATGGGGAATAAGGGCTGTAGCGCAGCTGCTGTAGCACTACAGCGAGAATGTGGACACCCACTGCGCATTAATTGGCCTCCTGCCCGTCCCATAATTCCCGTTCGAGCCACTCTGGTCATCACTTGCAAACTCTTTTGTCCTGTCCTCAGGTGACCACACGTCAAACCCGCCCTTTAAATTTCCAGGGAAATTTGAAAATCCCCTTCCTGTTTGCTCCAGCCAAGCGTGGCGTGCTCTCAGGGAATCCTTGCAGGTGATCGTTCTGCTTGATCATGACTCCATGTGCCATGCCTCCTCGCAATAGGCGATCCCCAGCGTGGAGCAATAGTGAGGTGCTGGACCTCATCAGCTGTTGGGGGGAAGAGGCTGTTCAGTCTCAGCTGCAGTCTAGCCGCAGGAATTATGATACCTATGGGCAAATATCACGGGCCTTGGCAGAAAGAGGCCATGAGCGGGACACTCTGCAGTGCCGTGTTAAGGTAAAGGAGTTTAGGAACGCGTATCGCAAAGCCCACGAGGCAAACAGCCGCTCCAGTGCAGCCCCGGTGACTTCCAGATTTTATAAGGAGCTGCACGCGATACTTGGTGGTGATCCTACCTGCACTCCATTGACCACCACGGACACTTCCCAGCCCACCAGTGAAGGGGAGGGGGGTGAGGAGGAGGACGAAGAGGAGGCGGCAGCGACCCAGGGCACGGAGGAGTCCCAGGACGCATGCAGCCAGGAGCTCTTCTCAAGCCCGGAGGAGGGCAGCCAGCCACGGCGTCCGGCGACTGCAGGGGGCAGCAGAGCAGCGGATTGCAGAGGTAAAGCTGCTTTTCTATTGCGAAGGCAGGCAGCTTGGGGTGGAAAGGGATGCTTGCATGCTTGCCTACATGTGGAATAGTGCATTGATGTAGTCTATCACGTCGTGGTAATCGTCATCGGTAATCCTCATCAGTAATCTCTTCAGAGGTCTCAATAAGAGCGCTTGCAATGCACCTGCGCAGGTTTCTCGGGAGAGCCAGCGTGGCCCCCGTCCCGGTCACTTGTCCCCGCCACTGTGCTACGATGGGTGGGGGGAGCATTGCTGCACAGAGGCAAGCTGCATATGGCCCTGGGCGGAAGCCGCATCTCATTAGAATGCCCTCCCTTTCTTCCTCAGTCACCCGCAGCAGCGAGATATCTCCCAGGATGAACACCTACGGAGAATGTTGGGACAGTGTTCAGAATAGTGCTCCCGCCACTTCCCGGCACTCCCCCCCAGTCACAGCACAGCACGGCAGGGAAACAATCATTCCCCCTGCATCTGGAGAGGACTCACCATGGCAGGGGCTCCGTTGTTGTTTGTGTGCTCTCTGCGGGACAGGCAAACGGGGAATGCGGGGGAATCATTGGCATGTCTGCTGTTTAAAAGGGAGCCACTGTTACATGTTTCTTTTTCTCTGTGTAGGATCGACCTTGAGCTCTGTGCCATCGCAGTTATCAACAGCTGACAGGCTGAGGCGACTGAGGAAGAGGCCACAAAAGAGCAAAGAGGATCTAGTACAGCAAGTAATGCAACAGGCTGTAATGGAGAATCGAATTGCACAGAGGTGGAGGGAGAACGAGAGCAAGTTGAGGGAGAAGGCGTGGCAGGACAACACGATTCATCGGCAGGAAATCACCGATAAGCTGTTCTCATTACTGCAGCTTCAGTTAGAGACTATGCAGCGGATTGCCACCATTCAGGAGGAGAAGCACCGCGCTCTCCGCCCTCATTATCATTTGCCCCCAAACCCTTCCCCTTCTGGCCCTCTGTACCCTCCAGGTCACTATCATCAGCTATCTGGTTATCACCACCCACAGCTGCCTCCAACCCCTCTGTCTTCACTGAACAATCCCCAAACCCAGGACCCTTATCTACTGCACTCAACCTCTAATAACATACCTTATTGCCCTCCGCAAATGGGGTTCGGGGGACACAGCAACTCTGAGGGCACTGGAGACTCAGAGATCCGGACATATTCCAGTCTCTGACTGACCGCATCCCACCCCCATTGCACCTTCCCCTGCTTCCCCCACACATGCATTAAAATCTTTTCTTTCAGCAACCGAAGTAGCTGTTGAATAAATGAATTGTCTTTTTAATAAATGGGTTTCTTTATTCATTGTACATAGATTATTAGTGGCTACAGAAAAGCAAATGCCTGTTCCTATTAAAAGAATGCACCCTCCCTCTCTCCCTCTGCACTTCCCATTAGAACTGGCTTTCAGCCTCAAAATGCTCCCTCAAGGCATCCCTGATCCTAATAGCCTCACACTGGGCCCCTTTAAGAGCCCTGCTCTTTGGCTGTGCCTCCGTGGCTGTGCCTCCAGGTGTTGAACCTCTGAGGACCATGCCTGAGAGAAGCCTTCGCCCTTCCTCTCACAAAGATTATGTAGGGCACAGCATGCAGAAATAACCGTGGAGATACTTCCCTCAGCCAAGTCTAGCTTCCCATAAAGACAGCGCCAGCGCGCTTTGAGATGCCCAAAAGCACACTCAAGTCATTCGACACCAGCTAAGCATATAGTTGAACATTTCCTGGCTGCTCTCCAGGCTCCCTGTGTAGGGTTTCATGAGCCAGGGCATTAAAGGGTAAGCGGGGTCACCAAGAACAACAATGGGCATTTTGACTTCTCCCACGGGGATCCGCTGGTCTGGGAAAAAAGTCCCGGCTTGCAGCTTCTTGAACAGGCCGGTGTTGCGGAAGATGCGTGCGTCATGCACCTTTCCACACCAGCCAGCGTTAATGTCAGTAAAATGCCCACGGTGATCCACAAGCGCCTGGAGAACCATGGAGAAGTACCCCTTTCGGTTAATGTACTCGTCTGCTAGGTGGTTGGGTGCCAGAATAGGTATATGGGTCCCATCTATCGCCCCTCCACAGTTAGGGAAACCCATTTCTTCAAAGCCAGCAACGATGTCATGCACATTACCCAGAGTCACGATTTTTGGTAGCAGGATGCGATTAATGACCCTGCACACTTGCATCAGCACAACTCCAACAGTCGACTTTCCCACCCCAAAGTGGTTGGCCACCAAATCGGTAGCTGTGTGGGGTGGCCAGCTTCCAGGTCGTGATAGCCACCCGCTTTTCCACCGGGAGGGCAGCTCTCAATCTGGTGTCCTTGCGCTGCAGGGCAGAGGCGAGTTCAACACACAGTCCCATGAAAGTGGCTTTTCTCATGCAAAAGTTTTTCAGCAACTGCTTGTCGTCCCAGACTTGCATGACGATGCGATCCCACCACTCAGTGCTCGTTACCCATGCCCAGAAGTGGCGTTCCATGGCCGTGAGCATGTCCGTTAATGAGACAAGAAGCTTCGTGTCAAACGCGTTCACCTCTTCGATCTCATCTTCAGACCCATCACTGTCACCTTGCATGTCAAGGATTAACTCCACTGCACACAGAGATGTGCTGGCGACAGTCGTCAGCATGTTCCTTAACAGTTGTGGATTCATTGCGGCACATGAAAATGGAAGACGGAGCACGCCTTGCTGAAACCGTTGAAAGATGGTGCCTGAGGTGGACGGAAACACAGGGATTGCTGGGATATGACACAAAGCATCATGGGTAGTTGGAACAGGATGCAGAATGCCCCGCAAGTGACGCCCCCCTACCACAAGGCATTGCGCCAGATCGGGAAGAAGTGCTCTGTGGGATACCTGCCTTAATGCGCTGCTCTTAATGCCGCCTGAAGTGCCGCAAATGTGGAGATGCTATACCGCTGGCGCGTCTCAGTGTGGACACGCAATAGCGCTATACGTATTGCTGTATAAGGGGACCGCTATAACCAAAAGCGCTATAATCCTGTAAGTGTAACCATGCCCTAAGGCCCTGATCCTTGATCAGGGATCATAGGCTATATGACAATGCAAATATTAAATGAAAAAACCCATCCTAATGATAATACCCCTTAGGGACATAATGGAGATCCACTACCTACTGCTGGAGAGGTGCTTTGAAAAGCATTATGTATTTTTACTCAGTTCTGAACCAAAAAAGGCAAATGATGGAAATTAATGTCCCTGGCCAGTAGTGAACTGCAAAAACGTGCAGGCTCTATGAACCAATGACATGTTTGCTTCTTTGTCTGGGTGTGTGGTATATAATCTGCTGAGGTAGGATCTTAGGGTCCCCAAAGCATCTTCATGCTTGGGAACCATGGTAATAGGGTACCTTATGAACTCTGAGGGAGGAGAGCATGAGTGGCAGTAGGGGAAGAAAGGAGACAGGCACACTGGGATTTTCACAAATGATAAATGATCACTTGTCAAGGCTGCTCGAAGCATTTCCCTCTTTTCAATTATTCCACTGATTATGAAATTCACTTGATTATTCTAAAACCTCACTTAAAAATGAGTCAGATCATACAATTTCCACCAAATTGCTGCCATCCATCATCTGCCCCAGCTCACTAGGAAGGAGATCTCAATTTGATACTTTTCTCCTTGCTGTCGTTTTCCTACAACGACCTACTATTTTTCTTTTCTTAGTGCCATTGTTTTTTCTTACTGATGAAAATGCTCCCTCCTCCCTGCCCGTGACCTTCTCTTCCCAGAATGAAAAGATTGGTTACTTGCCACATCAAAATTACGACTAGTTTCTACTGCTTCTTTTGTAAAAATGGATTATTTTTGAAGAATTATTTAGATCAGCTCTCTCTCAGCTCATACCCTATTGTCTGAGCAGACACACTCAACATGGAGTCTATGCAATGGTAATATCATCTCCAGGATATCATGCTGCCATGAGTCTATAATTAAGCTGGAGGTTTATGATTCAGTGATTTGGCATTGTTTTTTTCTTGGTGAACTGCAAGGAACTCTGGAAGAAGCATTTTTGCTGCTTGCTCGATTAAAGTTATATATATTCCTCCCGAATCCTCTCCCCACATAAAGTCAAGAGAGCTCTTTTGAAAAATGGATAATCTATACAGTGAATTTTACAGCCAGGTTCCATTTTTAAAAGTCTAAGATAAAACCAAAGCACCCAAAAGAAAAAAAGAAAGAGAAAAGAAAAGGAAATAAAAAAGAAGACAAAGAGGTCTAAGTCAGAAAATAAAGCATATATACTTTACTGTGGCATGGAACAAAAGCAGAGAAAGCTCTATTGTTTATTACAATATGTTGGAGAAGAAATTGAAGTGAGAGAGAGGAGGGAATACTTAGGAGATCTTGGGAATATTGCTGTTCTCTAACAACAGATTAGGGCCTTGAGTCTTCAAACATTTACACATGAGTAACTTTACACACTCAAGTTATTTCCATGGAACTCAACAGGGTCGACTCATGGGCATGAGTCTATGCAAATTTGGGGGAAATCCATCAACAAACTTTTTTTCAAAAATCAATTTTAAACACGTATTTCTCCACTTATGCGCCTGCCACACTTCCGCTCATGCAGCGCTAACCTCCCCGCTCCTCTCACACATTGTCAGCACAGCTAGTGCAAGGGCTTTCTCCTCTGTAATTCCTTTCATCTGGAACAGGTCTACTAGCTCCCTCAACAATTATCAACTCGCCATCTCATCAATGAAATGATTTGTTACTCTTTCATTCTGCTGGTGTAGTATTTAACTCCGTGCACTGGTTTGGAATTCAGTTCGTATGAAAAAGGCTGTGAAGATAAAGATAAATATTTAAGCTGGGGGCAGAGTTAAATAGGCATTTAGATATTAGAGAGAGCAAGAGGCTTGTTAAAATGCATTCACTCAGTGTGTGTCTTTGTCCTCCTCTAGTGGATGGAGCGGGTGCAGAGATTTATGAGTCTGCTATGGTCTCTGTTGCTAAAAAAAGCTGGTCTTTTTGCTCAAGCAGTGGAAAGCCAGAAGTCCCGGATTCCCTCTCCACAGGCAATCCGCTGAGGGGCATCATTACAGGCTAAAAACATCACTTATTTTGTCTAGAGCATGTGAAGAAAAGAAGAAAGTGAAGATGGAACAACATTAATGCCAGGAGCATCACTGCAGAAAAAAAATCTGCATCTCCACTTCCCTCTCATCACAGCTGCTCACGGGGGGGTTAGTGAGCAGATCACATCCTGCAGCCGCAAAGTTGGTGGCTAGTTCCATCCCAAAAAGGGGCTGGAAGTGACAGGCCAGTCCTGTCCTGGGCAGTAACAGGGGGCCATGTGCGGGAGAGTGGCTTACCGATGATCAGCCCAGAACAGGGGCTCACTCCGCATTCAGCTCCAGCCTGGACACTGCTGCTGCTTCCTTTCTGGCCAGCGAGGATCAGGGATGGTTCTTGTAATGGGATGCTAAATTATACTGTTCAGTCACTAAGTGGTGCCATGTGTAAAATGCCATATTTGAGTTAACCTCAGCCATACCTGGCAGAGCATTAAAGGATCTAATGACAAATATACCTGGTATGTAAGCAAGCTCTGTAGCCAGTCCATATCTGGTTCAGGAATGTGACATGGTGTCAGACGTAAACTAAGAACAGAAACAGAAGGAAAACAAGCAACAAAGGTTGCAGGATCTCATCTATATGCAACTCTTCAATGCCCCAGTAAACTTAAGCTTTGACAAATGTTCAAAATGGACTGGAAGCAATATTTTACAAGTTTCAAATTGCAAATCAATGCCACAAGGAAACTGGAAATATACAGGTATCTTCTTTAATTCATGCTATGGGAAGCAGACAGAGCGTATCTTTAAAATCTTTTGACTTTACTGAAGACAGTCACAAAGATGATTATAAAAGGGTTCTATGTTTGATGCATACTTCATACCTCTGAGATATGTGGTTTATGAAAGCATGTTTTCACCAGAGAATTCAAGAACCAGGGGAAATGTTGAATGTTTTTTAAGAGCTCTGCATACATTGGCTGAAAACTTTGATTTTGGAACTACAAAACATGAAAATATTGAAAACAGTCTAGTTATTGGGTTAACAGATAAAAAACCTTTCACAGCAGCTAAAATTGAAGAGATTTAACCCTAGCCACAGCTAATGAAATATCAAAACAGAATGAAATGCTGAGACAGGAAAACCTAGAGAAACTTGACAGACTTCGACATACCTGAAACTAATGAAAAGGCTAAACAGATTCTTGAGTGTTAAAAGTCATGACCATAAAACCCCTGAGGCAAGAAGAGAGAATCCCCATGCAAAGAGTGACAAATTCCAGACTACATGCACACAAAGTGTGGGAAAAAGTCATAACCCAAGAGATGGTTCGTGTCCAGCAAGAGATGCACAGTGTAATAACTGCATAAAATATAGACAGCTGTTTGCTGGACCAAAGCAATCAGGGAATTGGGACTGTATTACAGTCAATCAACAGACTTTGTTTCTGGACCTTGATCTAGCATTTGTGATAACACAGACCCTGCCTGGAGGGTGAAACTGAAGGATCCACCGCCGAAGTGATGTGATCAATGGACCACAGACGACCAGCCTTCTCGGCCACAGAGGGTGCCCCACTTGCCCCGCCCCCTGGGCGGCCCTGACAGGAAGACAACTCAAAACTGCTGTTGCAGCTTTGGGGGGAAAATACTACTTCCAAAGTGGCCAAACATGAGGACAGTAGACGAATTGGATAAAAATGCTAAATGAGCTCGTGAGCACTTTTACAACAGACATCACCATGTTAGAGAACTGCCGGTTCTAGAACCTGGTGACTGTGTTTCTGTCAAATTGGATGGAGAAAAAGGATGTTGTGAAGAAAAAAAAAATCAATGCCCAGATCGTATGTGATCGAAACTGACAGTGGGGAGTTCAACAGAAACTGTTAACATACACACTTGGTTCCTCAGAAAGAACAATCAACAGAGCAAACCCTGGAGATGGCAGATACAGAAAAAGAAGATTCAGAGATTCCAAACTGATCAGAGACAGTCAATGCAATTAATGGACTGCCAGATGACCAAGTCATTACGCATTCAGGTAGTGTAATTAGAAAACGAGTACAATTCCGAGACATTTAGCAGACTAATACATATTGAACTTGAAAGACAGCGTGATGGTGTGAATACTGTGAAAAATAGGAATGTAGACCTTGGGGGAGATGGAATGGAACGTTAAACTGTACTATACTGCTCAGCTACTAGGCGGCACTGTGTGTAAAATTACCTTATTTGAGCTAACCTCAGCCTTACCTGGCAGAACACTAAAAGATCTTATTATGAACCCAGCCGGTGTGTGTAAGTAAGCTCTGTAACCAGTCTGTATCTGGTGCAGAAGTAGGAAAGCTCGGACAACATAGCAATTAGGAGTCCTGATCCAGTGGCCCCCACAAGAGATCGCAGCTGGGAAGGAGCTATAAAAAATGGGGCAGGGGCAAGGAAGCTCTGGTGGGGTAAACTGCTCCCCCCCTTGCCCCATAGAAAGGGACGGCCCTGCTGCAGGCAGTCTTGGTTGTTTATAGGTGTTTTGATTTTGGTCCATAATGATTTGCCAGCCCTTTGTCTGAAGAGCCACTATGAGATGCTAGGCATGAAGCCACCAGCACTTAGGAAACTCCAACTAGTACAGAATGGGACAGCACCTCTTCTCAGCAACACAAGCTACCATGAGCACCTCACACCCGCCCTCCACTCCCTACCCTGACTGCCTATAGAATATTAAGCCAACTTAGTCAAGGTCTCTGTCCCTATCATCAACAGCTTACACCCAACACATCTAAAAGAGCCAAAAACCCTGAGATTAAGAACCGCTGTGGAAAACTCTGCTCCTCAGGCACAATGGAGTTATTTACCATAAGAGATAACCGTATTGGAGCAGGAGGTAGAGCTTTCTTCATGGTTGGTCTGAGACTATGCAATGAATGCCCACAGGAATAAAGGTGTTTGGAGTTTTGTTGTAGTCATGTTGGTCCCAGAATATTAGACAAATGAGGTGGGTGAGGTAATCATCTTTAATTCAACCAACGTCTGTTGGTGAAAGACAAGCTTTCTATTTCACACTGAACTGACCTGAAGAAGAGCTCTGTGTAGCTCGAGAGCGTCTCTCTTTTGCCAACATAAGTTGGTCCAATAAAAGACATTACTTCCCCCACCTTGTCTCTCACATGGCTCGAGAACCATCACAAACCTCTCCACCTTCAACTCCATGTGCAAGGCCCACTCCTCCAAGTTGCCTTCTCTAACATAAACAAAGAGCAGCACAGACATTTAAAAAATATATATCTCCCAAAATAAAACTTTGCACTGCACACAGGGCACTTTCCCTGCCCCCAGGATGAGGATGAGAGTGAAAATGAACCACATGTGACAGTCTACACTCTTTAAAATCAACCTGTCCCCAGTAATACTTCATTAAATTACCCCGTCCCCCCCAAAGTATCATGTCCATTTCTTTCATCTATTTGTATAACTGACATCATCATAATAGACAATCTCCTTTTGTATTGTAGTGAACTGGCTAGTGTCTATATGCATTGGATGGAGTCAGAATGGTTCATAGGTGTATCATAGATCCTATCTTACTAAAGCACAGATAGATTTTTATTCTGCTCAGATGTCTTGTACTTTTGAAGCTGGAGGTTCTGAGTTCTCTCTCTGCTGGTATGCTGAAGTTATGAATAGCCACGGGTGTACCGTGCAGTCCATTAAATCCTAGCTGATCACTAGAGCTGAACGAAATTACAAATTCAGCTTTCAGAGTCAAAACCAGCAGCACATTTCACCCAAATTACTGGTCAACCATTGCCTAGTGGATAGATCCTAGACAAATGATTACTGATGCTTGGGTTTTGATTTTCACCATGGACCAACAGACAAAGGCTGAATAATTTACCACCAGGCCCTTCAGCCATCTTGTCCCAAGCTTTTGGTAAAACATTATGGGCCAAATTTCAACCAGCCTTTGATTTTGCACACCCACTCTGGGGAATGATTGTGCCCACAGCTTTGGAAGTTGGAAAATTCACCTTTTTTAAATTTGCTGTACTCTGGAAGTGGTTCTTTCACTAAGACAAACATGAGAACATTTGTCCCAGTGGGGAAAACAATTTTAAAGGCCCCCCAAAGTGACTGCGAGAATTGCTAGTTAACCATGGATGAGTGATGACATGGAGTGGATTGTGATCCAGAAGCAGCAACGCTATGGCAGATTGGAGCTGAAAGAAAATAACTGGTACAATAGGTGATAACACGCTTCAGAAAGGGGAAGAGGAAATGAGTATCAACAGCATAGTAAAAATAATTAAAAATCCTCTTGGGAAATCCATCGCTCTACAATGTGAGATAATCAACGCTACAGAAGCTAAGCATTGTTTAGACTAATTGGACACAGTGCTAGTGAGCCAGACAGACTAGCAAGTGAGTGTTAAACAAACCCCTGGCGTGGCTCATGAATTGTAAAAATATTGGCGCTAAGAAGATTCTGGCTGTATCGACAGGGAGCAGAATCATACGCTTGATATGTGAAATCGGCAAAAGGCCCAGAGAAACAGAAACAGTTGTGCCCCTTGCCTTTAAACAAGCTCAAGTGACTGTGCGGCCCAGCTAAGTAACAGGATCATATTCTGAAGGTGGCGGGGGGAGGAGGAGGAGGAGGAAGAGTGGACCGAGCTGAAACTGCTTGGAACAGTGACATTTTCTCTCCTAGTCGCTGAGAGTTAAAATCCAGGCAAAGCATAAAACGCACACAGTAGGAAAGCTAAAGAAAACGAGGAATACTTGTAGCACCTTAGAGACTAACCAGTTTATTTCAGCATAAGCTTTCGTGGGCTATAGCCTGCTTCGTCGGATGCATAAAATGGAACAAACAGAAGTAAGATGCATTTATATACACAGAAAGCAATAAAAAGTCGAAAACTACCATACCAATCCTAAGAGGCTGTTAATTTGGATGGCCCATTATCAGCAGGAGAAGAAAAAAGCTTTTGTAGTGAAAATTTACACTGTTTTTTTATCTATGTCTGACAGTTGATTAGAATCTGTAAAAGAGACTAAACTAGGAAAATGCAGCCAATTAGTATAATGACAAAGCCACTCAACGTCCCTGTTTAATCCTTGGTTGACAGTGTCCAATTTGCAAATTAATCAGCTTCTCGTTGGAGTCTGTTTTGGAAGTTTTTCTGTTTTAAAATTAACACCTTTAAGTCTTTAATAGAATGGCCAGTGAGATTGAAGTGTTCTCCTATGGTTTTTGAATGTTATGATTCCTGATGTTGGATTTGTGTCCATTTATTCTTTTGCGCAGAGACTGTCCGGTTTGGCCAATGTACCTGGCAGAGGGGCACTGCTGGCACATGATGGCATATATCACATTGGAAGATGAACAGGTGAATGAGCCTCTAATGGTGTGGCTGATGTGATTAGGTCCTATGATGGTGTCAGTTGAATGGATATGTGGACAGAGTTGGCATCGGGCTTTGTTGCAAGGATAGGTATCTGGGTTAGTGTTTTTGTTGTGTGGTGTGTGATTGTCGGTGAGTATTTGTTTCAGGTTGGGGGGCTGTCTGTAAGCAAGGACTGGTCTGTCTCCCAAGATCTGTGAGAGTGAGGGATCATCTTTCAGGATAGGAAAGCTGACTCAGAAAGCTGACAAAGATGGGGAGTAGTGAGAGGGCAGGGCAGAGCCTCCAGAACATAAAATGACGGTAAAATACTCAAAGAGCGGGTTGCAGCAGAGACAAACGTTGCTAACAGGTCAGGCCTCGAGAAGCTGCCTGCTGACTCAAGCTGGGGTTCCTGAGGCCTACACAAAACAGCCATATCCTGCTTCCATGCCTCGCCTGGGCTTCATGCTCAAGCAGGGGCATGTGCAGACATGTAATTTTGACCCCTTTGGTTGGGGAGGGCACGTTCTGTCCCCACCACCTGCCCGGTCCCATCTCAGCCTCAGGGCAAAGGCATAGTCTCCAGAACATAAAACATTGATCTTCCCTCCCCTCTGCCATGGTCCAGCCAGAGCTCGCCCTTCCTGCAGCCACAGATCCAGGAGGAGCTCGCTCTCCCTCCTACCTCCTACCACTCTGGCCTCGGGGCCGGAGGAGTTCTGTGCTCCCAATGATTATCGGGGAGGGTGGGGGAGGGCTTGCTTCCCTGCCCTTGTGCACACCCCTGGCCCCAAGCACTAACCGTGAGCCAGATTCTGCCGCACCTCTCGTGCGGAGTCATACCTAATAGTGCCAGTTCCACCACTGTTTTCTGCAAGACTACCTGTGAAATAAATCGCTCCTTGCATGATCCCTGCTCGGCATTTGTTCACAAAAGTGTCACGGAACTTGGCACCCATGGCCATTTGTATCCAGAAGTGGCCGAAGCCTGAACAGTGGGTGTGGTGGAGGTTAACACTGCGGAGGGAAGGAGGGGGCCAGTAGAGCTGTGTGTCAGATTTGGAGCAGCCAGGGGATGAGTGAGCTTGATGCTGGAGGCAGAGCTGTGAAGGTGCCCAAGTCTACAGTAGCTAAGGTGTTGAGGGGTTCAGTCAGAATCCAATCAGCGGTGATGGACAGAAATGCACCCTCAGCATGTACTGCAATATGATGGGGAAATGAGTCCAACCAGGGGGTGCATTCAGGACGGAGGAGGTAGCTACACAGCCCTCATCCAAAGGTTCCAGGAGGAGGGAAAGACTAATTTGGGGAAGGGACTGCCGTGCAAACACAGACTACAATGTAAAAGTCTGCATGAAGTGAGACTGAGTTTCATAAGAAGGATCGGTTAAAGAAACTTTCCCAGGTGAAGATTGTGTTTCCCAAGGGAAACTGACAAGGTTTACCCCAGGGAGTGAGCAGATCGGCCTGAAGAAAGCTTGGTCTGACATGAGAAGAGCACTCTAAAATAGGCCCAGTCTACACCCCTTTGTGTTTCCATGTGCCCGTGACCTTATTTTCTCATCTAAAATACAGGCCCTCAAGAAGTTACACAGAGGATCCTTTACGGAGCCAGGAATTCTAGATGTCACACAGGGGAATTCTGCATTTAACCTGGTAATCCATCTGTTATGTCGGGTATTCAGTCTTTAGCCTGGTAATCCAACAGACACAGAGGGAACCCTCTTTCGAGCCAGGAATTCCAGCCATTATATGAGGAATCCTCCAGTCAGCCAAAGATTCATTCCTTAAATGGAACATGGGAAATCAGAAGGTGCTGACACATCAAGGGAGTGCAGTGAATTGGGTTCTAAGTACAAGGATCATAAGCCATCTTTGTCATTCAGCACCAGGCCGTCTCCTCGTCTTTTGACTCTATCTACAACTCTATGTTGTACTTAGAGATGGTCCAGAAATGGGGAACAAGGAGAGTGGAAGGTCCTGTGAAACTTTTAAAGAAAACAAAATATTATTTGGAAATGCAGCTGCAGGTTCTTGTGTAAGTTTTAGTTTGGGCTCCTTAGGCCCCTCAATGGGCCAGGCACTATGTTTTTTTCCTCTTGCGGAGCAGTTACAGTACATGATGGGAGATGTTGTCTGGCCCAGGATCCCTGACCATAGGGGAGAATTGGAGCATGAGACATCTGAACTACAATTCCCATGAAGTTCACGGAGACACATCAAGGTACAAACTTTTCAGTTTTCAGATATGTGGTTTTCAGCAAAAAGCCAGAACTCTCCCCAGAAAGCAGACATTTTTCAAAAAATAAGTTAAACAAAAAACAAGTTTTCCCTCACAACATTGTTTTGATGGAACATTTTCAACTAGCCCTAATGGAATGTTTGATGCATAGAGTCCCAAAGTAATAAATCTGTGTGCTGCATACAACAGACATGCACAATCACATATCCAAGGGGGTGAAGGTTGGCAATCTCCCACCCCAGTCAGCTTCAAAACAATGGGCCTCTACCACTTGAACTAAAAGAGAACTTCCTTCCATGGTAATTCCTTATTCTTACTGGGTCATTCATTAGAAGACATCTGTCTATCTGTATGAAAGCTCCTATACTTAGATGCACACACAGAACACTACTCAGTTTTAAAGCAAAAGAAGCTGCCAGCATCCTTCTAAATGTGATAGCCACAGGTCCCTACTAGGGGGACTATACATTCAGCAAAGAAAGTAGTAAGTGCAGAATTATGGAACAATTCAAACTAGTTACAATTCCCACCCATAGTTGCTTGCCAGAAGCTGATAAACTTGCATGTGTGTGAAATCTGATTGCAATTTTCACTGCAAGAGCAGTACCAGATTAGACTTGAGACAGCTTGCTACTGGAAACCAGAGACAGCTTTTCTTATAGTCAGAGAATATCAGCAACACACAGGATCTCACTTGCTACGTTCACAGAATATCAGGGCTAGAGGGGACCTCAGGAGATCACCTAAGGCCAACCCCCCGCTCAAAGCAGGGTCAACCCCCAATTAAATCATCCGACAGATTTTTGGCTGATATCCCTAAATGGCCCCCTCAAGGATTGAACTCCCAAACCTAGGTTGAGCTAGCCCTCCTCCCTCTCTCCTCCTCCAACATCCACAGCTTGTAACAAAGCTAGAAATACCAGGAAGGTATTTTTGTGCTGCTCCCAACTACATGTAGTCCCCTCAAAGGATTCTGAAACAAAAAATTTGCGGTTCTTACTGAGAACTAGCAGTCTCAAGTTCAAGTTCCAAGTAAGCCAGTGTGGTAAGTCCCTTCTCAACCTCTCAGTGGTTCCTTCTAGGCAGAGTTGAGGCAGGACTAGGGAAATCTGCATGGTTATTTCTGCATTATAACAGCTTGATGCTAGAAGTTGACACTGGTCTATGTACAGAGAACGTTTTTCCATCTTTGGCCAACAACAAATTTGTTAAAAGAATTCAAATGAATCATGATCTTTCAAATTATTTATAAGCTCTACTATGGCCCCCATCACCATCCACAGAAGTTGATGGAGGAGCCAGTCTATAAGCCAAATCTCCTGCATTTCAATGTAGTTGTTAGCTACAAGACCATCCTTCCTCTCCAGATACAGGCATTGCTATGTATGTAGACATGAGTCTGTTTCCAAGTTCCCTTGAAATCACGACCACCAAACACAGAGCTACAAAGTGCTTGTGTCAAATTGTGAAGGAACCTGGAGGTCCTCTTATGTCACCACTTCTCTTATATTTGGCTAATCTAAACTCCAGAGACATTGAGGGATGTGAACAAGTTCACTGGATGTACAGTAGTAACTCTGGCAGGAGCTCCAGACATTAACTGGACTGTGCTCATTACCCAAAGTAATTTGGAGCGGGAATAACCCTAAATCTCATTATGTTGCCTAGAAGGGGTGCCACCTTTCTTCACCTGCCCTTTGAATAAATTGAGGATTTCATTTCAGCCTTAATTTTTCACCCACCATGATAGCCATAAAACAGAGACGGATGGATAATAAAATGTCACAATCTATGTGTTTTAAAATTTAAGAAGACAGTAAAATGTCATTGAAAGGTGAAATGAAAAAAACAAAGGAAAAAGCGAGAGGAAGAACCCATGGTTGGGCTTCTGCTTTATGACATTAGTCCTGTGGTGACTGCTGCAGGATTAGACTTCTATCTCGCCATCTATTTCAGCCAGGCTTTATGAAACCAGATTATAAACTCTGGAAATGGGTGAGCCCTTCTGTACAGCAATAACTGGAAATCTGGACAGTGGAACCCATTTACAAACACCCACTGCTCCCCCAAGGTGACAGCAAATGTGAGAAATCGGGACAGGGAGTGGGGGGTAATAGGAGCCTATATAAGAAAAAGACCCAAAAATTGGGACTGTCCCTATAAAATTGGGACATCTGATCACCCTGCCCCAGTTGGTCTGTGCATATGAATAAACAATACACCATGTTTTTCTGGAGGTTTATTACAAGATTTAAGTTAATGTGGGGTTTTCAATAATGTCTGCAAACATTTATTCTAAACGCCGTGGCCACTGCAAGACAAAGGCAGATGTAAATACACACAGGAGGTAGTTCAGGGTGTATTATAGTCAAAAATGCAACAAAAAATGGCACCTTTTTACACTCTGCATTTCTATTTCTTTGGTCGTGAGGGTTCTGTACTGCCTCCCCGACCTGAGTATCTGAGCACCTCCCACAGAAAACAAATTGCCAAGAGCAACATCCCTAGTTGACTGCCCTTCTCCCTTTCCAGGGTTATAGAAATCTCTACTTGGGGAAGGATGAGGGGAGGGGAAGAGGTTGCTTGATAGAGTGAATGTTGTTCTGTTTATGGTGGAAGAGATTATCAAAGAGAGAAGCACTTTCTAAAGCTTCTCAGACTCCTGATTAATAGTCTTCTGGGAGTTTGTTCAATATGTAAAGCTCATCGACCAAGAATGCTTTCATAGAATCAGAGAAGATAAGGGTTGGAAGAGACCTCAGGAGGTCATCTAGTCCAACCCCCTGCTCAAAGCAGGACCAACCCCAACTAAATCATCCCAGTCAGGGCTTTGCCAAGTCTGCCCTTAAAAACCTCTAGGGATAGAGATTCTACCACCATCCTAGGTAGACCAATTCCAGTGCTTCACCACCCTCCTAGTGAAATAGTTTTTCCTAATTTATCCTACCTAGACCTCCCTCACTGCAACCTGAGACCATTGCTCTTTGTTCTGTCATCTTCCACCAATGAGAACAGTTTAGCTCCATTCTCTTTGGAACCCCTTTCAGGTAGTTGAAGGCTGCTACCAAATCCTGCCCAGTTCCCTCAGCCACTCCTCATAAGTCCTGTGCCTCTGCCCCCTAATAATTTTCATTGCCCTCCACTGGACTCTCTCCAATTTGAACACATCCTTTCAGTAGGGGAGGGCCCAAAACTACATGCAATACTCCAGATGTAGCCTCACCAGTGAGGAATAATCACTTCTCTTCATCTGCTGGCTATGCTCCTACTAATGCAGCCTAATATGCCATTAGCCTTCTTGGTAACAGGAGCACACTGCTGACTCATATCCAGCTTATTGTCCACAGTAATCGCCAGGGCCTTTTCTGCAGAACTGCTGCCTACCCATTTGGTCCCCAGTCTGTACCAGTGCATGGGATTCTTCTGTCCTAAGTGCAGGACTCTGCACTTCTCCTTGATGAACTTCATCAGATGTATTTTGGTGCAATACTCTACTTTGTCTAGGTCACTCTGGACCCTATTCCTACCCTCCAGCCTATCTTCCTCTCCCTCCAGCTTAGTGTCATCCATTAAGTTGCTGAGGGTGCAATCCATCCCATCATCCAGATCATTAACAAAGATGTTGAACATCACTGGCCTCAGGACCAACCCCTGGGCACTCTGCTTGATACCGGCTGCCAACTAGACATAGAATCATTGACCACTACCCTTTGAGCCTGATGATCTAGCCAGCTTTCTATCGGTCTTATACTACATTCATCCTATCCATACTTTAACCTGATAGCAAGAATACTGTGGGAGACCATATCAAAAGCTTTGCTAAAGTCAAGATATCACGTCCACTGCTTTCCCCATATCCACAGAGCCAGTTATCTCAGCATAGAAAGCAATCAGGTTGGTCAAGAATGACTTGCCCTTGGTGAATCTATGTTGACTGTTCCTGATCACCTTCTTCTCCATGTGCTTCAGAATGGATTCCTTGAGGATCTGCTCCATGATTTTTCCAGAGACTGAGGTGAGACTGACCAGTCTGTAGTTCCCCAGATTCACCTTCTTCCCCCTTTTAAAGATGGCCACTATATTTGCCTTTTTCCAATCATCCAGGACCTCCCCCAGTCACCACGAGTTTTCAGAGATAATAGCCAATGGCTCTGCAATCACATCAGCCAACTTCCTCAGCACCCTTGGATGCATTAGCTCTGGCCCCATGGACTTCATGTCCAGTTTTTCTAAATAGCCTTTAACCTGTTCTTTCACCACTGACGGCTGCTCACCTCCTCACCACTTCCTTTCTTCTCTGCTTTCACAGGCTCCATCCTGCGATTTGTGATGCATGTTGCCCCAGAGGAGCACAATGGCCTTGGTAGTTAGCAGATCAATATGCCGTATCCAATGTAGCTTGTAAGGCGATAGAGCTGTCCCCCCTGCACAGCTGTCTCTCAAGTCTTTATACAACTTCTTATCATAATCTTGGGGTACCAATGACTCTCACTTCAAACAGACAAACTGGAGTGTGTTCCAACAGATGAGCAGGTTATTTTTCAAGAGGTGGGGGTTGGAGGGAGAGGGGGGAGTTAGGCTGTCACCACTGCAGTTACCCTACACTTCTAGAAGATCCTTCAAACTCCAGCTCTCCTCACACTGCGAGGGCAGCCAGGTTAAGCGGGAGGTTGCTGCAGATATAACTTGTTCTTCTAGAAGAACCTTAGAACTGGCCCAGAAGTCTTTAGGGATGTGAATTGCACAAGGGCCTGCAAAATGTTCCTACTCCTCACTTAAGCCCCAGTGTGTAAGCCCTGTGGAAGAAAACAAGTCCTCACTCTGTGTTTGTAAGCAACAAGTCAGACACGGTATATTTGAGCAATTGCAAGGAAAGATTGCAATTGGGCAGAGGATTCCTCTGCCCTCGGCAGATCTCCAAAGTATAAGCAGTTTAAAGCAAGTACTTATACCCTTCTGTTACATACATAAATGATCAGCAGCTGTGTACTGTTCATACATTCTCTTTCCTGATATCCTGCTTATCTCAACAGTTCCTTGACAGTCAGTATTCCATTCCTATCTGAAGGCAAGATTAAACAACAAGCAGTTTCTCCCACTAGCATGGTCACAAGTCTTAGGTTATTAGGGTGAGGGTTAGCCTGACTTCTGCTCTGTCTTTGACAAACCAAAATAGCTGCACTCAAATCCCCTTTTTCTACTTCCACAGCCACTGGTGGAGTGGACGTTACCCTGACTCAGTGGATTCACCAGTCCCAACATTCCACTCAAGTGATGCAGAAGGAGCAGATGGGCCTCCTAAGCCATCCCATAGACAGGAGGAGGAGTGGAGGGTGGGCCTAGGCTGTATCTTGAACCCTTTTCTTAGATAGGGAAGGATGGGTCTTGCCTCCTCATCCTTGCACATTTCCCCTTCTCTAGCCCAGTTTCCCAATGAGCTCAGCCTGCTGGATGCATGTTGGGTGCTGAGTGCTACTGAGAATCTGGACCCAATGATGGGTGCTGAGCACTTGAAGATCTGGCCCGGAGCTCTTTGGAAAGCCCAGCCTGTGGGGCTCAATCAGCCAGACCTTTCAGGGGAATTACACCTTAAAGCACTAGCTGTAATAATGGGCTGCTGCCAATTTCCCAGTTTAAGAACCTTGACAATGCCCTTTTTAAAGCCAAGTGAAACAAAGATCTTACTTAAAGAAAAATAACGGAATAAACCTGTCAGAAGGACCCATTCACTGTACACTAAGCCATCTGGTTTTATTATTCAGGGAAGCCCTGTTCGATAAATGCTTGATAAATGAGTTAAGGGCTAAATAAAACACACCATGTGCTGCAGAGCAAACTCAGTGATGATCAGCCCTCCTAAATGAGTAAACACGTTCAAATGAACAAATCGGCGTGGTATCAATTTATGTTAATGTTATACATGAGTGAATCTATTAGAACAAATAGCCAGTAAAGTAAAAAAGCAGCTAGAATTATGAACTGATTGTACTACAAGGCTATGCATTTCATAGGGCTCCGTCTCTCCTGCATTCACAATCAAGGTGCTTCACAGCATTCAACAACCATACCATGGAAATCATTGGGAAGTTTGCTGCTGACTCCAGTGGGAGGGCATCAAGCACTAGAGATCTGATCCTGGGAGGTGCTTGGTGCCTCTTGCAAGGCGCTGGGCACTGTTCCGGGTGTGTCCCACGTAGAACCTGTCAGGAATTTTTCAACAAAATATTTTGACAAAAAATGCCAGTTTGTCAGAACAAAAACTTCTCATAGACGTCAAGGCAGAAGGGACCATCATGATCAGCTCTTTGTTGAAACCAAAGCTTTTTGCCAGAAAGGGTTGGTTTCAATGAATTTCTTGATTTGAAAAAGGATAGCAGAAAAAAGTTCTGAAATTGTTGAAATGCCCTGTTTTGATATTTTCAAAACAAAAATGTTTTTTTCCAGTTTGAAACTAATGTTTTGAAATGTAAGCTAATGCTAGTACAAATATTTAAAATAGTTTGAAACTAAACATTTTTAGAAATTAAGAAAACATGCTGGCACATGATGGCATATATCACATTACTACAATGATGGAAACCTGTAGTAGGAGGAATGGGTCTTCCTCCTACCACAGGTTTCCATCATTGTAGTAATGTGATATATGCCATCATATTGCCAGCAATGCCTCTCAGCCATGTACATTGGCCAAACCAGACAGTCTCTATGCAAAAGGATAAACGGACACAAATCAGATGTCAAGAATTGTAACATTCAAAAACCAGTCAGAGAATACTTCAGTCCCCCTGGACAGTCAATAACAGACTTAAAAGTGGCAATTCTTCAACAAAAAAACCCTTCAAAAACAGACTCCAACGAGAAACTGCAGAACTGGAATTAATTTACAAACTGGACATCATCAAATTAGACCTGAATAAAGACTGGGAGTGGATGGGTCACTACAAAAACTAATTGCCACCTACTGTTACACACATCTTTTTGTCAAGTGTTTGAAATGGGCCACCCTGACTACACTGGCCTCATTACCACTACAAAAGTGATTTTTCCTCCCTTGGTATTCTAATATTGTGAATAGCCCACTTCCACTTTAATTGAATTGTCTCATTAGCAGTGACCCCCCACTTGGCAAGGCAAGGCATATATATATATATATATTATATATATATATATACACACACACACACACACACATACACACACACACACACCCCTGCCTACCGTATTTTCCATGCAACTGATGAAGTGGGTTTTAGCCCACGAAAGCTTATGCCCAGATAAATTTGTTAGTCTCTAAGGTGCTACAAGTACTCCTCATTGTTTTTTGCTGATACAGACTAACATGGCTACCACTCTGAAACCTGTAGTTACAGAGTATCTCAAATATTAATTGGTTCCCCTCACAGCCAGCCTGAAGAGCACAGACCCATTTTACAGGTGGGAAGCTGAGGACAGAGACACTAGATAACTGGCGAGAGATCATATGGGGAGTCTACAAGAGGGCCACAAATTGAACCCAGAGCTTCTGAGCTGCAGGCCAGTTCCTGAACCACAAGACCATTTTTTCCTCCCTGTTATGCTTTCTTCAAACCCCTGCTAGCCTGTGGAGTGAGGGACTCAGACCCTTTGAAGGTACCATCTAGCAAGCGACAGAAGTTTAATGGTAACATATGTCCCCAATTCCAGCCTTCATTTGAGCCTAACTCCTATTATGTAAAAGCCATTCCATAGGTGACATTCCTCTCAGATGCTGTCCCCAGTTTCCTTGAACACAGACAGATGGGCCAGCATGAGTGATGTCTGCTTAATCCAAAGACGCTACCATGTCACATTTCGATTTAGCAATGCACATAAACATATTTTACATGTAAACTGGCCAATTAAGATGGCAAATGCTTTAAAATACGAGGATTTATTGGCATAAAATTTGCCATCTATCAATGCTGTATAAACAGTTTTACATAAAAAGCCATCTGGAAACAGGTTGTTTGTCATATTTATTCCATTACAACTTGCCGGCGTAGTGTCTGTGCCTAGCTCATTAGCTGTAAAGATGGCTTGATGTCGGGTCTAGGAGGGCGTATTTGAAATTCCACACAGGGCATGAATATTAACTTGGGATTGTAGGTAGCTGCTCCATTTCAGAGGAGCATCTTAAACACACTCAGGGTTGAAACTGTTCTGCTAGAGGAAAACAGAGAAACTACAGAGAACCCAGTTTCCTTTTGCTTAACCTTCCTGGTCATGAATGGAAAAGGGGAATGGCAGTTCTGGAGCAGCAAGACCAGTCATGTGCCGTTCCCTGTGTTGGTGCACAAGTGGGGCACCAGATTTCATGCTTGTGGCCCTATTCAAAAGCCAGCTCCAGCCCCAGTAAAGAGCAAAGCAACTGTGCAACTCAAGTGCTATAGGTAAAGACCCCAAAAGAGGTGAGACAAGGGCAAGACATCGCCCCAACTGTTTTCATGCCGGCCAGTGTTGCTGAGCTAGGATTGGGGAAAGGAAGTACATGTTCCACATCTATAAAAAGGGTGTTTAGCACTATCCTTTTGGGGCATGCACTCCCGAAGGTATTTTGTGTGAGCTACCCGCTGCTATGCAGTCCTCCCTCCCTGCTACAGAATGTAGGCAGCAGCTTAGAAAAATCACAATATACAGCCCCGGGATGTCAGGTGTTCTCCAGCTCCACTGGGGTTTAGTAATTACATTCCTCTGTTTTTAAATGCCACATCTCACAAAATTATGCTATTTTATTTAGCGCTGCATATTTCTTACAAACAGCTTCCAACAACACTTTGCAGTTACTATAAATAAAACAATAACAGAGCAAAGGAACCAGTGACAGGAAAAAGGGAGAGACAATAAACGTGGATAAGACACTGCTCTGTGAATCAGAAGCCTGGGCTCTAGTCTCGTTTCCGCTACTTTCCTGTGTGCAGGATACTTCAACTCCCTTTCACTGCAGTGCTCTGAGCTTTGACCCCTCACCCTCTGTTGTCCCATCTATAATGGGGACAAGGTGACTTACCTCAAACCACTTGACAAAGGTATGTAGCTAAAAAATGCCAAGTGTTGCAGGTCACTAATTGCAAGAGAGTCTTCATCAGTTGCTGTTTGGGGGTTATTAAAGTGAGGTTTTTTTTAATCACAGTTCTTTATGCAAACAGAATAACTCTTGCCAGCGGATTGCCATCTGCAGCTAAACATGGACACTACTTAGTGCCTGGTCAGGATTTATTGGAAAACTACAATCAGAACATTTCATTAAAATCGCAGCCACATTTTGGTTGAGCTTTCTTGGAGGAGAGGAGAGATATGAGATTAAAATATAGGCTAGTAGATATTTCAAGTGACAGGTGTGTTATTTATGTGCATCACGGGTACGAAAGACGACTAGTTTATCTTTTTTTCGGGTGGACAAATTAAACCACAGTGCCTGACACATGCTCATAAATCCAGACCCTTTACTGTCAGGAAGAGTAATTGATGGGACTACTTTCATCACTGTCTTCTTGTAAAGGTGATCAAGGAAACATATGACTGCAGGGAGCCCGCACACTTTACCAGGCTCTCTGAGGGCAGGATTTTGACAAGCGTGCAGATTCCAGTAAGAGGCAAGGAACACACAATCAGAGAGAGAGAGAGAGAGAGAGAGAGAGTTAGTTTAGTAACAGTCTGCAGTATCAGGCCATGGATATGCATGCTAATTAACAATAACATCGCAGCTCAGTTCATTCACGCTCTACAGCATGAAGCCCAGAATAGATCATAAGTAAAGGAAATGGCTTTATCTGTTAACCTGCTTCTGTTGTTATTAATCTTGTAACAACTCCACAGCTATTTAGGGACTTTATGACTGTCACTAGATCACTCATAACCTCCTGCTAAGAACATTAGAATGCAAATTCCCCTGCTTCAAATGCACAGCTCCTACCACGTGAACAAGAGTAGACTCTTCATCGGTGTTAGCTGTGTAGCAGGGTCTGACAGACAGCTGAATGGTTCTGAATCTATCCAGCAGAAGGGAAGGAACTACAGACACGTTCATTATGTTAACTAGCTACTCATTAATCAGAGAGAAAGATAAATCATGCCAAGTAGTAATGAGAGAAACCTATAAAGATTTGGTTCCATTAATATACTCACAATAATTTGCATCCAAACTTTCTGAACTAGCCAAACCTTTCAAGTCTGCATAACTGGGTTGGAATGCTCATGACTAGAACTAGGCAAAACTTTTTAGCCAAAACCATTTTTGGTTAAAAAAGCAGATTCAGCAATACGTGTGTGTGTGTGTGTGTGTGTGTGTGTGTGTGAATTCAAGTCAGTTTTGTTGAATTGTTTCAGTTGAAAAAAAAAAAAAAACCCTTAAAAATTCAGAAAAAAATCCATGTTTTATTTTAACATTTTCAAAATGGTTCATTTCAATTCAAAATGGCTTTATTTTAAATTTCCTTGAATTTTATTTTTAAAAGATCAAACATTTAAAACTGGTTGAAAAAACATTTCAATTTTATCAAAAACAAAAAGGTATCATTTCAATCAGACTTTTTTAAAAAAGTTTTCAATTTGCCAATATTTTCAAAAAAAATTATTTCAGTTCAACTCCAAAAATTTTTCCCCATAATTTTTTGGAATTGCCAGGAAGCTTCAAAATCTGTTATTTGTCTGGATCTACTCTTGAGAACAGGCCTGTTGTGAGAATTTTCATGCAACTTCCTGTTCCAGTGGACAATGACATCTATGGGAGTATCCTGTGTACTTCAACGAAAATTGAAACAGTCCCAGAGTGGGCCGGGGGGAAGTGATGAGAAATTTGCAAAAAGCCTTTTTCAACAGCGTCAGCAATTCCAATTCTGAACTTGGTGGGATCCTGCAAGTACAGAAATAATGTGAAAATGAAGCCACAATAAGGGAAAAATTGTTTGGGGAAAGGGAATCTTTTGACCAAGCCATTTCTGAGACTGAAAACACGGTTAAGCTTTCAGGATTGCAAATTGGGGAAAAACCTTATTGTACCCCAACAATAAATGGAGAGAAGTCACACTACATCTTCAAATCATGTACTATAGTTCAGTGTCTATGTTCTAAATGCAAGGGGTGGAGTGCATTTTCACTCAGTCTCCTAAAATAAACCTCTTTTCCAACTGAATTTTGCCATGCATCGTCTCAGCTGGAAGGAGAACTGCTTTCAGAACTTTAAGGAAAAGCTGTTCACCTGTTTCTGAGATATGTTGGCCTTCCATCTCCCCAAATTATTCCCACCCTGAAAAACTTACTGTTTGTGGCACTAAGGTAAATTGGAGTTTGGTGGATAGTTGATTAGGGAGATAAATTCATTAAATAATTGCTGTTGTAGGTTATGGAGAGTGATGTGCTTAATGTGTGATTCCTTGGCTTTCCTTTTTGTATTGTTCAGATACCCGCTTGAGCAAATGTATTTCAGCTAAGATTTGTGTGTGGGTATCTCCTAAGTTTTTGAAAGCACAGACTTACAAATTATAAAGGAAAAAAAACCTGCCAGAGAGACTAAGATATGGTTAGAATAGTTGCTTTCACATTTTATGTTCTAATGTTTACATAAAA
Source organism: Dermatemys mawii (assembly GCA_007922305.1). NCBI lineage: Eukaryota > Metazoa > Chordata > Testudines > Dermatemydidae > Dermatemys > Dermatemys mawii. The sequence continues at coordinate 6,241,577 of ML677360.1, read as the reverse complement.
ATAGCCTGAGGTGAAAATCTGGTATATTCAAGTGGGTTTTTTTAAAATAAATGAAAAAATTTATTTGGGGGAGGGGAAGTGATACATTGAAAAGTTCTCTGCTTTAAAAAACAAACTGAAGAAATCCTAGTAATAAACTAGGCTCTTAACAGAACATGTTTTAGATAAAAAGTTTCCCCATTCCCTTACGTGCGATTATGTGTGTTTAATAATGCCATGATGCATACCATGTGCTTTAATTGCAATATAGTAGGTGACCGCTTTTATTTACCTTTTACAGTGTCATTTTCTGGGTGTTTAAAAAATACTCTGAGCTGCAATTCTATCCCTGGGGTTCTCCCCAGCCAGCTCAGCTATGCACCTCCTCTTACCAATTTCTTGAGACACAACCCTGCTTTTAAAAATTTGCTTAGGAGAAGAAGGAAAAAAAAATCCTCTAAAATTTATGTTTTAATCCCAAATCACTTGTTGGTGGGGGGCTATGAATGTGGTTTCAGATATAACCCAGTGTCTCATGCAGCATGTTATTTGTATGTTGCATTTCTATTAGTTAAAAGGCTGATATTCCAAAAAGTCATATCACTCTCCGATGACATCATATTTTTGATATACGATTATTTTTTAAACTCACTAGCAGTGGTGTTTCATGAAATTAAGTAAACAGATATTAAAACAGTCATCTGGTCCACAGTAGTAGCCCTCAAATGATGGGCTTTTACAGCTTGGGGTGTATTTCACTGTAAGATCATGAACTGTAAAGAGCTAACCTATCATCAGAGAAGATCTTTTTTACTCACTTCACAGATATCAGTGTAGAAGGTGTTGCTATTAGAGCTATAAATATTGTAAAAGAATTTCATCAAAATGTCTTCAAAGGCCACAGATTTACTGTTTTATCAGAGCAAGAGAGACATTTGTAAAGAATCCAAATCAGTACATTCAAAGAGACAGCTGACAACGTAAATGTTTGACTCAGTCTGCTGCAAACAAGGGAGCATCTCTTACAGTGACAGAGGAAACCATGAGATTCCAGCACATCATCACTCTGAGGGGAGGGATGAAGTGTGGAGGACCACCTTCATGGAAAAGTTACTCTTGTCAGCCAATTCCATGAACGGGGATCAATATAGAAGCATGGGAGAAAGTCAGAACATGGTCAATGCTAACTGTGGAGGTGGCACTTTCCACCCTTGTGCTGATTAGTCAGAATTTGTTTAAAATTTCATGCTTGCCACAATTCTTCCTACCAACTCTTTGGTTCATTCAGGGTAGTGGAGTATCTAAGTGTCTATCCAATACTCTGCATTGTATATCCATTGAATATTTCCATTGTATGCAGCTCTGGGTGAGGAAAGCATGCCCCTGTGTAGCTAGAGCATTCATCGGAAGCTGGAGAGAGTCTGGTCTAAACCAATGCTGACATCTGCCAAGGTCCTTTGGGCAGATCTGACGTCTGAAGTGGTGGGATGTTGGCAGTAGACTTTCATCTTTGCTTGGGAAACAATCTGGATTTCAGCCATGTTAAGGCCCAGTACCCAGACCTTCCCCGCCACCCCCGAAGATGATATTTAGTCTTAGCAAGACTTTGATGTTCTTTATGATCAACGGCTAGTGCACTTTGTTGAAATTAGACTGGAATAACTGAGCTGGTAACTTGTAAAACACAGGAGAAATGGTTGTCAGCTCTTAATGAACATTATGGGAGGACTTTCAGACCTGTTTATCAGCTTAGGGTTTTTCTTGGTAAGACTACAGAAGAGTTTTGGGAAGGTGATACAGCTCTGATGCTTCAGGGCATAAGCCAATATCTTACAACTGTTGGGAAACAACTTTTCCTGTGGGTCAGTTATTCCAGAATCTAATACTGGCTACATCTTCATAGCACTTTTTGCACATAGTTCTCAAAATGCTTTGCAGATGAAGTCAGTATCATTATCCCCATTTTACAAAGGTGGAGTGATGTGTCCATGGTCACCCAGGAGACCAGATCTAGAGCCAGGAATAGAACCTGAGTTTCTGTCCAGTGCACTGCTGCCTTTTTACACCTCCCCCCAGAGCAGCTGGTGCTGGTCACTCTCAGGGACAGGATATTGGACTAGATGTGTGGTTTGGTGACCCCTTTCACACAACAAGCCTCTGAGTGCACCCCACTTTATAAATTAACCCCCCTTTTAAATCAATCACTATTATAAATGCTGGAGGTGAAGTGGGGTTTGGGGTGGAGGCTGACAGTTTACGACCTTCCCTCCCCCCCGATTTAATAACCTCATGATCCCTTGAGGAGTCATGACCCCAGTTTGAGAACCCCTAGCCTAGATGGACCTGGGTCTCCTCTAGTCTGGCCAGTCCAATATATCTTACGCAGTGTCTGTAAAGTACTATGAGATCCACTAAAGAAAGGTGCTATTTAACACTGAGCATTGTCAAGGATATTGAAGCTTTGACCCCCGTATTGTGAATCTCGTTCCTTGCCTTTGTTGGTACAGTAAATCCCAGCTTCCCCAGGTTGGGTTTATTGTTTCACCTAGACGGATTATGAAGGTTTAACATGGCACAGCAGCCACCCACGGAATAGGTACAGTGAGACAATAAAGAGATAAACAATATAGCTCAGTTCTATTCACATATGTCCCTCGCCTCAGACTCAGTCAGTCAGTCAAGAAAACTCAGTCTCCCCCTGGGGATCAAATGCAGAAATAACCCTCCCTCCCACACACACTGCTCTAATGTAACACAAAGCCACTGAGCCTGGACTCTCCCACTGAGACCCAAACTGCAGCACAGCTTACTAACAAGGAGTAAGGAGAAAAATGCACGTTTTAATACACCGGCCCCAGACAAACCTTGCTGTTGACAGAAATGGAATAGAGGAAATCATCAAGGGGGCAGAGTAATAACCCCGCTTGGCGATAATCATAAGATCCTAAGCACATTCACACAAAGTTATCTAATGGATTTGTCCCCGGTCTCATTCCTCCCTGGGTCCTGGTAACAGGGAGCCGGTGACATGCTGAAGTCTAAAGAGCAGGCGTGCTATGTTAATCACCAGAGCTGGCTCGCTGATCAGACAGCATGTCTACTACTTCAGTCTTGTGCAGCTCTCCCATCAGGGCAAGCTGGTGATATCTCCCACACAACAGGAGACGGGGCCTTTGTCCTGCACAAATGAACCACAACCTGAACCTTCACCCAAGAAGGAGCACAATCATGTACCGTTCCAGTGTCTGAGAGCGTTTGACGAATGCATTTATTTTTCCATTTAGCCTATGCACATCTGGCTTCCCTCAGGAATGGAGGTACAAGAACACCAGTAGAAGGGACAGTCTCCTGGCCTAGGCAAAGTCTGAAACAAATCTCACAGGAGAGCCAGGTCTAATGAGAATTTCTCATCTGAGGAGGTTTAGGTGCCACAGATATAAACATCTGACCTGACCCTCGGTCCAAAGCAGCTTGAGGTTCAGCTATCGGCAGTGGCTATAGCAGTGGTTTGCGTGCTTGGAGGCTACTGCAAAGTAGGAAGTCAGGGTCTCTATATCTACTTTCTATATAGACCAGACAGTCAGAGACCAGAGAACTTTAATCAGTCAGTGCATATTTATAATTCACTATGGAGATTAATCATTTATATCACATTTAAAATCCTTAATATGTGTAGCTAGGCAAATTAGCAGACAAGCAGGAAACTAGTGCTGTAGCACCCGGCAGGAATTATTCAAAGGGAGCTGTACTGTTCCTTGAATTGGGAAGCAGAGTGCCGTGCTCAAATTGGTTTAGGGTAGAAATAAAATGAAATATCAGTGCAGCTGCACCCTGCACGCGTCTATCAAAATGCTAGAGTCATACAGTATAAGTAGGGATGAGAAGGCTAAGCACTCATACTGTTGTGCTTTGTATTTTCAAGCACAGTACAAAAATTAACCAACCAATCCTCCCAACACCTCCATGCTATTAGTGGATATTTTTGCCCCAGAAACTGAGGGATGTAAGAGGTTTGCCCAAGGCCGGTCCGTAGCAGAAGCAAGATCGGAACTCGGCGGTTCTTGGCTGTCAGCCTAGGATGCAGCCACTTAACACCACCCCTTGGCTCTGCTGAATGTACAGCAATGTCAATTTGATTTATCTTTGGCTCCCCAGAGAAGGCTTCTCCATCTCCAGCAGGCTGGCTCCCCTGTTATTCAGCCAACATTTTCAAGCTGTCCCATCCCAAGCAAATCCAGCATAGGTGTGCAGCTTCCTGATGAGCCTTGGTAAGTCAGGGTTTGCATGAGAAGAGACCTACATGCTTGTCCACACATTGAGGGATTTCCACCTCTATGCCAAGTTGCACGGTTATTGCACCATTGGTTTTAGAACATATCTCAGGCTCTTGGGTTCAAAAATGTTAATCTCTGGGACACAAATGCAAGCCAGGCATATGGCTGAACAGATTTGACCTCCTCTGCATCTCAACCCCCAGCCATCGCCTCTCCCCAGATGTCTGCAGAAAGTGAGCTTTGTAGCTCACATGCAGGGGTAAGAAATCTGTCCCAGGGAAGGAGGAGGGGGAGGATGTTGTAAAGTAGAGGATCCCCTTCAGGGAATGCCCTCATCTCTAGTGCCAACTCTAGCGCCTCTGATAATTGCAACTGCATCAATATTACACAGAGAGAGGAACAGTCAGGTCCCAAACCATTCAAGCATTCCCCCACAAACAGCAGAATCCAGCTGGGATGGCTACTGGAAGCCTGGACAGATGCTAGAGCACAAGTGTAATGTGCTGTGTGCATAAGGCGGTACTTAATAAGCACACAGCTGCATATCACACTAGCTACAGCTTTTGAATGGTCTCATCATTTAGCCTTGTGTTTCGAGGTGACAAAGGCCTGGGTAACCATGGCAAATTGGGCCCAGCTATGTACTCTGTCTGCAAATGTAGCAGACTCCATCATGGGGTGATGTGCACGGATTAAACTCAATCTCTGAATTGTAATGCATGAGCTGCTACTGCGTGAGCTAAGTAACCAGAGCTAACAATTTAGAGTCAGCAGCAGACACTCAAACCTCATTTCTTGCTTCAGCCGTTAGAGAGGATAATACACACATTTGGCCAGTGTATTAAACAGACTTTTAAAGAACAATCGTAGTATCTCAGTGAGTGCAGCAAGGTGGAGAACATGCTACAGTGACATGTACGACCAATGACAAAGTATAACAAAGCACTTCATAAACTCTGGGTATACAACCCCAACTAAAATGCAGCCCTGCTGAACTCCCAGCAGCTGGGGCTGACCCCTGCCCTCCCCAAACTCCATGCCCTGTGCCATCCACAGCTCTGGCTGACCCTCCTCTCCCCCCCCCCCCCGGCCCAGCAAGCTCTGCCATCTATGGCTGGGGCTGACTCCCCCCCCCGGCAAAAGCTCCATGCTGCCTGTGACTGACCCCACTCTGAGCTCTGTGCCCCGTGTCACCTGCAGCTGGTGCTGAGCACACGAGCTCTGTTTTACCTGTGGCTGGGCCCTCCCCAAGCCCCAAAATCTGCACCACTCGCAGCTGGGGCTGGGGCTGACTCCTGGCCTCTGCTGCCCAGCACCTAGCTTTGCCTCCCCCTGCCCGCCACCAACATTCCTCCATGCCCCCTGTAAGGGTCGCATCCAACTTCTTTTGGTAAACTGGGTATTAGATTGTTTGCTCTTCTCAGCTGATCAGTTAAGAGCAAATGGGACAAATGCCCAATTTTGTCAAAGAAGTCAGGGTGGCCGCAGCAGAGCTTAAGAATGGGACTGTCCTGGCCAAAACTGGATGTATGGTCACCCAAGCGTATAGGTCATTCCTATTGTTGTTTCAAGCAGGGGACTGTACTTACGTTGCCTGTGTGTGTCAGGAGAACAGGCTTAAATGAAAACGGCTCCAATGGCTCCCGGACCCAACAAAGTAAGGGCAGTTCAGTACCACATGCAAGGGTCCCCTGAAATGGGTTGTGATACACTCAGACGGAGCCCTGTGTTGCTCCTGTATGCAGCACACCCATTCCTAAACTGGTTGTAACATCAGCCCTTTGCATTCAAAATGTTGGTGAGACTCTGATGGTTGTTAACAAGAGACAGCGAAGGAAATGTCTTTTGTAAAACAAGCTGACAGTCCTGCTGATGAAGAGCTGTCCCCAGGCTGATTTATTAAACAGCAGAATTCAGCGGCTCATCCCTCTTTGTGGTGCTAAAAGACATGGAACGAGAGAGGAAAATGTATTTTGTACATCTGTTTACACAGGGCAGGGCACCTCCCTCCCATTCTGAAGGGAAGGAAACTTACATACTAAATGGTGCGGTTTAATTAATCCCATCTGCAACTCCATGTAGCAAACCAATGAGACACTTTGTAGAAAAGTCACTAGGCAAAGAGTTAACTGTAAGGAGTGTGTTGAAAAGAAAGGAAAGAGAACTCCTGTATAACACCTGTCTGTGGTAAGAAGAAGGCCAGAAACATAAGCTGGGATGATTTAGTTGGGGTTAGTCCTGCTTTAAGCAGAGGGTTGGACTAGATGACCTCCTGAGGTCCCTTCCAACCCTGATATTCTATGATAAGCCATGTATCAGAGGTCTGGGCTAAAGTAGTCAAAACTTTGCTGATATAAAGTTAAGTTGTGAACAAGAGGCAGGCCCTGCTCATAGCCCCGTTCCTGCCAGATTCTAATACTGCAGAAACATTTCCAATTAGTTCTAGGCACAAGAATATACATGTCAACATTCCAGAAAGGTGGTACCAGAAAACCTTGCTACCAGCATGTTCCCCAAAGAGAACAGGAACATACTGACCCATCCTAAAGATAAGGTCAGGATGACAGCATGATGGATAGAGATAGTTTGATCAAACCAACATGTACAAGGCAATGGGTGGCACCCTAATACATCAGAGAAAATACGTAACTAGTTTGTATTGGTGTATAAAGATGCATCTCAGAGGAAGTGTCTTTGGTCAGCCGAGGGGGGATGGAAGGTCCCGCCATTCACTGAGCTGCGTCCATTGTCACGGGCATACACGTGCTATTATAACTGTAGATATTGAGCCAAGGAGCTAGGACTGTGCTTCATTGACAATAAACCTGGTTGGATGGATCTTGTGGTCATTGAGTGGTTTGCTTGAGATCTGCTGTGCCAGCTGTCTCTGCAGAGCTGGGACGGCACACAGGGAGGACACAAAAGTGGCCAAACACCTGACACCACCCGCCCATCATCTGTCCAGACCAGCAGAGTTCCAGTCTCACCTAGCTTCTTTGCAACTCAGGAAAGTTACAGCTAGTCATTTTATTTGTTGTGAGCAATCTATTCATCACACGTGGCTCTTTTTAGTTTGTGAACATTCCCTGAATATTTCTATTACTGATTAATGTTCTGACAGTTTCCACAAACTTATTTGGCTCTAAGGGCTCTCCAAATTCCTCCTTGGCCTATTTGTTAACAGGAATCCAGGCAGTATAGCTGATCACTTAAGGCCTTGTCCTCGCTGCAGACTTAAATTGGGTTCATCTCAAGGTGAGGCAATGGAAGGCCAAGGATAAGGTTAAGAAATCTGGTGCTGCTCCAACATCCTGTCTGTTTTATGACAGGGGTATGTTCAGAACTCGGATGGCTGCAAAGACACATCCTCCCACCCCTGCATCAGACAGCCTGGGGAGGGTGGGAAGCCTTGGATCACAGGTCTTCCCTGATCAGCCCCAGGAACGGCACAGTGGAGTGAAGGGGCCACACACACAAGAAACAAAAGGGGCCGGAACATCTCAGCTGGGTAAGATTGGCACAAACATCATTGTCATTATAGAATCATAGAATATCAGGGTTGGAAGGGACCTCAGGAGGTCATCTAGTCCAACCCCCTGCTCAAAGCAGGGCCAATCCCCAGCTAAGTCATCCCTGCCAGGGCTTTGTCAAGCCTGACCTTAAAAACCTCTAAGGAAGGAGATTCCACCACCTCCCTAGGTAACCCATTCCAGTGCTTTACCATCCCTCTAGGGGGAAGTTTTTCCTAATATCCAGCCTAAACCTCCCCCACTGCAACTTGAGACCATTACTCCTTGTTCTATCATCTGGTACCACTGAGAACAGTCTAGAGCCATCCTCTTTGGAACACCCTTTCAGGGAGTTGAAAGCAGCTATCAGATCTCCCCTCATTCTTCTCTTCTGCAGACTAATTAATCCAAATTCCCTCAGGCTCACCTCATAAATCATGTGCTCCAGCCCCCTAATCATTTTTCTTGCCCTCTGCTGGACTCTTTCCAATTTTTCCTCATCCTTATTGTAGTGTGGGCCCCAAAACTGGACACAGTACTCCAGATGAGGCCTCATCAATGCCAAATGAAGGGACACGATCATTCCCCTCTATCTGCTGACAATGCCCCTACTTATACAACCCAAAATGTCATTAGCCTTCTTGGCAAGAAGGGCCCACTGTTGACTCATATCCAGCTTCTCATCCACTATAACCTCTAGGTCCTTTTCTGCAGAACTGCTGCCTAGCCATTCAGTCCCTAGCAGGGCATGGGATTCTTCCATCCTAAGTACAGGACTCTGCACTTATCCTTGTTGAACCCCATCATATTTCTTTTAGCCCAATTCTCTAGGTCCCTCTGTATCCTATCCCTACCCTTTATAGGATCATAGAATTTCAGAGTTGGAAGGGACCTCAGGAGATCATCTAGTCCAACCCCCTGCTCAAAGCAAGGCCAAATCCCATTTTTGCCCCGCATCCCTAAATGGCCCCCTTAAAGATTGAACTCACAACCCTGGGTTTAGCAGGTCAATGTTCAAATCACTGAGCTATCCCTCCAACACATCCACCACTCCTCCCAGTTTAGTGTCATCCACAAACTTGCTGAGGCTGCAGACCATGACATCTTTCAGAACATTAATGAAGCAATTGAACCAAACTAGCCTCAGAACCAACCCTTGGGCACTCCACTTGATACCAGCTGCCAACTAGACATGGAGACATTTTTCTTATGACATATTTGGCTGGGTTTAATCCTATAATCTTAGCTGCCACTTCAATAGGGGGTAGATGCTGCGCAGTTACCCTCATCCAAACATCCCCAATCCCTGTTTCTACCCTCTCTTGCTCCTGAACATACCATTTAAAATGGCTGACAAGTGGACAGAACCCTGGCAGGCCAGCAGCGTAAGGCAGTAGCATTGTTTTAATGGAAACAAGTTAGTGCACAGTTTTTAAAAGGCTTTTTTTGGTCACAGTGTGGGCAAAATATAACTTGCCATAAGACAATCCTTACAGGCATTACTGTCCGAACAGCCCTGTGTGCTACAGCATCCACTCACTAGGGGGGAAGTCAGTCAGTTGCTAATCTAATTTCGGTTCTTTTGTGGAGGGGGATGAAATAGAATTTTTGGCTCAGTAGATATTCCAGGAGGTCTATGAGATTCCTCGGTAAGGCAAGCCTCCCTCTGCCATTGGAAATTTGCAATCCCTGGCCAGTCACTTATCAGTTCATCTGTCACAAGCACTAGAAAGCTTCCTCTTGCGTATTGTAACAGGGTCAGCACCTGCCTCTCATCCATGCCCCCTTTTTTCTGGGGGACAGTGCCTGCAAACACAGTTCTTTTCATGAAGGGGGCACTGACCTCTCATGGATGGCCCCCTTTCTCTCGGTGAGGTGTGAGCCTGCTTTTCTTCTCTTTTTTCCAATCTTACATCATGGTGGCATCTACCTCTCACAAGCGCCCCCCAGCCACTAGTTCTCTCAGATGGTCTTCAGCAGCTCAGCCCTCTCACCAGGCCATACACACTGCCCCCGCTTCTGGGGTATACAGTCCCAAGTTCTTATGTAGGCCCTAGTAGGGGCTGTAGCTCTAAGGCTTCTTTCCTGAAGCATTGCCTTCTTCAACCACTCGGTACCCTTTGCAGCAGCCCTCCCTTGGGCTCGGTCTGCAACCAGACCAGCAGGGCCCATCTCAGTACCCTCACCTCATCTGGCCAGGTCCTGGTCTCAGTCCCCTGTGCTCAGCGTGCCTGCACTTACCTTGTCATAGTCCTGCTGCTACTCTATCCACCCAGCCAGGCATCTGGTCTTTGGCAGCCTTCCCTAGGTTCATTTCTGCCTGGTGATCTCTCTGCAATGAGCTGCCTTTGACCTGCTGCTCCTCTAGCCAGCCAGGCACCTAGTCCTCATGCATCAAGCTCCACACAGCAACAGAAGGCTCTGCTCTGCTGGTTGCCTTTTATCTGGCCCTTCTGGCCCCTTATTGGTTGCTCCAGCAGCCCCTCTGATTGGCTACTCTTCTGCAGCCAGTCTAGGCTGCCTGGAGGACTTCTCACTGTTTTATTCTGAAGCAGGATGATGCAAGGCCATGAGGCCTCCAACAGGGGACCTCCAAACCTAGTCCACCCTGCTACACATGCACAGATGGAGCGGGGGTGTGGCTAGGGGTCGGGGCAATCAGGGGACAGGGAGTGGGGGTTCGATAGGGGGTAGGTTCCCGGGGGGTTGTGGTTAGGGGTGGGGGTGGGGTCTGGAGGGGGCGGTCAGGGCTTAGATAGAAGGTCTTGGAGAGGGGTTGCAGGGGGACCTCTGGAGGGGGTGGTCAGGGGACAAGGAGCAGGGGGTGTTGGATGGGTTGGGAGTTCTGAGGGGAACAGTCAGGGGGCAGGAAGTGGGAGGGAGTTGGATGGGAGCAGGGCCAGGCTGTTTGGGGAGGCATAGCCTTCTCTACCTGGCCCTCCATACAATTTTGCAACCCCCATGTGGCCCTCAGGCCAAAAAGTTTGCCACCTCTGTTTTAAATGTATTAGTCTGAAGCCCATCCCCAGATAAAATTCCTTCCCACTGCTGTGTGTAGATGCCATGCTGGCTCCTCCCTTGCTGGTGATTCCTACAGTGCAAATGATCACCCTGCAGTCTCCGATACCCATTGTCTTTTGACCACCCTTGGTTTGATTTACATAGGACATGCACACAAGCAGGCAGAACCTCATTCCTTTGTCTAGGACTGGGTACCTTATGCCCTGCCTGCTACACATTTTAAGAACATAATTGTCAGCACATTTTGTAATTTTCCATACCTCCCCCTGTACATCCACCACATAAAAATATTAATGACCAGCATGTTACCAGTTCACATGTGTTACCTTGCACATCACCTTTTAGGTACAGATTATGTGAACAGTGAATTGTGGTGCACAGAGCCAGTCAGGCCAGCAGAAATTCACTGCTAGATACTAGGGAGCCCTTTGCCTTCAGGCATACTGGCTATGCTGATGCAGAGGAGCTGCAAAGAGCTGTGAGCCCTCCTGGATAATGGCACTGTGACCCTAAGGCAAGGGCAAATTCCTCCCTTTGCACTGGTGTAAATGACCACAGCAAGTGCAAGTGGTGCAGAAGCTGGCCCCATAGTCTCCATAACAGAGAGAAGCATTCAGTTACCTCTTTTGCATTTCATTCTTTAAATCTTAGATCTCTTCACTCTGAGTCCAATGTGGATCACCATATGTCCCTCTTTAAGCAATGCTGGTCACTTGGGGATAACTCATGGTGCTGCATATGGATGATTTTTAAACCACCTGCTTTAATTTCAGAGTTTATGAAACAAACAGAAGTGGTTCCAAGGCATGAAAGAGATCAAAAGGGCAGCACGCAGGCAGCTCAGTGCAGTGTACAAAACAATTCTAATTAGCATAAAGGTGCAAGATCAGATAAACAACTTTGCCTTTTCAAATGACCTCAAGGCACTTCTCCTCTAGGGGAACCCAGAAGCTCCCACACAATCCATTTTTAGTCCACCTGCATATGTGCCAAAACTCATTAAGCCTACGAAGTGCTGGATAGAAATAGTCTTCAGAATAAGTATCTGCCAGCTACTTTGCTGTATGTTTTCCCCCATCTATTGTTTTTCTTTTTTTAAAGAAAAGCAGGTGAGATGGTGGCAAAAGGAGCCAGACCAACACCACACTAGGAGACCTGGTGCTCTGTTTATCCATAGACTAGGTACCATGTTGGTGCAGAAATTGTGCTACACAACTTACACTGGCAGAGCTGTGTCGGCCGGGAGCATGAAAAAACCATATCTGCGACTGACAGAGCTATATTGGCAGCCCACCCGCCAAGCGTAGACGCAGCTATGAGACCATGAGAGCGCTTCTGTAGCATAGCCAACATTAGTCGGGGAGGCGGTGTTTATACACAGGCAGAAAAACTCCTTCCTTCGCTGTACGCTTGCATCTACACTGGGGGCCATGTTGGCATAGCTACGCAGACAGACTCTATAGCAGTGCTTCTCAACCTATTTATCGTTGTGAGTCGCAGGTTGAGAACCACAGTGCATCTCTCCCGCTCCCCCGCACCTCGAATTCCTCCACAGACTCCTGTGCCCAGCGCCTCCCACCCAGAGACCCCCTCACAGAGTGGGGCCAGCAGTGGATCTCTGAGTTGGAGATTGGGCAGCAGGAATCCCCTGTACCTCGCTGTGCGGGACCGTGTGACATCCCTGACCCTGGACCCAGCTGGTTGGCCAGGTAGCAGCATGGACCCTGACCCCGTGGGGGTAGCCCACAGCCCAGACGCTGACCCCAGGCCCTGACCCCATGGGACAGCCCCAGATCACGGACTTTGCGGGGCCGGGAAGCTCAGACCCCGCCACAATGGGCGGCCAGGCTGCCGGGAACCAGGACCATGCCATGCAGCCCAGCAGCCTTTAGCACCCAGCTCTTGCTCTTATGCCTCAACCCTGACCTGGAAAGGCTGCTGCCCTGTCCTTCCTGGCCTCGATACCTGGTCAGCCGCAGCCCCAGGGATTTTAAACCCTCCAGAGCCTGCAGGAGTGAGAGGTTCTGGGGCCTCTGCTGCTGCCATGGGCTTCTCGGGGGACGGAGCCAGCGCGGTCCTGCCGCCCACTCCCCTTAGTAAGTCAGTCACTTTCTGCCCGACACAGGCGGAATAGTAACCTGGAGGTGAAAGCTCCTATATGCTGTTCCCCTTCCCTAAGCCATCTAGTGCCCCTATTTACTTCAAGGGAAAGTAACAGGGGAACCTGCCACGGTGAAACAAGGAAAGCAGGCATTCAGGGGCAATCTCCTGCCTCACAGCCTGTGTAGCCACAGAGGATCCCCGGTGCAGCAGAAGAGGCCAGTTCAGAAGTGCTGGAGGGAAAGGGGAGAATTTTTGGAGATCATCACCTTTCTGGAGGACCCAAACCAAGCAACCTGAGGGTTTCTCCTGCAACCTACAGAGATTTGCAGTGAGGTTTAGGGGAGGGCTCAGAGGAAGAGTGTATGTGGCGAGGGGATCCTTTCTTACTTGTTCATTTAGATCAAGTCCTTGCCCAGTGCCTCAAGTGTGGTTACTAGGGCTTGGTATGTGGGCAGGGGGTAAAGAGGGAGAAGTGGACTCTGTGGGTATGTCTACATAGCAGCCGTGATTGCAGCACATGTAGGCAGATGTACCTGAGCTAGCTTTAATCTAGATAGTGGCAGATGCTGGAATATGCACCCAGGGTCGTTGTGGGGCAGACTTCACTGCTACTGTCATTCCGGCTAGGCTTGATGAAGCTAGACCAAAGCTAGGTTGGCTACATTTACACATGCTGCATTTGCACCTCCAGATTGCAATCTAGACATCATTTATGTGTTAAGGACAAATCCATGAGTTTGGGACTCCATGCCCATGCACTTTGACAATCCAGTCATTAGTTAATTGCACATGTGCAGCCAATGCACTAAGGAAGGACAATCAAACAGTTGTAATGGAGATCAGAATTTGTCCCATAATCCACCCTGTGTCTTACCATCAAGATTATTTTTGTAAAAGAAAAAAAAAAGCCTTTGCTTGTAATTTCCTAATGGCAGCAAATAGGTGTGAGCACAATAAGGCATGGACCTCTTCCTCGGCTACGGAAAGTAAGGACCACAGCATTTTAATTTGGCAGAATTACAGGACGATTTTTTTACATTAAGAAGCTAGTGAAATGAAATGAGAAGGGGCCCTCCCTTTGCAAACTTTATTTTGTGTTCATGCTCTTTCCGTGAGACAAAGGTGTTCAGCAGAGAGAGGGGCGAACGATCCAGATCAGAGGAAAATCACAATTAAGCCATGAAGCAAAACTCAGTCCAAAAAATTACATTCATTCCCCCCTCCCACGTACCTGCATTATTTTCTGCTTTCTCTGGCCTCTTCCACACCTTGGCTGAACTCCTGGCCCTGCTGAATCCTAGCCAGGATTTCATCCTTTATTTCTAAGCAGCATGGATGTAGCAGCTAGGACCAGAAAGCTTGCAATGTTCTAGAGATATTCCTGTCCCCATTTGGATGGAGGTGAACGCTAACAAGAACTAATCCACTGTCTTTACCTGAGCAAAACTTCCATTGACTCCATGTGCTGGTGTTGACAAACCCCACATAAAATATAGGCAGAAAACAGTTAAGAACAGTGGTGGATTTAGAGTTAGCGGGGCCTTGGGCGCAGCTTCATTTTCAGGGGCCCCCTGGGGACCCAGCCAAGAAAAAGAACGTTCTCTTTTATCTCCCCGTTTTTCATTCTTTTTTACTTCATCCTCCTCCAGTACTATAAGGAATGGGAAGTAAATGAAACTAAACTGAGGTACCTTGATTGGCGCAGTGGGTTGGGGTGTAGGAGGGGGGTGGGGAGCAGGCTCTGGGAGGATGTTTGGGTGCTGGGTACAGGCTCTGGGCTGGGGCAGGAGGTTGGGGTGCAGGAGGAGGGCAGTGAGGCAGTACTTACCTCAGGCAGCATGGCTCCCAAAGTGACTGGCACGCACGCCCCTCCGGCAGCAGCTCCTAGGCGGGAGGGGTGGAGAGAGGCAGGGAGTCTCCATGCACTGCTGCCCACAGGCACCATCCCCTCAGCTTCCATTGGCCGCAGTTCCTGGCTAATGGGAGCTGCGGAGTCGGCACTAGGGCAGCACACAGAGATACACACGCACCCCCCAGGGCTGTCATTGGGGGCCCCATGCTACCCCACAGTTTGTTTCATGTTACATCTGCTCCTGGGAAAGAACCCTCCCTGCCTGCAGTCAGCCGGACCTGCCAGTTCTGGAGATCCGTACCCACAGTTACAGCGACTAATAATGAGGGCAAGCCCAGTTCTGAAGGAGGATGGATAGAAAGAGAAGCGGCAGAAGAGTTTGGGACAGCTGAGGAGCAACAACCGTCAGCCAGCAGAGTCAGACAGTCCAATTAAAACATTGTTCTGTCTGTTCCTGCCTGAGAAGGGTCCCTGCATAGTAACTCATCCAGTTGCCAGTCAGCTGTAGAAAGTATCCTCAGCCTGTATTCACAGCTCAGAATATATTCCAGACATCCAGGAGATTCAAATAAACTGTCTAGGCACAGGAGTCATTCTTGTGGTCAACGCCTTGAATGTGAGCTGCTGTGTAGCTCACTGGTGAGTGTGCTCATGCCATACCATCAACAGGTGGCCCCTTAATGCATTGACATCAGATATCCAACAACAAACATACTAGAGAAGCTAATCTCTATATTGTGCATTGTGATTCCTTTGTGGAATTCCTACAGGCTGGGATGGGGGGAAGGAAGGTTTTTTGGGCACAAGGAGACACAAAGGACTCACAGTGGCAAAGACCACGATAACAAGCATGTTCTAATAGAGAGCCTCATTCTGCAAAATGCTGAATAGCTTCTGTGAGGTAGAGAGTGTCCTGAAAGGCCACTGAAGTCAGGGGCAGTGGAGCACACTGGGCAGTTCACAGGATTAGGTCTTTATCTCCAGTAAACTGAAAGTTCCCTCCTCCAACACATGCTGTTAGAACCGCTTCTCTGGTGGGATTTTGCTCTTTCCCATCCTCGTCTTAGATCAAAATGGGGAGGTGAAACTGCAGAGAACCTAAAAACAAAGCAGGCTTGTTGCACCGCGTTTCCAGCTTGGTCTAAGTGTCCGCTGAACTTTCAGATCTGTTTGTCTTTATGTGTGAGACATTTTTCCAACCTTGCAGCAGTTACAGTACTAAGAAGATAGTTTCTCAAAGATACCATAGAAAGTCTTTATTCCCAGAAGCCCACATGAAATAGATCCCATAGTACTAGTTCTCTCACTATAGCTGCCCCCCACCCAAGGCAATTCATTATTATTCCATTTATATCCAGTTCCTGTGATTTTTTTCATCTCCTTTTCCAGAACCCACCTGAGGCATTTTGCCACAGTGCTCCCCAGCTCAAGTTCACTCAGAGTCGTAGTGACACCCAGAGCTGTACACAGACTGACAAGGGTGGAGCCTATGAGTGGAGGAAATGCTTAGGAAGGGCCAGATTTTCAAACGATCTCAGCTTCTGACTGACACAGGTTGATAGATTCTTTCTTCCTTCTCGGCCACTGCACTTTCTTCAGTACTATTCCTGTATGTAGGTATAAAGGAATTTACATATTTAAAGCCATTACTTAGATCGGTCTCTCTGTTGTAACTGAGCCACAGAACATATCAGATTAGGATCAAGATCCCCCTAGTGTAAACCAGGCTGCAGCAGAAAATGTGCCCAAGATCTGGTCCAAGGTTCTAGCTCCCACCTCCTGCCTGGGTGAGTGCAGCCCTACTAGTGGGCAGAGGTGTATAGTGATCAGTAGAACTGAAGTCGGAGGGTCCATCTTTCTTGAGGGGGAGCATTATTGAGGGCACACTAGGGGATCAGGGAACACGAGGACTTGGGCTTGAAGCGGGTCAGTCGTGGCCAGAGCAGTGCACAGGGTTCAGTAAAGTGCCACTTGTTCTGCTTAACCAACATTCAGAGTCACTCTTTGCAAACGAAGCAGCAGACTGGTTGGAGAGGACCACGCCCATGATGCCCTTTAGCTCTGCTGCTCTGCCCCGAGCAATGGCCTTCATATAGCTCCCCAGTGGTAGTTTAAATCTGCCCTTCATGCCAGAATCCCTGAGGCAGGCCAGCGGCTCATTTCCTGACAGGTGAGTTCCCCCAGGGCACAGTGGCCTACCGGTGTAACCTGGGTGGGGGTGAATCAAGCCTTCTACACCAAATCCTTCTGTAAGAGCCACAGCTGATCTAGTGAACAGATACTGCCTTGGCCCAATTATGGAATACTCTGGACCAGAATAACCTGACCTATGGAAACATGCAAAGCAACAGTCAGAGTTATGATGGCTATAAATACCTCTCTGTAATTAACATTGCTTGGCACTAAAAACTGCCTTTGAGGATCAGTTCTTCTCCGCTGTTGTTCTGAAATTTCCTTAATTGCCTCTTTAGAGCTTTCTGCCTCATGACTGAGGCCAGTGCAGGAGAGCTGATGCAGCCTTTTCCAGAAAGCCTGAGCTCAGCACTGGCCTCAGTGTGTTGGGGTGCTAATTAGGATGACTGTCAATCACAGGGATGCTGAATAACGAGCAGTTTTCTAGGCCAGGGCCACAGGTCATGGGCACTTCCCGCTGCATTCCCCGCTTCCATTGCATCAGCCATATTAAAAACAAAAATCAACCCACAAAACCTCCCAGAAAAGGCCAGGCCTTGAAACGGCATCTGCAAAAAGCAGCTTCGCGGTGGTGATTACCGGGGCGGGGGGCGGAGTTTGCAGGCAAACATCAGGAAATGTCAGCGCAGATGGAGATTAAGCCATCCCCACCTAACTTCAAAATTGCCATCTGCTTCTCTCCAATACAGCCTTAATCAGATTTACTTGGCAAGGCATATGCACGGGGGGCTGAGAGATCAGGCAGTCATGGCCTTCCTAAGCACTCGCATGGAGATACGGAGGAAGACAGGGAATCTTCATCTTGACAGTTTCCCTGTTAAGGCTGTGTGTGACTTCTATCATCATTATTAGCTCTTGAAAGAGAGGCTTCTCTGGGAACATGAAGTGTGTTGCTGTGGGATTGCTGGGTGTCTTACGATAAAGGCAGCTATTGTAGACCTGTTACTTGCCAATCAACTTGGCCTTAAATAACTTGTTTTGTTTTCTTTTTAAAAAGGCTTAAATAAACTTTTATTTGGTGTTATTTTAACTGACATCTGTTCAGCTCCCATTGTCTTATCCTATGCTGTCATTCTTGAGTGTAATATACTCAGGAACAAAAATTTTGCAGTAAAAGAGGGAATGCAAATAGGGTCAAACAAACCAGTTTGGAACTGACCTGAACATTTGATCCAAACTCAGAGTGAATCACAGAAACTTTCCTTCTTTCAACATCCAAAAATATTCAGGTGTTTGCTGGCCCTGATTTTCCTTTATTTTTTTATGTTCCTCTGTACATCCTTGTTTTCACTGGAATAAGAAGTAGTATCCAAATTAGGGCTGTCAACCGATTAAAAGAATTAATCCTGATTAATCACACTGTTAAACAATAACGGAATACCATTTATTTAAATATTTTTGGATGTTTTCCACATTTTCAAATGTATTGATTTCCACTACAAAGAGAAGACAAAGTATACAGTGCTCAGTTTATGTTTATTTTTATTACCATATTTGCACTGTGAAAAAGAAAAGAAATAGTATTTTTCAATTCCTCCACTGAAGTACTGTAGTCCAATCTCTTTATCAGGAAAGTTGAATTTACAAATGTAGAATTACGTTAAAAAAAAACTGCACTCAAAAATAAAAAAATGTAAAACTTTAGAGCCTATCAGTCCATTCAGTCCTACTTCTTGTTCAGTTGTTCAGACAAGCAAGTTTGCTTACATTTGCACAAGATAATGCTGCCCACTTCTTGTTTACAATGCCACCTGAAAGTGAGAACAGGCATTCACATGGCACTGTTGTAGCCAGTGTCACAAGACAGTTACGTACCAAATATCCTTTCATGCTTCAACCACCATTCCAGAGGACATGCATCCATGCTGATGATGGGTTCTGCTTGATAATGATCCAAAGCAGCACAGTCCGACGCATGTTCATTTTCACCATCTGAGTCACAGGCCACCAGCAGAAGGTTGATTTTCTTTTTTGGTTGTTCAGGTTCTGTAGTTTCCTTATCAGATTGTTCTCTTTTAAGACTTCTGAAAGCATGCTCCACACCTTGTCCTCTCTCAGATTTTGGGAGGTACTTCAGATTCTTAAACCTTGGGTTGAGTGCTGTAGCTATCTTTAGAAATCTCACATTGGTACCTTTTTGTGTTTTGTCAAATCTGCAGTGAAAGTGGTCTTAAAACAAACAACATGTCCTGGGTCATCATTCAAGACTGCTCTAACATGTGGCAGAATGCAGATAAAACAGAGCAGGGAGCATACAATTTTCCACTACTCGCCACCCCCAAAGAGTTCAGTCACAAATTTAATTAATACATTATTTGTTTTAAATGAGCATCATCAGCATGGAAGCATGGGTCCTCTGGAATGGTGGCCGAAGCATGAAGGGACATACTAATGTTTAGCATATCTGGCACGTAAATACCTTGCAATGCCAGCTACAAAAGTGCCAAGCAAATAATAAGCAGGCAGCATTATGTCCCATAAATGTAAATAAGCTTCTTTGTCTTCATGATTAGCTACACATTCCCACCTGCACTCCTCGCATCGAATGGGAGCTGCCCCCAATAAGTACTCCACACCCCAACTTCCTGCCCCAACCCTGGGCCCCTTCCCTTACCCTAGCTCCTGGCCAAACCCTGCACCCCAACCCCAAGCCTGCTCCTGCACTCTAACACCCTCCCAGACCCTGCACCCTCAGGCCCGTGCTCAGTGCACCCCAGCCCTCAGCTCAGTGCAGAGAGATGAAGAGAATGGGCTAGAACCAGGGAGAAGGTAGGTACCCCTCTATGTGGGGCGAGGTGGGATGGGGGATCCTGTTTACCCTCTCCCCAGCCCTGCTGAGCTTGCAGTTTGCCCTGGCCCCTTCCTTACTCCAGGGATCAACCCTACCTCCTGCCCTGATGTACTTTTGCCCCTGGCCCCTGCCTTGCTCCAGGCAGCAGGGACTAATGCTTCCCCCATGTCCCACTGTGCTCATCTTGCCCCTGCCTAGCTCCAGCTGGGGATCAATCCTTCCCCCACATCATGCTCCACTGACAGGGTGGATAAAAATCAATGATTTTTTTAAAAAATAAAAAAATTGGATTTTTTTATTTAAATTGGATTTTTGAGGGAAAAACCTAAAGTTTTAATTAAGGCCTGGTCTACACAATGCTGTAAAATCGAATTTATCCACGTTAAATCGATCCTTCCACTTTGCTGTCCTCACTACGATGCCATTTAGGTCAACCTAAAAGGTCTTTAAATCGATTTCCAAACTCCTGCCAGACAAGGGGAGTAGCACTGAAATTGACATTTCTGGGTCGAACTAGTGTTAGTGAGGACGCAATTCGACGTTACTGGCCTCCGGGAGCTATCCCAGAGTGCTTCAGTGTGACCATTCTGGACAGCACTCTGAACACGGATGCACTGGGCAGTTAGATAGGAAGAGCCCTCAGAACTTTTGAATCTCACTTCCTCTTTGGCCAGCGTGGCAAGATCTCCTGCACAGCTCACCATGCAGAGCCCACCAGCAGAGGAGACCATGCAGTCCCAGAATTGAAAAAAGGCCCCAGCATGGACCGCAAGGGAGGTGCTGGATCTGACTGACATGTGGGAAGATGAATCCGTGCTGGCAGAATTATGATCCAAAAAAAGAAATGCCAATACATATGCCAAAGTCTCTAAGGGCCTGATGGAGAGAGGTCACAGCAGGGATGTACAACAGTGCTGTGTTAAAATTAAGGAGTTGAGGCAAGGTTATCAGAAAACCAAAGGAGCCAACGGATGCTCAAGTCACAGCCCAAGACATGCCACTTCTACACTGAGCTGCATGTCATTCTAGAGAAGTGCGCCACAACTACCCCACCTGTGTCTGTGGACTCCACTGATGGGGTGTGTAACAGGGTCTGCTGGTCCCCTCTTCCTGCAGCCCACTGGCTGCCCAAATAAAGCTCAGAGAGGCTTTCACTGTGCAATACCTGTTTCTTTATTATCTTACAATGCAGTGCCCACCACCAGCGTTAAACTATATACAACTTAGAGGCTTGTTTGGCTCCTCACAAAGGCAGCAGCCCTCAGCCAGGAGATTGACCTTGCTCTGGCCATTCCCCGCTTCCTTCTGGCTCCTTCCAGCCTTTATAGCCCTCAGGCCAGCAGGTGTAGCCAATCCACAGGGCAGGCATTGGGCTTTCCCCAGCCCCAATCTATCTCCCCTGATTGGGGCTGGCTGAGCAGGGGCTGATTAGGTGCCTCTGCACCAGCACCCTGCTACAGGGTGATTGTCAGTGTGGCAGAGGATTTGCTGAATGAGGAAGATGAGGTGAAGGAGGACTATGATGGCAAGGAGTCTATGGAACAGGCAAGCGGAGACACCTATCTCCCTGAAAGCCAGGAGCTGTTCATCACCCTGGAGCTGGTAAACTCCCAACCCTCTCAAAAAAGTATCCCGGATGGGAAAGGTATACAAGGTGAGTGTCCCTTGGTCAATGGAGTGCCCACTTGACAAGCTATTGTTTTTTAATTATGAGTCTGCCCTGAGGACTTGGGGTGCAAGAGTGTCTGCAAGTGTGTCTGTATCTTAAAAGAAATCCTCCCAGCAGGTCCCTGGGGAGGGTTGAATCTGGATAGCCAGCAGGGTCTGGGATTGTTTGCCCATGCATTTCTGACTGCAATGGGGGAGTGGGGCACAGACACCATGCTGTAACCATCTGGCTAGCAGGGATCTTCCCTGATACCAGCCAGGCAGTGGGGGACAGGGTGCAACTCTCATCACAACGAACTATTTTTTTTTTTAAATACCACTCTCCCTTTTCTCATCTGACAGCTGGCCTGTTTCCAGCCTCCCCGCTCTCATCCGCGTCCCACAGGCTTGCACAGATAAGACGGTGAAAAAAACACATGCGGGATGAGATGTTCATGGAGCTCATGTAGTCCTCCCGCATAGAGAAAGCAGAGCTTAGGGCTTGGAGACAGTCAATGCTAGACTGCTGGAAAGCGGTAACTAAGCATGAGGAAAGAAGGGAAGAGCGGGAGTAGAGAAGGGACAAAAGGGAACAACGGAGGGACGAGAGAGAAGAGAGAAGGCAGGAATCACTGCTCCATCTTCTGGCAGATCAAACCGACATGCTCCAGCATCTGGTGGAGCTGCAGGAAAGGCAGCGGGAGCAAAGACCGCCACTGCAGGCCCTCTGTAACTGCGCCCCCTCCTCCCCAAGTTCCCTAGCCTCATTGCCAGCACTCTGAAGAACGCGGAGGGGGGCAGAGTCCGGGCACCTTGTCACTCCACCCCAGAGGACCACCCAAGCACTAGAAAGGTGGCATTCCCAAAATTGTGACTTGTGTGTTCCTGTCCTCCCCTCACCCACCACCCTGACCAGTGCTTACCCCCTCACTCATCCCTTACAGTGCTACATTTTCAGCAATCCCCCCATTTCTGTGACCCCTTAATAAAGAATGCATGGTTTTCAAACAAAAATGAGTTTATTATTGCTCAGCGAGCTATGAGGAAATGTGGGATGGTGGCTAGTTGAAAGTTCAGCGCAGGGGAGCAAGAGAAAAGAAAAGGACAATAGAAATAAAAAGAAGTTTAAAACATTAGTCTGAGCAAGGGGGTCGGTTTTCAGGATGCATAAACAAATAGCACAAATGGAAACAAACTCAAGTCTCACACTGTAGCCTGCTCTGCCATGAAACTAGTTGTTAAGGCTTCTCTGAGGTGTGCCACGTCAGGAAGGGCCCTTCTAACCGCCCTGGTGTCTGGCTGCATTTAATCAGCAGCCAGGCAGTCTGCCTCAACCTCCCACCCCACCACAAATGTCTCTCCCTTGGTCTCACAGAGATTGTGGAGCACGCAGCAAGCTGCAATAACAAGGGAATATTTCTGGCACTGAGATCTGAACCAGTCAGTAAGCTGCGCCAGTGTCCCTTGAGATGCCCAAACGCACACTCTACCACCATTTTGCATTTGAACAGAATCTGTAGTTAGACAGCTCCTTACTACTATCCAGGGCACCTGCGTATGGCTTCATGAGACAGGGCATTAATGGATAGGCTGGGTCCCCAAGGATAACAATTGGTATTTCAACATCCCCAACAGTAATTTTTTGGTCTGGGAAGAAAGTCCCTTTCTGCAGCTGTTTAGAAAGGCTAGAGTTCTTCAAGACACGAGCATCATGAAACCTGCCCGGCCAACCCATGTTGATGTTCTGTGCCCCGAGGTCTCAACCAGGCAAGGAAGTTGTGGAGCAGCCCAAAGAATTCATACCTAACTCCAGCAGTTCAGGTAACATTGGCTACCAAAATCATGTGAGAACTGAATTGCTAGAAAGAGGCAAGCTTGCAATGAGAGTGTTGCGGCTTCAGGGTTTGGTTACATTAAACACTGTCCTTTTGCACAATTCCACCGGAGAACCCAGATTTCAGGTAACTCATCACAAATGCTGATGCGCTAGAATTAAAGGGCTTCTTTCACAATTTGCACTGATGAACTAAAGTTTAAGACAGCTCGGTAGACTGCCAAATACACGAGGAACAAGGTGCTGGATGCACAAAAGGAGTTAGGTGCCTAAGTCTCTGAATGATTCACAGGCCAAGGGAAAATAGGCATTTGGCCACCTAATTCCTGCGCAGGGCCTGATCAGGTAGGCATGCCCAGAGGTTGCCTATTGGATCGGGTCCTATTCAAAATGCAGCTAGAGAGGTGTCCACCTTATGACTTTTAGCCCAGTGGTTAGAGTACTTATTGGGCTGTGGGAGACATTCCCTGGTGTTTGCTAGTCATTTTCTCCCCATCAAGAAGTAACTGCATAGATCAGAATCAGTCACAAGGCTGTTTTAAGCCAGATCAATGAGGTGACGCTCATTCTCCTCTCTTATTGACTATTTCAGTAGGAAGGTATCCTTAACGAGGCATGGCCTGTGCATATGCTATTAATGGTATTGTTAGATCATTGAGAAAATACTTCCACGGAGAATTATTTTGCAAGAAATGAAGTTTTCTTACAGCTACAATGGGGACAAGGGAAACTCAGCAGGTGAAACCGGAGATATGTAAAAAAGAAACTCTCTGCTGAGTTTTGGATTGAACCCCACTTACCTGCATTGACCTGTATCTAAAGATATTGACAAAAACAAGCAGGGACAGTCAGCAGTCAGTTCAGATTCAGTCCTAATTGTTTGAATTAGATGGGCCAAACGAGCCGGAATTATTCATTAAATCAGCAAAATCTGCTTGTCACTTGCTTTTATGCTTGATTAATACCGACAAGGGAAAGACTTAAAGCTATCCGGTGCTTAGGGTTCACAGCAGAATAGGATTGTGTGCATGGCAGGTGGGGAGCCTTTGTACGACCGTCTCAGCCACTCTGGGCACGTTGACACAGCAAAGAAAGCCCCACAGCTGGCCCATGCCAGGAGACTCGGAATCACAGGGCCTGGGCTGCGGGGCTGTTTCATGGCTATGTAAACTTCTGGGCTCTAGGGTCCTGTGGGGCGGGAGGGTCCCAGAACTCAGGCTCCATCCCGAGCCCAGAAGTTTACACAGCCATGAAACAGTCCCGCAGCCTGAGCCTGAGTTGGCTGGCACAGGCCAGTCACGCATAGGCACTGACTCCAGGGCTGGAGCATCCATGTAAAAAAATTAGTGGGTGCCGAGCACCCACCACCAGGCAGCTCCCGCCCAGCACCTCCCATCCACCATGATCAGCTGGTTTGCGGTGTGCAGGAGGAGTGGGGGCGGGGAGAGAGGGCATGAAGAGGCAGGGTGGGCGGACAGTGGGGTTGAGCACCCCCAGGGCCTAGAGGAAGCCAACGTCTGTGCAGCTGTGGGTTTTTCTTTGCTGTGTAGACACACCCTCTGTGGCTAGGACATCTGATAGGAAATCATGAGGGGATTTCAACAGCAAACCCCAGTGCTTTGGCTTTGCCTCCAGGGCAAAGAACCAACAGGATGGGGAGGAAAAGCATAAAGGACACTTTTCAAGCCGACTCCCTTTAGAATGAATAGTAATAAGACTTTGCAGTTACACAGCCCACTTCATCAAAGGCTCAGAGTGGTTTGTGCATTTCTGTTCATGAATCAAATGGTCAAAAGAAGGGATTCTGCCCCAGCCACTTTTAGGATCTACACAGAGATCCTACGTAGTATCTATAACCCACGAGGCCCATAATATCTGGGGCAGAAGCCCAAAATTCAGACCCAGATTTCAAACACTTTAGAGGTTGGGAGTGTCTGGACACAGGGAGTGGTTTGGCTCCTTGGAGTTTACACTGCATCTGGAAGCAACCCCAGGTCAATACACTGGTGCTAGTGGGCCTCTTGCTAGCATGCTAACAATAGCTGTGTGGATGTTGCTTTGATGTTGTGGCTTAGGCTGGAGCTCAGGCTCTCAAGTCTGGGGGAGGGAGATGGGCTTGGGTGTCTTCAGTGACTTCTCAGAAGGCAGCAAGGGGTAGATTTTTAAAAGACTGAATGACAAGTGAGTAAGTCTCCGGACTCATTGGCAGGGTTTGTATCTCCCACACAAATCCTTCAGTCCCTCTGGTTTCATCTTCTTCACAGACACAACACGTCTTCTCCAAGAACCAGCAGCACAGCTCAACCATGAAATCAAAAACTGTGTCTGAAAGGGAATTTGAGGTAAACAGAGATCGTGCACAGCCAGGAGAGTATGGAATGGAAACCTTTCCATAAATAGTCCTTCATGCCAACTTTAAATGCTTTTAAGTCAGAGGTTTAGATTTCCCTGGATATTTGCAGTTTGACTTTGCATTTTTCAAAGGCTCTTTTCTTGGTGAGGTCCATCACTATACATTCAGCCTGCTTCTGTATGTCTCCAGGCCATAAATTATTCAAACGATGATGATAAATGATTTCTGCTTGGGCGACCAACCCATCTCACTGCTGTTTAATTTTATCACATAGTGTCTAATTCACTCTTTTGCTGGTGACATGGTAGGAAGATTCAAGAGGGGGGAAACCTCTCTCTTGCTGATTCAATACCTTGTACATGTTGCACTCTACACACTGACCTGCATTCTGCTTTTACTAGGATTGCCACTCCAGAGGTCTGGATTCTATTCCCACCACTGTCACTGGCCCACTGGTAACCTTGGGCAAGACTGTGTCTCCTATCTGTGCCTTGGTTTCCCCATTTGTAATAATGCTACTTACCTCCTTTGTCTGTAAAATGTTTTGAGTTCTAGTGATGGAAAGTGCTATATGAGAGGTAGTATTAATAAAATAATAATAATAATAATAATAAAATAATAATAATTAATAAGTGGACATGTAAACTCTCTTTTCCATCCTCACCTCAATGAAAAGTAGCCTGATTTTTTTCCACCAGTCATAGATCAGATTATGTGCCTGCTCCTCAACTGATAAAACTTAGTATCACTCCCTTCAGTGGCGTTGAAACTCTCCCTGTTTCCCAGACACATCAGTGAACAATCTTGCACTGGTAGGAAGATAGACTAGCAAATTGAGTAGATATTTTCCATACCTAGTTTCTAGGATTTTTTTCTATAACCAGAGGAAGAAGGAGAACTAGCTGCTCCAGACTCTGGCCTCTGAGACCCTCCCTTCTCAGTGGGTTTCTGAACCCGGGCTCCAGCCCAAGTGGGAACATCTACGCTGCTATTTTTAGCCCCATATTGTGAACCTCTCGAGCCCATCAGTTGATCCAGGCTCTGGGACTTAGTGACATGGGATACTGCTCCAGGTAGGAAGGAGAAAAGCAACTTCACCCACAGTCTCACTAATCTAGTGAGGAGAGCTTTAAACTAGGTTCAAAGTGGGAAGGTGACAAAAGCCAACAGGTAAACATAAAAAACGGTGATCTGAACAGAGCGCAAGATGTTTGGATGGGTGCGGGGGGTGAGGGGGAATGGAAAAGTATAATAGGGTCATAGGAGCAACAAGAGGGAAATCAGTGCGGTAAATCTCTATACGGCAAAGAAAAACCCATGTCCCTAAGTCCCAGAGCCTTGGTCAATTGACTTGGGCTCAGGAGGTTCACATTATGGAGCTAAAAATAGCACAACAGATGTTCCCACTTGGGCTGGAGCCCTGGGTCAGAAACATAGTGAGTGGGGAGAGTCTCAGACTCCGGGCTCCAGCCTAAGCAGGAACATCTACATGGCTATTTGTCACCCCACAGCCCAAGTCATGTGACTCAAGTCACTTTAATTGAGGCTCTGAGACTCCGCGCCCTGGGTTTTTTATTGCAGTGTAGACATCACCTTAGAGACTTTACAAAACTGCAAGGTGTATGCGGAATAAACAGGATGAACAGGAAGTATTAGGGCATTAGCTACATTGTGATTTAATTCGCATCACAGAGATTTGGTGGGATAAATGTTATTATAGGAATATTAATACAGAGAGGTACAGCTTGTTCAGGAAGGACAGGCAGGAAAAAAGTGAGGAGGTGTTGTACATTACATCAAGAATCCACTTGTTCTGCATTCCAGAAGGAGGCAAGAGGAAGACCCAGTCAGAGTTTCTGGGCAAATATAAAAGGAGACAAAATAGGGGTGACATAATGGAGGGGGTCTATAGACTACCAAATCAAGAAGAGGAGGTAGATGAGGCATTTCTAGAACAAATGACAGAAATATCTAGACCTCAAGATCTGGTATTAATGGGGCACTTTAACTACCCAAACATCTGGTGGAAAAGTAATAAGGCAAAACAATATTTCCAATACATTATTGGAATGTACTGGGAAATTAATTTTTTGCTTCAGAAATTGGAGGTAGTAACCAGGTGGATATCCATTTTAGACTTGATTCTGACCAACAGGGAGGAATTGGTAGCAAATCTGAATGTGGAAGGCAATTTAGGTGAAAGTGATGATGAAATGATAGATTGCATGATTCTAAGGAAAGAAAGGGGTGAGAGCAGCAGAATAAGGAAAATGGACTTCAAAAAAGCAGACTTCAACAAACTCAGAGAATAGGTAGGTAAAGTCCGATAGGAAGAAAATACTCTAAAATATGAAAAGTGTTCAGGAGATCTGGCAGTTTGTCAAGGAGATAATATTAAAGACACAACTCAAATCTACACCAATGGGAAGGGAAGATAGGAAAAACAGTAAGAGTCCAATATGGCTCCATCAGGATTTCTTTAATGACCTGAAAAATAAAAAAGGAATCCTACAAAAAGTGGCAACATGGACAAACTGCTTAAGGTGGAGTGCAAAAGAACAGCACAAATGTAGGAACAAAAATCAAAAAGATTAATGCATAAAATGAGTTGCAACCAGCACGAGACATCAAAGAAAAGAAGAGGTTCTTTCAATCCAGTAGGAGCAAGCAAAGGACAAAGAAAAGTGTAGGTCCTCTACTTAATGGGAAAGGAAAGCTAATAACTGATGACATGAAGAAAGCTAAGGTGTTTAATGCTTATATTACTTCATTTTTTCACTAAAAAGGTGACCAGATAATCAACACAGTATTAGCAATAAGGGGGAAGAGATGTAAGTTAAAATCGGGAAAAAACAGATTAAAGAATATTTAGATACATTAGATATATTCGAGTCAGCCTGATTAAATTACTCCTAGTATAGATAAGGATCTAGCTAAAGAAATCTCAGAACTATTAGCAATTATGTTCAAGCACTCCTGAAGGACAGGTGCGGTTCCAGAGGACTGGAGAAGGGCAAACATAGCACCAATCCTTAGAAAGGGGAAACAAAAAGGAACCAGGGAATTATAGGGCTGTCAATCTAGTTTCAATACCTGGAAAGATACTGGAGCAAATTATTAAACAATCAATTTGTAAGAACCTAGAGGATAATAGAGTTATAAGGAATAGCCATTATGGATTTGTCAAGAACCAGTCATGACAAACCAACTTAATTTCCTTCTTTGACAGGGTTACTGGCCCAGTGAATAAGATAGAAGCAGTAGATGTGATAGGTCTCAATTTTAGTAAGGCTTTTGACTCAGTCCCACATGATATTCTCATAAACAAACTAGGGAAACATGGACTGGATGAAATTATTGCAAGGTGGGTGCACCACTGGTTGAAAGACGATACTCAAAGGGTAGTTATCAATGGTCCACTGTCAAACTGGAATAACACATTTAGTGGGATACCATAGGGATCAGTCCTGGGTCCAGTACCATTCAAAGTTTTCATTAATGACTTGGATAATGGAGTGGAGAATATGATTATAAAATTTGCAGATGATATCAAGCTGGGAAGGGTTAGAAGCACGTTGGAGGACAGAAATAGAATTCAAAATGACCTTGACAAATTGAAGAATTGACCTGAAGTCAATAAGATGAAATTCAATAAAAAGAAATGCAAAGTACTACACTTAGGAAGGAAAAAAAAATCAAATGCACAACTATAAAATGGGGAATAATTGGCTAGGTGCTGAAAAAGATCTAAGGGTGATAGTGGTTCACAAATTGAATACGAGTCAACAGAGTGATGCAGTTGCAAAAAAAGGCTAATATTCTGCGGTGGATTAACAGGAGTGTCATATGTAACACATGGGAAGTAAATATCCCATTCTACTCAGCACTGTTGAGACCTCAGCTGGAGTACTGTGTCCTATTATGGACCTCACACTTTAAGAGAGATGTGGATAAAATGGCGAAGGTCCAAAGGAGAGTCACAAAAATGAAAAAAAGATTTAGAAAATCTGACCTACGATGAAAGCTTTAAAAAACTGGTTTTGTTTAGTGTTGAGAAAAGAAGTCTGAGGGGGGACCTGATCATATATTTTAGGCTGTTTTAAAGAGAAAGGTTACCAATTATTCTCCATGTCCTATGGAGGTAGGACAGGTAGTAATAGAAGAAATCTGCAGTGAGGGAGATTTTTTTCCTAATATCTAATCTAATTTTCCAGCTATAAGGGTAGGTAAACTCTGAAATAGGCTTCCAAGGCACATTGAGGTTTTTAAGAACAGATTGGACAAACACTGCTGGGAATGGCTTAAGTTTACTTGCTCTTGCCTCCATTCAAGGGACAGGACTTGAAGACTTTGAGGTCCTTTCCAGCCCAACATTTCTATGTTTTAGGAGCTGAATTCTAGAAATCAGGAATAGCTATTTCCTATTCAGTCCTCTTGCCCATTCTCTTACTAATTAAAATTTCTTCCCTATGGTTAATTTTCTAGTGCTATGACCAGACTAGTTTTGAATGATTCATGTACATGACTAATTACTTGTGGTCTTTGTGAATGTTACATTGGCTGTTTAAAGACATGCCTATTCCCTTAGGGCTGGCTTTCTGAGTCTCATGACTCTGAACAAACTCTTTGTGCAGAACCTCTGGAGTGTCTTTCCACATCCATTAAGCAATTTGCCTTCTGTGTGCAGCTGACAAACCGATTACATTAGAGCTGAACAATGGCACTATCAGTCCTTAATGAAAGACACTTAACCCTCTAGGTATCAAGGTATCCACTTAGCCTTGACAACAACCACCAGTTTGAGTGGCAAAGTTCTTCCCATATTACTTGTGTTTATCTGTCTCGCTGCAGACAGTCCCCGTGCTCCGTCTGTGCCCTTCAAGAATAAATTCAATAGTCTGAAAAAGAAGGACTTTGCAGCTAATGGTAAGACACTCTATTCTCCCAACAATCTTCCACCTCAATTTCTCTGCCTCCTCACTGCACTGACCAGCATAACAAAGAGTGGCGCAGACAGCCTGGTACAAGAGAAGACCAACAAAGGGCGGGAATAAGGAGATATGGAGGCGGGCATGCCATCCACTTTAGACCCGATATGTCACCCTCATTTTCTGTCTGTTATTTGGTCTGCTCTGTCAGCCATTATGCCAATGCCACAGCAACCTTTAAAAGCCATCTATTCAAACTCTCTGTTAAAAAATAAGATCTAGGTTAAATTTTCTGATTCCAGTAGGGTACATCCCCTTTACACCTCAAATCAGTTTGAATACCTCCCAGCCCCTAGCACCTACCCACATTTTCTGCATTTCTAACTCTAAAGAGCTTCCATGAGCCAACTTTTATTCAGGCATTTTTCAAAAGATCACCCTGAGGCCTGCCTCCTTTGTGGTGCATTCTTCAAAACCAGACTCCAGCACTTCATCCTTGGTTAGGGGCACTAGAATCACAGAAGATTAGGGTTGGAAGAGACCTCAGGAGGTCATCTAGTCCAACCCCCAGCTCAAAACAAGGCCAATCCCATCTAAATCATCCCAGCCAGGGCTTTCTAGTTACAATATTCCTAGCCACCAGAAAAAAATAACCTTAGCTATGTGGTTAGTCTTATGGCAACATCAACAGAGAAGAAATGTTCTAAACTCCCTGCCACACACACAGCATAGAAATATAGGTTAAACATTATAACAGAATGACTGTGATTACCACTGGAGCCACAATGCTAGTATACTGTGGTTATGCTTTTTGATACCCATAATTACCACTAATTCATATAATTGGAGGATTAAATTGTTCATTATCGCCCCTGCAATTTCATCATTTTTATCCTCTGATTACTCTGAAGTTATACTTTTGTACATTCACCTTGTACAAAATCCTTGTATGCCGTATTGCAGCCACTAAGTATAAATGAACTTTCACTGTTACATGTTGAGAAGAACAATGTAAACCAAAGGAGGTGGCTCCAAAGGCAGCAGCTCTATCACATGAGCCAAAGGACATTGTGGGAGATTTAAGGCCCAAAGAGCAGTTAGGAATCCAATTCCCATTGATTTTCATTGAGATTACATCTGTATGGGGTAGAGTGAGTCCAAGTGGGATTTTGGAAAGAGCTCAAGAGAATTATGCTCAATTGGAGTTTGGCACCTAATTCTTTTAGGCTCCTTTGGAAAATGTCCTGTCTTCCATGGTACTGCCATGATGTTGAGTTGACTCATTGGGGAAGTCCAAACCAGCACACAGTCTGAAACTTCATTAGGTACGCTAGTCTGAAATACGGGTTTGCAAATGAATCAGAGCAATCCTTCGTGTTTGCTGCATTGAGATCAAATGGTTGGCAAACGTTCCGTAAATTAGAAAGGTGACAAGGAAAAACATGAAACACAAAGCCAAGCAGAAAGGAGGCCATCATTAAATATTCAAACCTACAACATTATCATTACAGTGGACTAGGGAGTAAATAAAATGACATAGTAAAAACTAGCTGATTCTAAATTGGTCATCATAATGTAAATGCCAACAGCAGTTTGCTCAAATCAGAGAGTTTATTTGTGGTGTGGAAACTAGGTTTGCCCTAATCAAAATAAAATCAATGTATATTCCAAAACTGATTAGCATAGCAAAACAAAGCAGTCATAATTGTTGTTCATTATTTTGATCAACACCAAGAGGGAATTATCTGTGCACTTTGCTTAATTCCATGGATGTTAACAATTAACTAAGTCAATGTACTAATAGCCAGTGATTTGGGAAATATTAGAAAGAACTGCCCTTGATTTAATTTGCCTTTATTTTCTCTACTCCACTTATTGAAATCTGAATTTGCGGTGATATTTCCTAAAAGGAGTGCCATAGTCTCTGAAGTGAGTGAAAAGAGCAAGGATATTTGGATACCAGAAGAATGCCAAAGTAAAGGGGAAGAGAGCCATGCCCAATTGTAGCAGATGGCCTCCATCAATTAAAGATTGCCATGATACTGAACATCCTATATACCCAGCTTTTGGTTTTGCACTATAAACAGTCAAGTCTCTTACACTATAAACAGTCAAAATTAATGTCTGATGATAATGTGGAACAACGAACCATTGAGGAAGTATATTTCCTTCATCCAGACACATCACTCTTCATTGACATAGAGTACTTTTATAAACTATCTCCTTTCTGGGGCAGGTCATGTTTGAAATGCATTTGCTAGTGTGTGTCATTGTGCTTAACTGGATGGAATCACTTTTGCTCAAGAGGAGAGGACTTAAGCCTAGATCTTGGCCATTCTTTTTTGGTTGAAGGGAAGAGGCCAGTGGTTTTGGAACTGAAGATCTTACTTCAACATGAGCTTGATCGTTAGATCAAAATCCACCTAAACTTTGGTGGAATGAGGATCCAGACCCAGAGTTAAATTTCACATCCAGCTGCATAACCAGTTGAACCTCTGGATCAGAATATTAAATATGAACAGCCCAAGAATTTGAAGAAGTTTAGATTTGGATCCAATTTCAGATTTGAACTTTATGACTTGGTTTTATCTAGAGTGGGAGAGCAAATGGCCCTTTGATCTTAACTCTGTTGGTTCTTCCTAAGATTTAGGAAATCTTTAATCACCTTGAGCCAGCACCTTGAGCACAGCCATCAGGGCACTGGTAGAGGTGTTTAGATGGCAACAGAACCCACAGAATCACTTGAAATTCAGATCTATCCTGAAAATCAGAAGATCTCAGTCACCAGGATCCCTGTTTGTCCATGGGTTTCATGTGTCCCATAGGCTTATTATGGTCTTGAAGAGACTATAATAATGAAGTTCCTTTGCTCTTCTCTAGAGGAAAAGTAGGCCATTTATATTCACTGTAGTTCATAACCATTTCCACCATAAACAATCCATTCTGATTATAGTGGACCTTGTTTCCCATTGAATTTAATAGCAAGAGAAAAATGACCCTTGACATAGATTTAAATACCATCTCACTCCCCTCCTTTCTGTTTTCTCTTTTAACTGTCACCTGCATTTTCCATTGAAGAATCATATTGGTTTCAAGTCTTTGATTGGGAGAAAAGGCAAAACCTTCATTAATGGCTCTGATTTTTCAGAGATGCAGAACACCTGCCTCTTTCGTGGATCTGTGGGGGTTTGGCACCTCCAGAAGTCCAGCCCAATACTGGTTACCTATTGGCAAGTGATGTTACACAGCTCACATATCTGAAATCAAACAGCTAATAAATATAATGCATGGCAAAGTCTTATATTAGTTGTAATTAGGGTTTGGGGATTAACTGCCTTCCACTTACTGTTTCTTAGCAGAAGATTGTCTAGGAGAATAGCTCCTGTATGATGTATATAGGTGCATAGTAGACTTTTTCTGATGTAGCTATTTTAATATTTTAGGGTCCAAGATTTCTCAGAATTGGCCTAACCCATTATAGTCAGTGGGAGTTTTACCAATGACTTCAATGGGAGCAGAATTAGGCCAGTGATGAGCACTTCTGAAAATCCATCCCATAATGTAATGTATTTAATGCTACAGATAGCTTTCAAAGTGCTTTGAGAGCCTTAAAGCTACTGTAAACCACTGGTGGGTGTTAGGGGTCCCACTTTGTGCCCAGTCCACAGGGAATATGAGTCTGTTATAGCAGCTACTCCTAAGGACTCTGATTCTTTAGTTCAAGCTGTCGCAGCTCACCGTTTTCCGCTGTGGAGTTTCCCGGTTCAATCCCTGGTATGTTAAGCAAGATGGCATCTGTAGCACTACATCAAAATAAATTAATATGCCACCATAATCCATTAAGGACCAAAGTTTTGAACATGGACAGGTGAGAGTTCATAGTCTTTTGGCTCATCCTTGTTTTGGGTGCTCAAATACCCTTAAGCACACACAAAACCCTTACTCCTCCACATGCATTAGGATATTTGTGCAGCACAGTGAAGTGTGCATAAAAGTGTGATTATATTTCTGGATGCACACATTTCTGAATAGCACTTCGTTGTCCTGCCAGTGGGTATTCCCTATAAGTAGACATGCAGATGGATGGATAGATACGGGTTCTGATATTAATTGTATAATACCTGCTCTACTGTATGTAAGCAGTGTCAGGAATGAGATATATTCTGACATCTGGTGGCGAACTATGGGAATTGCAGTGAGCCTTGCAAAATAAGTCTGGGGCTGGTCAATTTGCATAGACACACCCACTGCGCCTAGCCTGAGCCCACAGCAGCCCACATGGCCACTTCGGCTGATGAGGGAGCCCCAGTTTCTATGTTATTGGGGCAGGAATGATAAAGCGATGTTACTGTGATTATGTGAATGAAGGACTATGGACATGTGCTTGGCCCGTGTTATGATGGAGAGACTCGCCATCATCTAGGTAGCACTCACTGGGCAAGGGCCATGCGTTTTCAGAACACTGTGAGATTGAGAGAGGTAGTAGACAAGCACCTGTATCTTTTGGTGAGGGCTCTGTCTGAGGGCTTCCCAGGCCTATTGTACCCTGCCTCTCTCCACTGTGGAATGTCAGAATTGAATCTTGCTTCTATTAGGAGCCTGGTTCCAGGCTGCTGAACTGAAAATTGCTTTGGGCTTGCTGGTGCACCTGCACTAAGGCTCCCCTACTGTGAGCTGAAATCACCTAAGAGCTAAAGAAATCACTGAGCACTGTCTTAAGTAGGGGGGCTGGAAAAAAGTGCAGCGTGGCTGGTGCAGCAAAGCAGTCTGCGTGTCGGCTAGCAGGACGGCTAGCGGAGTTGTTGGTGCTGCGGAGTGGCTGGTGCGGCAGAGCTGTCCGTATGTCAACTAGCAGAGCTGTTGGTGCTGCGGGCAGAGTGACCGGTGCAGCAGAGCTGTCTGTCGACTAGCGGAGGCGTTGGTGCTGCAGGCAGAGTGACCGGTGCGGCGGAGCTGTCTGTGTGTCAACTAGTGGAGGCGTTGGTGCTGCGGGCAGAGTGACCGGCGCGGCACAGCTGTCTGTGTGTCGGTTAGCAGAGCAGCTAGTGGATCAACGGGCAGAGCGGTTCGTGGGACAGCCAGCGGAGCGGAGCAGAGCCGATTGCGGGGAGAGCTGCAGCGGAACCTCACAGAGAGGCGGCGCAGTCAGCTTCAGACCACGTAAGGTGCCCCTTGCCCTACCCTCCATTTCCACCCAGGCTGGGAGGTAAGACTCTGCCAATTGACTTTTGAACTCTGCACGGACCAAGGACAGAGACTCTTGGGCTGTTGGACTTTTGGGACTATTGAGTGACTTTTTGGGGTTGTGGAACTCAAGAGCCAAAGGGAAGGCCACGGCCTATTTGCTGGGAGCGGGGCTTCTGGCTCATGATTTGGTTTATTAACCTTGTTTGTGGTGTTTCCCCCAATATAATGCCACATTGTTTCTCCCTGTTATTAAAAGGCTTTGGTACACTCAGACTCTGTGCTTGCGAGAGGGGAAGTATTGTCTCTTACAGACGCCCAGAGGGGTGGTATATGGTTGTCCCAGGTCACTGGGTGGGGGCTCGAGCCAGTTTTTGTATTGTGCTATTGGAATGGAACCCCTGGATACTGAACCCAGCCCTTGTTGCTGCCAACTCTGATGGACAGAAGGGTTACATGTATATCAGGAGTAACTCAAGGTGAAGTCAGTAGAGTGCTGCTGTTGTAAGCAGAATCAGGTCTTAAACAATGGTAGAACTCCTTGGAGTCTCCCTGCATTTCATTCTGAAATCTCTGCCCTCAACCCATCTGCTTTCCCGGTTGCTTATTATCCATCCCACTTTTCTGATTCATATTTAATCTACACTACGGGGCAGAGCTGAAAACCTGTGTGGTTTTGTGGTTCAGAAAGCCTGCTGTAATTTCAAATATGTTCAGCCTCGGCCCTATAATTAATGGCTTTAATCACCTTGAGCCAGCACTTTTAGCCAGTTGTGGTTTTGGCCTGGACTCCCAGTGGCTAACCTCTCTCATACTCCACTCATCAGGTCTGTATAATCTTTCAACTTCTTCGCTGGCCTTTCAGAATCTGATAAATCACATCGAGGTCCCATTAACTGTCAGTCTGAGTTGAATTCCCCACACCAATCGGAGCAGGAGGCAGAAACATTAAAGGAAGCAGCAAGCAGAAAGGGGAAATGTGACTGCATCAAGCACTGTTCTGGCCCGGGCTGCTACGCTACTCATATTGCCTTTACTTATCATACTTGCTTCTCCACCATAGCTGCCTGTGTTATCTTTGACTGTAAGCCCTTACAGTCATATTCATTAACACAAAGCTCTTCTGACTGTTTGCATCAGCAACACAGACAAGGCTGTTTGACAAGTACAGAGCGCTTCCTTTTTTTTTGCAACTGTACCAGCCAGCCAGCCTCTCTCCACTGGATGCTGCCTCTATCCCAAATCGGTTTTGCTTCTGAGGACAGTGTGGGGATAACAAGCAGGGCACAGCTGCCAGCTCGCACTGTTGACCCACAATTTCAGCAGCCGTGGGGAGCATTACAAATTCCTCTCCTGATGCCTTTCTTTTCTCTTAGAGCCACTATGCAACAGATGGCATCACTCAGTTTCAATCGTTATATGGGGTCAAAGACAAAAGCTTGGGCAGGAGTAAAGGGGAGAAGGAGAGAGAATCCAGATTAGAATCAGAGTCAAAATTAGAACCAGGAGAGACTGAGACGCTCCTTTGCTTTCGGCACTCTGCAGAGCTCAGAACACAAGAGGTTCCTCTCAATCCTCCAGAGCTGCCAAGTCCCTCAGGGGCTTCTGAGTTCAGCTCATCAAGGTAGTTTCCTTCTGTCTGAGCAGAAAATCCTACTCCTCAGTGCATAGGACAGTGCACAGTTCAGTCAATAACGGATGTGCCCCAGTGTGGAAATGGGCTGATAACGAGCTATTTGCAAGCACTTGGTTTGTGTTGATGTTTATGTGGCTGTGGAGTTTGGGCTGCCCTGGACCATGGTTTGGAACTCAGGGGCAGCTCCTTGACTTACTGCACTTGAGGAGGGCAGAGAAAAAAGAGGAGGGGATGGAACTGGAACACTGCTGGGGATGTTCTCCAGCAGAATTTCTAGCTCCCAGCCTCACCAGGCACTCACTGGGGAATAGGATTGAAAAGGGATCTTGTCCCTGAGGGTGTTCATCAGCTGGTGAGAGACGTTGGCTGCATCCAGTCATTTACAGTGGGTGTCTTCAGCACAGGCCCCAGCTCATTACAACTTGCAACAAGCCCTTACTCTTTGTGGGCCTTCTTAAAGGCTCTCTGGCTGACCCTGGGACTTTGCTGCACTTTCAATAGGCCGAGGTGAGCTCCTGGCTGGTCATTCTCTCTGAGGATCCAGGAGTCCCTCCTGCTTCTTGCTGATCACAGTTTTCTCCCGTTAAAGGCCTCCCTCCTACCATATGTGGCTGATTGGTTTGGAGGGTGGGCTAGCTCTGCCCACGGGGCCTCTCTGGTATTTTCCTCATCAGTGTGTGGCCCACGCACCCCAGCAGAAGCCCCAATTCCTTCTTCCAGGATAAGGTCATCGCCTGCAGGGGAAGGCTTAGGCCACAGGAGATGAGGAAGGAGAGGGTTAAAGTTAACCTGTAAATACCAAACAATAAATCAACAAATTTTCCACCTTCTCCCCCTCCCGCAATAGTCCCAATGTATTCGGAACCTCTTCTTTCTCCTTGGCACCTTCCCAGAGAGATAGTACCTGGAGGCAGAGTCTGGAGACAAGTGCTGTGAATGTGGCCAGCTTAAGCCAAAAGGGTTCCCTTACTGTGTCTTCACTCCTGGGTGGGACAGGGTCCTCTCCTGTCTCCCTGGTCTGCAGTCCCGTGGATATCTTGGCTGGCTCTTGGTACCTGGTGCCAAGTCAGTTCTCGGCCACTCTGGATGATGGTGTCTGGTGACGCATGCACTGGATCCCCCAGCAGTTCAAAGACTCCCATTGTGGAGAAGGGGTGATAATCAGACTCCCTGATTTGTTCTGCGTCTCTTGCAGCTCCTGAACTCCGAGCTCCAAACTGACCCTAAAATGAGTCTCTGAGTCAGGCTGTCTCTGCCCCTGAGGGGCTGAGCAGCCCTGGCTCAGTTTTGGCCCAGCAAACTGCTTGTCCAGATCACTGCACACAGCCCTCTCATGGGCCTCAGCAGGCGTTTCTAGTCCATACTGTCCTCACTCCTGACTCTCAGCATTCAGGAATATGGTATCAGTGCGGTCTGCTAGCTGTTTCTGAGGGAGAGACGGGTGGGGAAACCTCCCCATTTCAAGGGAAAATCTGTGATTTAAAAAAAAAATCCATTCTATAATGGAATGAAAACAAATTTTTGTTTTGTTTTTAAAATTTCCCATCAAATGAAATTCCGATACAAAATAATTTTGCATTTATCAAAATGTTTTGCTTAGAACATAAAATGTTAAGAAATTGGAACAAAAAGTCATTTTGAAACATTAAAATTGAAACATTGCATTCTGAAAAATGCTCTATTCTGATTGTTTAAAAATGAAATTTAATTGAAATTGACACACTTCTGTGCAGTGTTCCACTTTGGATGAACTAGCATTCTCCAATGGAAATACGTTTCATAGAAAAAATTCTAATCAGCTCTACTCTTTAGTTACAATTGCAATGCAATTTAAGCATTAGGCAGGACTAATACCCAGGGTATGTCCAGCCCAAGGAGACATACCCACTCTAGCTCCAAGCCAACTATAGTACTAAAACTAGAAGTGGAGATGCAGTGGCAGGAAGGGCTGGACACCCCGAGTATAATCCTGAGACCCTAGGCATGTGCTCAGGTGGGCTCACATCACCACAGCCACATGCCCATTTTAGTGCATTAGCTGGATCAAAACTAGCAGGGGTATGTCTATTTGAACTGGAGCCTGCACTTCCAGCTCCAACACAGCCATCCCCTCAGATACAGCAGTGCCCTAGGAGCCCAGCTAAACCACTCTGGAGTTCCACGAACATAAGGCTCACGTTAGATACACACCATGGGCCCCAATTCTCACTAACACTTATGCCCCTTTGCACCATTCTGGCTGTGTCATGGGGCTTTACAGCACGTGTAAAATATTAATTATATTATATTTATTATTTTTCAGAGGTAACTCCAGGGATGTAAATGCGCCGGATTCTCTCCTGCCTCCTCTGTTATTTCATTATTCGCTACTGAGCACTGGGGGAAAGCTGAGCAAAATGGTAGGCCTTACTATTCCCATTGACTTCAGAGGAAATAGAGTTAGGGTATTATTGCTCAGCGCCTTTGAACAGCTCACCCTGAATGTTTTATTACAGCCAGAAAAGCACCTTTAAAGAAGGTTAAGGTTGCAAAGTCAAGCACTCAAAACTTAGGAAATGCCAGGATTACAGTTGTCCATGTGAAAATCTTTCATTTTTCTGAAACTATTTCTTGTCCCCCGTAAAAAAGGATGGAAAAATCTGACTAGCTCTACTGAAAAAAACCCTGAAATTATATCACATGGAACCATATTGTCCCTCAGCTGGCGTCATCAGCAGGGTTTGGACCATCAGATCCACAACATGGATCCTTTATGTGGATCAGGCACTAAAAAGGTATGAGACACATATTTTGCCAGTGGGTTTCACAGCTATCAGCTGAAGCAAGCAGAGGAAAGTGTATTGTAATGTTGATGGACCCTCTTACAGTTATAGCCCCTGTCCATCCTTCCTAAACCACCCTTTTCTCCTCTGCTCCTATACACCCCTGACCAAACTCCTCCCTTCTGAGCTTCTCTCCACCTAGGGTGACCATATTTCCTCAAAGAGAAAACTGGATACCCCTGGGGCTAGCTCAAGGTCCCCCTACCCCACATGCATGGGGCTGGCTCAAGCCCTGTGCCGCTCCCCCTTCTCCACATGAAAGGCTGGCATCAGCTGCTGACCCGAGGCTCCCCCATCCCTGGCCTGTGTGGTGCAAACCTGTTCCACTCCCCTCCCCACCTCAACCTGCACTGCTGACCCCCCTCCCACTGCTCGCCCAAGCCATCACCCCACACATACACATGCCTCTGTGTGCCGCTACAGGTCGCACCCCATGTTTTTGGCAAAACTTGGCCTTTGTCCTGTTTGCTTTTCCCAACTGAAGATCAGTTGGCAAGGGCAAATGGGGCAACAGTCAGGACAGCCAGTACAGGGCTTACAAAAGGGACTGTCCCGGCCAATACAGGACATAAAGTCACCCTACCTCCACCCCTCTGCATTACAGTGATGGCTGCCTCCTCCATGCTGTCAAGGCAACCAGAGCATTAATAGCACAAGGGGCTGCCTGCCAGTGACATGCTGCAAACATGTTAACACGGGGCTCTCACAAAATGTTCTCCCCTTCATCTTGTGCAAACCCCATTATCCCCACAGCGCATGGCCCGCGGAGAAGAGCAGTGAGTGACTGGAGAGTCTTCACAGTTTTGCCTAAAAATCAAAACCACCTTCTCATCATAGCTACTGTATAACCAACAGCAACACTGTGCTTGTAGGATCAGCCCTGAGCAAGGGACGGAGTATCAGCTGCATAGCCCCAGGAACAGCTCCAGGAAGCAGTGGGCCTCAGAGACACACCAACAGACGGAATATTGGACCTTTCCTTGCAGTGAACCTTGGCTAGGAGGGGCTGGCGGCCCAAGGAACTCCCAATGTCTGTTTCTCTCTAGGAGACATCTCTCTTCTGCACTCAGATCGTTACTGCTATTAGTCACTAATAATGAAAAAAATAAACACAGGGGAGGTAGATGGGTTTTGTGTTTTATGGGCAATGCCGTTTCAATTGATCCATTCCGAGCATTTTGAGAAAATGGATACCCCTCACACTGACGAAGCCACAGGCTCAAATCATCTCTCAACATTCCATTCAGCTTTTATAATGCTGCTTATCGATTTTATACAGAAAACTTAATACACAGGCATTCTTGCCGTTCAGAGGATGAAAAATGGTAGGGATCGTGAATACATGTAGGGCCCAACCTGTCGCAGTGCTGAGCACCTGCATCTCCCATTGATTTCCAGTGGAGTTGTGGTGACTTAGCATCTCTGAAAATGTGCTCCAAAGCATCTCAAGTTGGATGCCTAAAACTTTAAGGCACCAGAATTAGTAGCTACTGTGGAAAATGTTGGTCCAAGTCTGTTGGCATAGAAATGCGCCTTTAAGTCACAAGGCCTATCCACCAAGCTCCTACATCAACATCCTTGGCCGAATTTTGCTCTCATTTACCTGAGTCCCCTCGATTAAGGTTAACTGTGTGACCGCAAGGGGAATTTGACCCATAGAATCTCTTTAAACTCAAAAGACTCATGGCCTTTCTACAGTGCCTATAAATGTGTGTGACCATTTCTCAAGTCAGTAAGAAGGGGACGACATACATACTGTGATTACAGCCAGCAGGTATTGTAAGTAAACTTTGCTAGAAGTTAGGAATGTTTATTCTGTGACAAGGAGCCATAGTATTTGCTCAGTCAGCCTGCAAGACCTCCAAAGCTTTCATATACATTCTGGGCAAAATCCATCCTCACTCAAGAGTTAGTCACCGGGAGCTTTGCCAGCGTAAGTCTCGAGTAAGTATGGCAGGTTTTGCCTATCTATATACAGGAGCCAACACAGAAGTGCTGCCACCTCTGAGAGTTAATGCAACAACTATTGAGCAGTGCACAGCAACACTATACAGCAATTTAGCGGAGCTGGAGCTTTAAAAGTTTCAAGGAGACAGGACTTTGGTTTTATCTCCCCCTGAAAGACAGCATCCCAGCAGCAAGCTGCCTAGGAACTAGCAAAGTACATCAAGTCCAGCACACAATATACTTATGCTGCCCTGCAGGCTGGCAGCTGTTCCAGTGCTGTGCTATATAAAGCTGTGTCCCTCTTGGAATAGCCAAAGTGCCTGAGATTTTTGCCCTTTGCCCCTTTTACTTTAACTTTTTCAGGCAAGCAAATCTGTATAGCTGTGTGACTCCCTGGGAAATCTTGCTATGCACAGAACAGCGCTGAACAATGCAAAGCATCCAGGAAATGATTCTTTGGCAAACCTAGCTGTACCACATTTCTGATCCCACAGAAAGGCGCTTTAAAGAGACAATACAGCATAGGAACTCAGAACCTAGCACTGCTACTTACTGCACACATAACAACCTGGCAGCCCAAGGCACAAACAAACATTTCCCCTAGTAGGCAAACTTCTGTCAGCTTCATCTCTTCTGCCATTCTTCTCCTTGCAAGGTTTCCAAGGGTTCTTGGCTGAGAGAGGCAAGAGTCAGATTCCAAAAGGTTCAGCACTGTTGCCCAAATAATAATGCTGAAAAAAAGGATCAAAATAGACTCCAGTAGCACGGTCAATGAATATCACTGTATGAATTTATCGGTAACTACAAAATGGTAAAGTAACATGCTCTTCATCCTTTTGAATTCATTTGAAAATAGGACACATTTTACTGCCACAGATTTGAGCAGTGCATTACTAAAAGGTTTTTCTTCCCACTTTCCCCATCGCTTCCCCACGCAGGTTTATAATTACAGATGGGAATTTGACGAGTCAGGTTCCGAATAATGGCAAAGTTAAACTCCTTGATGGGAATCAGGGGAAGTTGAAATGGTTTTGCAATGCATATTTATTAAGGATATTGGTGACTTTCAATCACCAAAGTGATAGTCTGGAGTTTATCTGCTCAGAAACTTTATCTCTAATGAAAAAAAGAATTAAATAAAAAAGGAAAACAGAACAAACCCTGTCGCTGTCAGTGGAGAAATGCTCACCTGCTTCTCATGCAGAAAAGATACTCCGCAGACTTTGCAGAAGTTACATGAATATATTATCAAGTGCAAAAATCTGAGTAACAGAAGTAGCGAGGAGCAGCATTTCGATTCCACTTAATTGAGGCAAGAGAAGCAGTTTGAGGATAAACCAGCAAATATGTGTTTTATTGATGTGGATAAGATAGAAACACCCTCAGTTACCTGCC
This sequence comes from Dermatemys mawii, assembly GCA_007922305.1. Taxonomy (NCBI): domain Eukaryota; kingdom Metazoa; phylum Chordata; order Testudines; family Dermatemydidae; genus Dermatemys; species Dermatemys mawii. Next base: position 6,198,109 of record ML677360.1, on the reverse strand, counting down.
TCATTATAAGTGCCAAGCCACTTCATCTCACTTCCTTCTCGCTACCAAGCAGTGAAATTTTCCCCTGTGCAAGGGGAATCATAAGTGATCACATTCTGTAGAACATTACTGTAGTTCACGTGATGAAAAAACAACACGGAGAGGCCTAGCAAATACATCTACAGAAGATGCCCAGTGGAGACAGATAAGCAGATCTGGGTAAATTCCCGCGCCACATTGAACGTGAGAAGACTCCATTGTATATGGATAATTTCATATACAAATTAGTACTTTAACAAATCCTCCCCATTTCACACTACTGACTCACTTAGAGATAAACCCCCAAATCCGGCCCTTGCAGGTGCTTAGTTGCTTTTAAAAATCTTGGACCAGGATTTTTTAATCAGGGATCAGCAGAATGTTCTGAAGGAGCCTCATGGTGCCTGGGACCCATCACTGTGACCTTGCTTTCTATCTGCCTCTATAAATTAGCTCTGAACACCTCTTCCTTTGTCAGTTTTGCTTTTTCTCCTTTCAGAAGCGGGTAGCATCCTCTGCCTCCTGAGCCTAGCTACCTAGGAAAAGCTCGGCTTTAACCCTGCTTGGAACTGATCATTTGCATCCCATCAAACAAGCAAAGCTTTGCCAAGTCCATTTTTTGTTTTGGGTCCTTCCCAGTGTGTAAATCTGTCAGAGGATGTTCTGCTTTTTCACCGGATTTAGCGTACAAATATGTAAATACCCTTCTGGACTTATAAAGTAATCAGACGTTCTAGTTAAATCCAATGATTAAACCTATCAGCTTCTCAGTCAAAATTTTCATGTAAAGATTTACGGGCAGTTTTTTGTAAATCAGATGTAAAATGTATGATTCAATTTAAAGGAATGCAGATATCCATGTTCAATGTAGAGTCTGCAGACTAACCACAGAAGACTGAGTGACTAAATAAACTCTTTTTTTCTTCCTACAAATGATAGTCTGAGTTTGTATTTTTATTCCATGCATTAAAAAAAAACCCAACAACATCAACCAGATAAAAAGCTCTCTCTCCACTTTCCATCCCTACCATCACTCCCAGCCTCTGTTTTACTTGGCATCCCAGAATTCCTCACTCTTTGGCTTTCAGCTGGGAGAGCTAGCTGTGCTGGATTGTTAATTTGCTGCCTCTTGATGCAATCACATCAACACTTGCATCCCTAGTGAGTTGAGCCATCACACTATTTACAATATGCTTCTCATTTTAACAGCAGGAACGAGGGCTGTGCTAGCTTTTTAAAAATAGCCCTCCTGAGAGGTGGGGAAGCCGAGTTACATTCTAGTGGGTGAAAAGTAACATTATCCTGAGAGTTGTTCAGCACGGAGCAATAATGCACAAAGTTGCACCATGTTCATGAGTGCATCTGAGGCCTGTGCGAACAGAATGGTGAAATACACTACTTACCAGCCCTCCTCTTTCTCTAGGGAGTCCATCAGTGTAGCTGTTGTAGCACGGTACAAAGTACAAACCGCCTGAAACTGGTTGGTAGCTACCCGGCATGGCTCAGCCGTGCCTCCGCTGCTGTTTCCTGTGCTACCGCAGCTACACTGCTATTTATACTTAAGCTAGCGTGAGTACGTATATGAGAGCAGGGGAATCACACCCCTAGCTTATGTAGTGCAGACACAGCCACAGACGCAGACATGGACACATCCGCACAGCGCTCTCTTCTCATCTGAGTTACTTTATTTTATTTTTTTTGACATCACAGCGTGCAAAAATATGAAGAGCCGCCTTCAACCTAAATGTGGTGCTGATCGCTGAATGTCTCTGATCTCCCTTACGTCTGCATAAAAAAGTGTACACTCCCTTGGCCACAGGCGCCAACTTTCAGCTTTCGCCAGGGGTGCTCCATCTCCGCTCAGCCCTGAGGTCCTGCCCCCACTCTGCCCCCTCCAACCAGGCTCCACCACCTCCTCTGAGCATGCCCACCCCCAGCCAAACAGGCGGGCGGGAGGTGCTGGGAGGGCAGGGGGAGGAGCTGATCAGCAGGGCCCACCGAACAGCTGATCGGCAGGTGGCTGCTGGTGAGTTCTGTGCACACACTATTTTTTCCCATGGGTCCCTCAGCCCCAGAACACCCACTGAGTCAGCGCTTATGCCACTGACAACTGATTGACGCCACTGCAAACAGAACCAGATCCAAAGGATCGATTTGCTGGGTTGTTAAAATAGAATTCCAAAAAGAAAACTAAAATTATACCATGTACAAAGCAAGTACAAGACAAACCTGCCATCATGCACCATATGTACCACATTGGCCCCAAGTCTTAAGGTTACGAACCAAGGGAGAGAGAGAAGCTAGGCTCCCATTGAATGGGCAACAGACAATGAACTCTGTTTGATTTTTGGAAAGTAGGTGTGAGCATCTGAGGGGAGAATAACACCCCTAGCTTGTAGTGTAGAGAGTTTAGTGTGTGTGTGAAATTGCCCAGAAAGGAACATAAAACATTTTGGAATGAATTTCCATGAAAAATGCATCAAGGTGGGATTTTCAACAAGCTTTGTCATTGGCATAACTCCATTGAGCTGCATGGGAGTAAAAGGAAACTAACACCAAGTGATTTTGAAAATCCCACCAGGATATTTTGATTCAGCCCTTGTAAAATGAAATAATGAAATAACTCCAATTCTTGCACGTGGTCCTAAGCTCCTGTCATCTGATGCGTTTGTCCACTTTAAACACGAGCATGCCGAGCACTTTGAAAATCTGACACAAGGAAGTCTATGGAAGAACAACCACAGCCCCTGAGGCAGAAGCGTTGCTGTGTTACACAACAGCGGCACTCTACAGTGGGTTTCAAAGGCAGCCCAAACAAAGTCCATTACAGAAATCAAAGGGGTCAGGAAAGCAAAGGGTCACTGCTTCCTAATGAGAGGCTGTAACATTTGAATTGATAAAACCACCCTTGTCCACCAGAAACTACAGCAAAGAGACAGCCCGTGATTCTCAATGACATTCTGATGAGAACAGAGACAATCAATGGGCTGTCAGTGAATATAACCCTAACCTAAAGGAAACCCTCACAGTGATTTGCAAATTAACATTCTTAACAGCAGTGTGGAGGCAGGACAGTGCTTCCTACAACTCTGTGCAAAGCAGAGCAGCAACGATATGCAAGAGGGCATTTACCAATAGTTATTGCAACCTGGTACCCAACTGTGATTAGAGGCAGAACACTTCCTGGTCACCAGAAAACAAGGAGTTAACAGTATCCCCCTCCATTTGTACAGGCACTCACGGAAGAGTCATGTGAATGGCTGCTTGTAAGCAGAGTGAGAGAGAATAGCTTTGGGGAGGTTTGCCTAGCACTCAGGAGTAGGCTGAACTCCAGGTTGAGGGGCTTTCTGCTGCCAGTGTATTTTGCTTGTTATGAACATGCACCCTTAAGGAAAAGCCCTTGCTGACTTTGACTTTTCCTGCTGAGTCATTCCACCAGCACGGATTAAATTAATTTCCCACTATACTCAGGAAAAAGTCGATGTGTCTTAGAGACCACTAAGTATTAATTGTTAGTAGATGCTGAATTATTCCCACTACTGGCATGGCAGCCGGTCCCAATAAACTGTACAGGGAGGTGGGGGAATGATCTCCTGTTGCACTAATTAGAAAGCTGACCTGTTAATAAAGAAAACCAACAGATTTGCAAGATGAATAATAATGGACAAATTTATTCAGAGAAGACAAGACCTAGCCTGTAAATGGGTGGACTCTGGAACCTGCTTTCCATGCTGTTTGGTAATAAAATGGCAATTGTCCAGACTCATCCACTCCAAGGGTTTTGTCTTTATTTTAAATAGAGATGAATGAAAAATTGGATTTTCTGGCCCCAGGGACATTCCAATATTTCAACAGTTTTTCATTGCAAATTGAGACGAGAAGTTGAAATATTAAAATGCTTCAGAGAAAGGAAAGTTCAGAAAAAAATAATGTGGAAATTTTATTTATTTTCAATATTCCTCAATTGTTTCAGTTTGTTGAACTGACCCAAAAAGTTTCATTTGGAATCAATTGGATATTAAATCACATTTCCCTAGGAGTCACATTGAGTCATGGGACCTGTTGTTCAAGTTCCTCAGACCCCCATTTTCTCCAGTGGGCCAGGCTCATTGGCCAGACCACATCTCCTTCGATGCACCAGGCAACCGTCAGAGGGGAAACTGCAGCACATCATGGGAGAAGTAATTCATCCAGGAAGCCCAGCCCATAGAAAAAACTGGGAGTAATGGGTCAGGAGAACTAGAATTCCCATGAAGGAATGTGGCACCATAGGGAAATGCAGTTTAATGTTGAACTATCTCAAAATGAAACATTTCAGACAGTTCAACAAACTAATATTTGCGTCAAACAAACCTGAAACAAAATATTTCATTTTGATTTTCCCAACAGAAAATTGGAAAATTTCCACATATTCAAAATTTACCCCTCAAATTTTTCGATTACCTGGAAACTGTATTTTCCATCAAAAAACCCCCTCGATGGAAGATTCCCAACCTGCTGCAATTTTAAATTCAAGTACCAAAGCTCTAAGGCAAGACTGTACTCAAAAACACAAGCCTGAGCTGTGCCAGCTAGCTGATCCTAGGATTTCTCCCAGCTCTGTCTTAGCTCAGAATGGCTCTCAGCCTTTTCTGCTCAGAAGTGGAGCTAATGGGACCCACCTGCCTGGCTGCCTAGATCAGGGGTCTCCAAACTTTTTTGCCCATGCACCCCCTAGTAGAAATTTTTTTTGAGCAGGCACCCTCACAAGGGAAGCCCCACCCTAGCCCCGCCCCCATTCATCCACTCCCTCCCATTTCCCCCCTCTAAATCTCTCCTCCTTGTCCCATAATTGCCCCCCTGGGGCCAGTCTCCCGCTGCGGCCAGGCTCCTAGAGCCCATCTCTGCCACAGCGCTCGGCTCCCGGGCGTGGGCGTCAGCCGTGGCGCACGGGACCCGGCTCCCGGGCCCCGTCTCAGCCACGGGGCCTGGGTCTCGGGGCTGCAGCTGCGGCGCGCAGCTCCTGGGGCTGCAGCCGCAGCTCTTGCAGAGAAGCTGCCGAGGCAGCCTGGCTCCTCCTGCCTTATGGGAAACCTTCTGGGTTTCCCATAAAGCAGGAGGAGCCGGACTGCCCCGGCAGCTCCTCTGTAAGCGCTGCGGCGGCCCCTGGCAGCAGGAGGAGCCGCCTTGCTCCTCCTGCTGCAAGGGCTGCCGTGGCGCTTGCGGAGAAGCCGCCTGGCTATTCCAGCTGCCGAGGCCGCACAGCCCCAGGAGAGGTCTCGCGCACCCCTGCTGGGTGCGTGCACCCCAGTTTGAAGACCACTGGCCTAGATGAGTCAATGGCATAGCTGTGCAAAGCCATACAGTGTCCTCTGCAGCTCGACAGTGAGTTACTCTGCCCAACCCAAATCTGAACCTTTTTGTTTTAAAGTTCAGCACCTGGACAAAGTGAACCCCTGCCTCTCCTCCCTCACCTTTGAGACTCTGAGGAGCGTCCAGTAGATCTGGCACCCACTTGACTGGGACACATTGATGTTTGGCTCAAATTTCCTCACTTGTTAGTCACACCCCAGAATGCCTGGCACATCCACAACTGGAAAGCCCCAGACCCGTTCAGTCCTTATGCAAACCAGGTGTGCAATGCACTATGGGCCATCAACTACCAAGGGAAGTAGTATGAGATTTGAATGCAGCAAATGCCACACACCCTGGAAAGAGGGGGGTCAGGGCTTCTGGCCCCCATCACCTTACCTGCTTCCAGTGATAGGGTGGGGAGACGACTGTGTGTCCTCCCCAGCTGTCTCCCTGTGATGAATGGAGTGGTCCTGTAATAGATCATTACAGTAGTTGACTCCTCTCTATGTTATGGAAAGAAGAAATAGAATGTGTTAGGATTGAGGGTAGATGGTGGTGTTTTATAGAAGCAGTTGTTGGCTGGAGCCTTTAAAGAGACAATTTCAGGTTGACCAGACAGCAAATGTGAAAAATCGGGATGGGGCTGAGGGGGTAATAGGCGCCTATATAAGAAAAAGACCCAAAAATTGAGACATCTAGTCACCCTAGAAGTGATTGATCAATCTGTATGATACCATGTTCCTTCACGTGGTGTTCCCAGAAGTTATAAGAACAAACGCAGCCAGGCTTCTAAGATTCTCAGTGCCCGGACCTCCACCTGCACCCCTAAAACCTCACTAGGGAACACGCACCTCTGCTGCTGGGCATTGTGTCTCAGGGCAGGGACAGAGCACAAGCTGAGGATGCCGGGACTATAGTGAAGACTGGGATGTTGATACAGTGCTCCGTGTGCTCTCTTGCTCCTGTCCACTTGAAAATCTCAGAATGTGCATCGCTGGTGCCTGCCCAGATGAAACATAATGAATGTTTTCAAGCAGAGAGAGAGAGAGAGGTTAGTGGCATGGGAAAAAATCCTTATGATAAGAGAATAAAAACAGTGGGGATGTTTGCTTTAGAGCAGAGGTGGGTAAGAAGGGATATGATAAAGGTATGCAAAAAACTGAATGGTATGAAGAAGGGTGCTTCTGTTCATACTCTTATAGTGCTAGAGCAAGAAACTATTCCATGAAACTGGAAGAGTGTACTTTTAAATCTGATAGAAGGTTACACTTTTGCCCACACTGTACCATCAGCTTGTGGAACTCATTGCCACCAGGTATCATGGAGACCAACAATCTTAGCAGAATTCAAAAAGGGAGTAGGTATTTAGAAAGGTTAACAGGAATATCAAGCATTATAATGCTAAGTATTAAAAAGTAGCTCCATTTTTTGGAAAGACTATAAATCCTCAAAGGAACAAGCCAACCTCTAACTAATGGAAGTTGAGAAGAAATTTTCCTGGGGCAAGTTATCTCATAACTGTCTTCTGCAGGGTCTCTTGCAGCTTCATCTTAAGCAGCTGGTACTGGCTATTGTCAGAGCAGGACACTGGGCTACAGGGACCTCTGTTGTGACATAGTTTAGCAAATCCAATCAGTGGCCGGAACTTTAATCCCAAATTCAAACTGGACTAGTAACAACAATGGATATCTTTGACGTTGCTGTTCCTTGTCTGTGCACTTGCGCTTCCTCATTTGAAAGGAAATGAACAACACCACAAGGAAGGTCCTGGGAAAAAAAGAGAAAGCCTAGGAAATTGCAAGCTAAACCCCAGCGTCACAAGACTGCTTCCTAATTCCTAGCCTAGAGCACTGGGAGATCTGTGCTCAGCTCAGACTTTTGCTTCCACCAAATCCACACCTGGACTAGATCATTGTCTGCAAAATCCAAGGTTCCTCGGGGCTTCAGGACATGAGCCATGGTTTATACTGATTATGGCTGCTCTTCAGACCTTCTTACAGACAAAGCACAACTGCCGTATCTCATTAGTAATAAGACATGCAGCAGGCAGGCAGAGCTGTGCGAAATAGAACATGCTAAGAGGCCAGTGGTACATGCTGAGGCTCCAGTTTTTATCCTGCCACAGTCTCTACTGGCCTCTCTGTGGCCCTGGTTCTGCACCCATTTAGGTCCCCCTTCAGATCTGACCCCATTCTCCAGTTCCATGCATCACATCACAGAGAGTTCCAAAGCACTCCAACTTCTGGCAGCACATCCAAAGCACCCTCCCCCAGTCCCCCCCCCCCCCCCCCACATATTGCATGGAGAGGGGGACTTCCAAAAGCATGCAGGGTTGGTTTAACTCAGCTCCCACTGAAGCTGATGAGAGTTTTACCCTGGACCTTAGGAGGGGTGGGTGGGAGAGGCAGTGTTCGGTCAATTTTGAATGCTTGTGAAAATCCAATTTTGTGAGTGAGTGTAACCCCCAAGGAGATTACCTAGGTTCCTGGAGCTCCGTCTGCTGGCTGCTCAGGAAGAGGCACACTGTTCATGGTAAGCAGACTGGCATTAAAGAAGGTAACTGGGTGGAGAGGGGGCGCTACATGAGTATTGTGTATCGATACAACCATTCCCTCCTACCCAGAGGGGAGGAGAAAACCCACTCCAGCCTCTCCAGTGCTGCAAGATAAGTGTGTTCTCCATTCTGCCCAGAACCAGCATTCTGTTCTTTGCTCTTTTTTTATTTATTTATTTTAGAGGCCCCAGATGATAAATTACTAGACAGCCTCATTAACTGCAATGCTTTGTCAGTTTTCCCAGAGCAATCAGAGTGTTAGTTAGACCCAAGGAGCAAATGGAAAGCTAAAAAGGAAGCCAAGCACAGCCCTATTAATCCTGTGGTATAGATCGACATTTGTCAACTGTATTGAAGTTTGTTCTACTGAACAGAGCCCAGGAGACTACTCAATTACTTTATCTCTTAGCAATTAGGAACCTGCTCCTTCAGGTCAATCAGTTAGCACAGAGGGAAAACATTTGGATACAAGATTAACCGTAGAAATCTGCGGCCTTTTGTTCTGAGGTTCTTTAAACGAAAGGGAACAGAGGGTTTTCTTTAAAATGTCCTTTATTTGGATAAGTGAAAGTAAGTGGTTAATTTAAATCAAGGGCCTGGTGGAATTCTCCGACATGTTTAATCTGTTGTGCTACACTCGATCCCTTAAAGGAAGGCTTCCAAAGTTGCTATCTGGCTAGGCGCCGGAGGGCGGGGGGCAGTTGACATATGCTGGTCACCCTATCTCAAAGGAAAGACAGCGGGAGTCCAGAGACAGCCAACAAGACAAATTATAGACATGGAGAAACTGCCCTATGAAGAGAGATTTAAAAAGTCTGGAACTATGTACCGTAGATGAATAAAGGAGGGAACATGGTAAAGTATGCAAAATAATGAAGGGTTTAGAGATGGTAGATTAGGGGCTGCCATTACTCTCTCTTAGACTATGTCAACACCACAGAGTCTATGCCAGGATAGCACCCCAGTAGACATGCAGTGTACACTGACAGAAGGACTTTTTCTGCCAGCGTAGGAATAATACTTCCCCAAATTACATTAGCTATGCTGACAGAAGAGGTGGTACTCTTCTAAGCTCCGTCCATGTGCATCACCAAAATGAGGTGTCACTCAATGACAGCATAAGCTCTCACAGGGCTAGAACGTAGGCCTATAGAGAGTCTGGACTATCAACACTTCCAGATCAGCACTAGGAGCTCAGGCTGGATTTCTGTAGGGAGACCGTCTGAAGCTAGACTCTGCAGGACGTACTGCCCAGCAGGCCCTGAGTGGTGCTCCCTGAAACCAACTGACTGGCCCATGCTGGTATATAACCCATCAAACCATTACAGGGAGCTTTTGAGCGATGATGCAGACTGCCTGTTTGCTTCTGTGCCAGACTTTGCCTTACTGTGAACCTCAGACTCTGGTTCCTGATGCCAGTTCGTCCCTGACTCTGCTACTTGTCTCCTGCCTGCAACTTGGTGCCTGAGTCTGACTTCATGGTATCCTAAGCCAGCTCGACCCTGACTCTGCTACTCGCTGCCCATCCACAGCTTGATGCCTGACCTGGCTCCATCCAGACTCTACTGAAGGTCTGCTGGGTGACTGATCAGTGCACATTGGCTGTCCATGGCAGTAGGTTTTGCAGATGTTCAAGATCTGATTGTTTATTTTCTGAGCTCTACTGAAAATTTGGTATAAAGAAAGCTTGGCTCCCCATTGGCTGGGCTGGAATATGCCCACTGGGCCTGACTCCTTTATCGGGGATAAGTATTAATGTTGGTATCTCCCAGACACATACACCCATTTGTGACACCAAACTCAGATGTCAGTCACAGTAAACTGTGCAGATCTGTGCCCCCTCCCCCGCCTCCTTTCTAGATGACGAATGAAATAATTAACTATCCTGACATAAATTATCGTCACTGAGTTAACTTCTGTCAAGGTTGAATCCCCACTCTGTCACTCCGAGTGCAGAAGGTGGGAGTCTGCAATGATTCTAAAAATTAATATTTGCCACTCCAGGCTTGTATTAAACTCCCAAGGTTACAGTTTTTCTCTGGCTTTGTAAACACTACCACCACCCAAACAAAAAAACCACTTGGACCCAGGAAGGAGTACTTGGGAATTCCTTCCTGTGGGGTGGCCTCAAGCCCTTTCACACACACATCCCTCCAGGGAAGAGCTGAGAAAGAAAACAAAGGAAATGTCTCATTCTGTTCCCCTGCCAGCAATGAACACTTTACAAATGCAAAGTCAGTGCCACTTAACCCATTCTGGTTCTCTCCCTAGTTTACCAGGTTATGCTGGAGAAATCACTTAACCACTGTACACTTTGGGTTTCCTGTCTGGAAACAGATTGAAAACCCTCTGCTTGCCGACCTCAAAGGATTGCTGTGAGTCATGAATTATTAATACCTGTAAAGTGCTTTGAGATCTCCGTTGCCAGGAGCAAAAGAAATGTAAAGTGATGCACAGCTCCTTTTGCATTTAGTGGGGATGCACTCAGGGGTTAAACTGTGAAATATAAGACCACATTTGATTTGCCATTTCTTTTGGGGAGAAAGAAAGCTGCCTTATTTACTCAGTGTTTTTTGACTTAGCTATAAAAAGGCCAGTAAAGAAAATGCTTTCTGATTACCGCAAAGCAGGGTGGCTAAGATCTCAGCAGCAATGGGCAGTATATGTATCCTATAATGGCAGTAAGAATAGCTGATGTGTACATAAACTTCCCTTAAAGTCAAGGTAAGCCTTGACAGAGGAATTCTATGTCCCTGCAAACACACTGAGAAGGCAATACAGCCTCATAAAGTCCTTCATCTTATGCAATGTCTATTGGTTTCTCATTGTATTGATTATATTGCAGAGATAAAATATAAATTCGGTATACTCAGCAAAGACAGTTTTACTGCTTTATTGTGCTGATTATTACAGAAGGTATAAATTGGGTCATAATTCTGAAGAGTCATCAGAAATCCATACACAACTCAAAGTTATTCATTTGAAATAGTGTTTATGAAATCTTCAAGAGAAGATCAATATATTAGTGTGTACACATCTGTAAACATATATATATACACACACACATAGATAGATAATCCCCCTTCTTTTTTCACTGATTCCCCAAGAAGGTGTTCCTCTTTGCCTCCCACAATGCCCCCAGACATTGCAGGAGAAGCACAGCAGGGGTCATGGGGTTTTTTTCTCATCCCCTTCAGTCTATATAAATGACAATGAAAGGCAAACCTGTGATTCTTTCATGAGAGGAAGGTGGAATTGGAGGGGAGAGATCCCTGTTTTTTACACAGAGAGTTTCAGCAGCTGAGAGTGGACTGGGGACTAACTTCCCCCTCAGATATATTGGGATGTAGGGTACCCAAAATAGAATTCATTCAATTCAATCCATTGCCCATAACACTATGACCTTTTTTTGCTTATTCCCTTCTTCCAGTTCTTTGCCACCTACTTCTCTGCCTCCACAGCTGCCTCATTGTTTCCACCTCCAAACCATTTGGCTTGCCTGCTTTTCATACACTGTTTTCTCTTTATCATTCTCGCACCATTCTTTAAGAGGCAGCATCTCCCCTCTCTCTTTCTCTGTCCCAGTCCCTGCTTGCTGTCTCCCATGTTACATTGTTCCCCCCGCCCATTGCTCCCCTTCTCCTGTTTTCTCAGTCTCCTGTGGCCCCTCCATTCTCAGCTCGATTCCCACTTTCTCTCATCAGCCTCCCTCATCTCTTTCTGCGCAACATTTAGCAGTTATATAGCATTGTACATTAGGGATGCGAAGCATTTTTTGTAGAAATTTTCTTTCCATGGAAAATTCCAGGTGTTGAAATGGATTTTTAACAGCCCACAGCTGGGCAGATAATTACCAGTACCAGTGAAAATTTGGGTACAATATGTTTAATGCACAATAATTTATTTGAGAAAGAATCACACAAGCAGTAAAGGTTACATAATACACATTTTCTTAATGAGCCTCAATTCCCAAGCATAAACCATCAGTAACTATGTTGGCTTTACACAGTATCCTGACTGGCAAACAAAGCGAATATAGCTACAATTCTAGAGGGGGCTTCTTTTTTTCTCTTCGTTCCCCACTCAGGTACTTGGTCTGTCAAATGTCCCCTGAAGCAGGGTCTAGGATGGTTACCCTGATGCCTTCTGGTTCAAAAGTCTTACAAAGGTCTCTTGTAGCAGGGTCTTGATTTCCCCAAAGCCTTCTGTCTCACACTGTCACAGACCTCTTCAGGTATTAATTGGGGAACTAACTAACTAATTTACTTTACTTAGCATTTATACCTATGTTCTCAAAGAAGTCACATGTCCCAGAAAAACATCCGTGGGTGTTTTATTACTGGTCTTCTCTAATTAATATTTTGGACGGGGCCTGCAAAACAGACACAGACCAGAGCTCAATCAATGTTTACCCTCTCATCAATCATTCACTTGAGCTCTTAATATGATGCCATTGAAAAGGGTCATTTTGATCCAGGTCAGCCTGTACCAAGCCCAATGCTCACATGTTTTTATGTCTTCTTTACTTTGGTGATCTGGTGCCCCTCAGCTGATATATTCCAAAGTTCAATTTTGAAATATGCACGCAGATAGAGCCTTTAACCACCATTCAAATACAGTTTCAGCACTCCCAGTAAACGTCCACATGATCTATCTAATGCTAAGAGAATCTTGTTCCCAGAATCCTCTAGCAAGTTCAGATGTACCAAGACATACCAGAGTTATCACATTCATTTATATCGGCCAAAGTAATTCATTATAATTTGTCACTGTCCCAACAGCAGGGTGGGGTTGACAAAAAAAATTTCTGGATGCTGCTGAAAATTTGGGGATTTTTTGACAAAAAAGTGAATGGCCCAAAACTTAAATAATTCAGTTGGGAACTGTTGCCACAATGCCACATGGGAGCTGTAGTTGTCTTATGACTTCTACTGTCCTCTGAGATCTGAGCTTCCTGGCCATACTAGATCTGTTAGGGGCTTCTATGATGCACACCTCCATTCTCCAAGAGGAGAGACCTTGGTGCCTCTCCCACTGAGCAGCTGTGGCTGATAGCTGCCGAGCACCCCATATTTTTTTTCTGTGGATGCTTGAGCCCCTCGTGGAGTCGATGCTTATGCAGGAGACCCCTGGTTCTATTCTCCCCTTTCTGCCAGAGGGGGAGAAAAGAGGTGGGAGATCTCTGTTTAAATCCTAGGAGAGTGGCCTAACCCCAGGCTGCCTCACTCTCTCCTGCTGCACTGTGGGTAGATAATGAGGTGATCAAAGCAGAAGGACTGGACCTGGGTTCTCCCCTCTCAGTGCTGTAACAACAGAACTACAGAATCATTCTCACTTGCACTCTCTCTAGCCCAGTGACTGCTCCATGGTAGATAAATACTTAAGTCACTGGGCAAAAAGAGGGCATGTAATTGAGAATGCACCTGAAGTTCAGTGGTTTGGGCATCAGCCTGAGAGATAGGAGATCCTGGGTCCAATTGCTCTTTTACTATTTATCCACAGTGCAACAGCTTTAAGTGGAGAGACTGAGGCAGCCCCAGATCAGAATATCACATCTCTCAGTGGCTAGAGAACTCTAGTGGGTGGCAGCAGATTTCACTTCAAATCTGTTCTCCATGTCTAGCCTTAGTTGACCGAGTGCCTGTCTTTCCCTACTTTGTGAATTGCTCCAGGGCTTAGGCAGGAGATGGGCAGTAATGCTCAGAGGCAAGAACTTTTATCCTGAAAACCCAGGCACTGAGTGAGTTTAGGCTCCTACAGGGTTCAGGAGGAGTTGTGTGGATCACAGTGGAGCCAAAACTGTGAGTTAAGTGCCTACATCTGGGGGTTAGGCAGCTAAGTACATTTGTGAGTCATACTCTATGTTTCTGTGTAGACAAGCCCTGTGACCCATTTTTTAAAGCAACAGAGGCACTTCAGATCCTTTGAAAATGGGACTCAGAATCCCAAGTCACTTGGATAAAATTTTGTTCTACTTTCATCCTACTCTAATTGTAACCCTTCTGCCCATCAGAGTTGGCAGCAACAAGGGCCGGGTTCAGTATCCAGGGGTTCCATTCCAATAGCACAATACAAAAACCGGCTCGAGCCCCCACCCAGTGACCTGGGACAACCATATACCGCCCCTCTGGGCGTCTGTAAGAGACAATACTTCCCCTCTCGCAAGCACAGAGTCTGAGTGTACCAAAGCCTTTTAATAACAGGGAGAAACAATGTGGCATTATATTGGGGAAACACCACAAACAAGGTTAATAAACCAAACCATGAACCAGAAGCCCCCCTCCCAGCAAATAGGCCGTGGCCTTCCCTTTGGCTCTTGAGTTCCACAACCCCAAAAAGTCACTCAATAGTCCCAAAAGTCCAACAGCCCAAGAGTCTCTGTCCTTGGTCCGTGCAGAGTTCAAAAGTCAATTGGCAGAGTCTTACCTCCAGCCTGGGTGGAGATGGAGGGTAGGGCACGGGGCACCTTACGTGGTCCGAGGCCGACCGCGCCGCCTCTCCGTGAGGTTCCGCTGCAGCTCTCACCGCAATCGGCTCTGCTCCGCTCCGCTGGCTGTCCTACGAACCGCTCTGCCCGTTGATCTGCTAGCTGCTCTGCTAGCCGACACACAGACAGCTCTGCTGCGCCAGTCACTCTGCCTGCAGCACCCGCACCTCTGCTAGGTGACAGACAGACAGCTCTGTCGCACCGGTCACTCTGCCCGCAGCACCCACGCCTCCGCTAGTTGACAGACAGCTCTGCTGCACCAGTCACTCCGCTAGCCGTCCTGCTAGCCGACACACAGACTGCTCTGCTGCACCAGCCACTCTGCACTTCTTCCAGGTCCCCCCTACTTAAGACAGCACTCAGTGATTTCTTTAGCTCTTAGGTGATTTCAGCTCAGAGTAGGGGAGCCTTAGTACAGGTGCACCAATGAGCCCAAAGCAATTATCAGCTCAGCAGCCTGAAACCAGGATCCTAATAGAAGCAAAATTCAATTCTGACATTCCACAGCAGAGAAAGGCAGGGTGCAATAAGCCTGGGAAGCCCTTAGACAGAGCCCTCACCAAAAGGTATAGGTGCTTGTCCACCACCTCTCTCAACCTCACAGTGTTCTGAAAACGCATGGCCCTTGCCCAGTGAGTGCTACCTAGATGATGGCGAGTCCCTCCATCATAACAAGGGCCAAGTACATGTCCATAGTCCTTCATTCACATAATCACAGTAACATCACTTTATCATTCCTGCCCCAATGACATAGAAACTGGGGTTCCCTCATCAGCCGAAGTGGCCATGTGGGCTGCTGTGGGCTCAGGCTAGGCGCAGTGGGTGTGTCTATGCAAATTGACCAGCCCCAGACTTATTTTGCAAGGCTCACTGCAATTCCCATAGTTCGCCACCAGATGTCAGAATATATCTCATTCCTGACACTGCTTACACCATTCTTATTTAATTTGACTGTCTCTAGTCTCTGACTGCCAGAAACTGGGAGTGGATGGCAAGTGGAACTTGTTGCCAGGGGATTTTGTGAAGGCCATAACTATAATTAAGTTAAAAAGGGAATTAGATAAGTTCTTGGAGGATGAGTCCATCAATGATTCTTAGCCAAGATGGCCAGGAATGCACCTGCATTCTCTGGGTGTCCCTAAACATCTGGCGGCCAGAAGCTGAGACTGGAGGACAGGATGGATCATTCAAGAATTGCCCTGTTCTATTCATTCCCTCTGAAGCACCTGGCATTGGCCATGGTCAGAAGACAGGATACTGGGCTAGATGGATCATTGGTCTGACCCAGTATGGCTATTTTTATATTCTAATTTTATTGCTACCAAAAATCTATCTACTTTATGCATATCCTAAAATACAGCATTTCCATCAGTCCTGCATCTTATAAAAAAATTACCATTCTCCATCAGCCACCTTCCATTAAATCATTATAAAAGGTCTTTATTATTCAGGATTCAGTTGTCTCAGTCAGCCTAGTCTTACGACTGAAGGCCGGAGAAGGCCAGCATTTTATAGAACACCCTTTGCAATTCATGATCCTGCATGCATCAGCTGAGCTGCACTGAGCTATTTTCCCTACAAGCGGGGAAGAAAAGAAGCAAAAGAGACGGTTACTGTAATTTCTGTTGAGTGGAGCTCAGTCAATGTGCTGGAGGGGGCCAGATAGGCCCTTAGGTAGGAAAACAGAACTTTGGCAATGGCAGGACGAATACTCAGAATGACAGCAGCGATGCAGCAAGCTCTTGCAGCAGCTGAGAATGTTTCCGACACTGATTATAGATGTGCCAAAACTGGATTTCTAAGGGAGACACTGGAATATTTGCTTATTTGACTCTGAGGACTTGGGTCTTCTGTAGTGCAGACTCCATGTTGGAAGCGAGTGGCAGTGGAGAAAATAGCCATAGAGAATCTCCCACAGACTGTTTTCAGTGCTGTCAGGTTTTCTTCCATTTAAATCCCACCCACCGCAGACAGCTTCAGCAGGTGTGAAAGAGGAAGCTTCCCTTTCCCTTGTATGTGACTGGATAAGAGGGTTAAATCTGAGGCTGCTTTCCCACCTGCCATACAGTGACTAAAAGGACCAATTATACTTTACTCTCCAGTGTGAAATACTCCTTTAAAATCCAAAGGTTACCAGATGCCTTTGGGATCCAATTAAAATAAACCAAACATCCTTGCCACTCCCTTCCACATTGGGAGGAGCTACAGAAATGGGGCAAAGGGCTCCATTCACCATTGCTCTGCACCTCAGACAGCTATTCACACCAATCGATGTCAAAGGGGACTGAACTTAGACTCACTTTGCGTGGTGTAAATAGTGACACAAGGTGCATGGTGACAGGGGATGGGGCCAGATGAGTTTTTGGTTTTGTTCTTGTTTTGTTGTTTTCCTTTTGGTGAATTGAGGGCAATTAGTGACATTCCCTTTGTGAAAAGAGAATTACAGGTGTAAGCAGTGTCAGGATGAGCTCTACCCTGACATCTGGTGGCGAATTGTGGGCATTGCAGTGAGTTGTAGAAAAGAACTTTGGGGCTGATCTTATTTGCATAGGCCCACCCACCATGCCTTGTCTGAACTCACAGCAGCCCAAATGGTCACTTCGGCTGCTGTGGGTCCCCCAGTTTCTCCGTTATTGGGGTAGAAATGACAGAGTGTTGTTACCCTGGTTATGTGAATCGAGGACTGTGGACAGGTACTTGTTATGTATTTCTTTGTTATGGTGGAGGGACTCACCATCCTCTAGGTAGCACTCACTGGGGCAAGGGAGAGGGGTTCAAAACAGTGTATTTGAGAGAGGCCACAGACAGGTATGTATGGCTTTTGGTGAGGGACTTGTTGAAAGGCTGTACAGGCCTATTGAACTTTGCCTTTCTCCACTGTGGAATGTGAGAGCTAATTTTTGATTCTATTAGGAATCAAAATTTGGTCTGCTAAGTTGAATTCACTTTGGGTCCAGTGGTGCACCTGCACTAAAAGCTTAAATCAGTGGGCACTGTGTTAAGTAGCGGTGCCTGAAGGTCTATTGCTGAGCAGCTGACCTAGCTGAGCAGTTCCTGAAAATATTGCAGAGCAGTGCAGTTTGTGTGTTGGCTGGCAGGGCAGCCAGCGGAGCAACTTGTGCTGCTGGCAGAGAGGCTGGTGCAGCAGCACAGTTTGAGTGTCGGCTGGCAGGGTGGCCAGCAGAGCAGCTTGTGCTGCTGGCAGAGTGGCTGGTGCAGCAGAGCAGTTTGTGTGTCAGCTGGCAGAGCGGAGTCGAGCCGCTGCTAGCAGAGTGGCTGCCAGAAGGGAGCAGCTGGCAGAGCAACTGGCAGAGTAGAGCAGTTCATAGGACGGCCTCGGACCACGTAAGGTGCCCCTTAACCTTCCCTCCATCTCCACCCAGGCTGGGAGGTAAGACTCTGCAGATTTGACTTTTGAACTCTGCACTGACCAGGAACAGAGCCTCTTGGGCTGTTGGACTTTTGGGACTATTGGGTGATTTTTTGGGGTTGTGAGATTCAAGAGCCAAAGGGAAGGACACAGCCTATTTGCTGGAAGGGGGGCTTCTGGTTCATGGTTTGTTTTATTAATCCTGTTTGTGGTGTTTCCCCAATATAATGCCACATTGTTTCTCTCTGTTATTAAAATGCTTTTGGTACACTCAGACTCTGTGCTTGCGAGAGGGGAAGTACTGTCTCTTAGAGGCACCCAGAGGGGTGGTATATGGTTGTCCCAGGTCACTGGGTGCGAGCTTGAGCCAGTTTTGTATTGTGTTATTGGAATAGAACCCCTGGATACTGAACCCAGCCCTTGTTGCTGCCAACTCTGATGGGCAGAAGGGTTACACAGGCAAAGCTCCCCGCTTTCCAGTCACAACTCTGTGAATGCAGCCCTGGTCCCGGAGACAGAAGACAACGGCAACACAATATCCCCACCTTGCTCTGCCGCTTTGCCCCAGGAGTGATCTGTGGGGTAATCTTTAGAGGAGAGTTCAGGGCCAAATTCTCTGCTGCGTTAAGTGGGCAAAACTCCACTCAGGTTGATGGAGCTGTGCCCATTTACACCAGCAGGAACTTTGGCCCTTTGTTTTCTTGGCCCATTGGCTAGTGCCATGTGGTGATGCGGACACAAGCCCACTCGGAATTCCACTGAGACTCACCACCACTTCACCAGCAGAAGGTGACAACTCTGGGTGACATCAGAGGGTGACAAGTCTGGCTACACAGGATTGAAGCCAGACCCAGAGCCTGAAAACTCCTTATCCCAAGCCCCTGAGCTACTCACAGTTCTGTTTCTACATGTTTTTAGAGGAAGTGCAGGAGCCTTGGAGGGAGCAGGCCATTTCTCCAGCCTTACTTCCCCTCCCCACTCAGGGTATGTCCACGCTGCAGCGAGGAGTGTGCTTCCCAGCTCAGGTAGACAGACATGCTAGCTCTGGTCAGATTAATGCACTAAAAATAGCAGTGTAGCCAAGGGTAGCACAGGTGGCAACTCAGGCCAACTTCCTGACTACAAAGCCATGTGGCTGTGTACTTGGCCTGTGTGTACTTGCACTGTCAGTTTGAGCAGTTGCCCCTGCTATCCCAGCTACACTGCTATCTTTAGTATGCTAACTACAGCAGAGCTAGCCATGCCTGTCTACCACCACTGTCTACCACCATTGGGAAGCACCTTCCCAGCTGCAGTGCAGACACACTCCAAAGGCAGACACACTTCTGCTATGTCCCCTCCCTCCCACCATCCCCAGCAACTGCCATCTTCCCAGTTAAAAAGAAACAACATACATGATTGCTTCCGCTCCCAGCTCCAGCAGTTCTGCTGCAAAAGAATGACATATGAGACTGTGTGGTTTGTACATCTTTAGCACTGGCTCCTACCATCTAGTCTCAACCTTCCCCCATCTCCACTTTATGGGGTTCCTCTGAGTGATGTGAGAGCCAGCTCAGATAAAATAAGAAAGAGCCAACCTGCACTTTTGCCAGGGGCATTTACTGAGGTCACAGAAAGCTCAGGTAGAGTTATATCTTTATTAATTATCATCTTCATTCACATTGGAGTTTTGGCTGCTAGACTAGAAAAACCCACCACATCCCCTCCTGGGAATCAGAAAATGCCTGGAAACCTCTGACAGAACCTGTTCTTATAACATTTCCAGCCTCACTTTGCAGACACGAGAGATTTGCATAGTTCTGATCAGCTTCAGATCAGTACCTCACCTTTTGGGTGCTTCTCCAAACTTCAAGAGCTTGACTCATAATTGATTTTTCTCCCCTTTTCATACTGGGTGCATTCCCCATTTATTACGTTTATTGAGCTATTCTTCACTTCTAAATTACATTTGGGGAAGTGACACTAAAATAACAGAGGTCAACAGCTCTGCTCTCCAGGTTTCATAGCAATGGCATTCTATGGGCTGTAGATATGAAATGTTCCTATTAACTTATTTGACTGCTTAATAAAAATATTTAACAGCATTAGGACTAAATTCAGATCTGATGTGAGTGGGAGCAGTTCATGGCTCTGAACTTGTCCCAGGGTGGAATCAATGCTTTATAGTTGCTCTCCCCTTTGTAATGAGCAGCTAAATCAAAGAGGCAGATTAGCCATATCCAAGCAGTCCACCATAAATTAAAGGCATTTTAAACTTTCATGGCATCCCACCAATCAAATTAAAACAAAATGGAGGGAGCAAGCTTTGAAATTAAAGGCATTTAGAAAGAAATAATGAAAACAGATTGAGAAACCACATCCTTCTCCCCTTCTTTATTTCAGTCCCCAAAGCCTAATGAGGATATTAATTGCCCAGATAAGATATACAAGCATCCAATGTACCTTCACCAGAACAAGAGGCTGTGCAATGCCAAAACAAGCCACCTAAACAGAGCTCAGCTGGACTGAGACCCAGAGGGAACTGACAATAGGGAGGGAGGCTTTATTGGCGTGCGGACTTCATACCTCTCTTCTTCCACTTGGGAACCCAGTTCACTGGGGGACGCAGGACCCAATCTGAATCTGTAAAAATGGCTATCTTCTGCGTGGCAGGGGTATTCTCAAGGGCTACTGCTATAGCCACAATTTCAGCTGCCCTGGGCGGCGTGCGGCAACCATTATCCTTTTAGTACCTCATCAATGGGAACTCTCACAGCAGGATATCCTGTGCATGGCTTCCCATTCTTGTAAAAACAAGACCCATCTACAAAGCACATTGTGACTACCTTATCCTGTATTACACTCAGCACTGCTGCTCCTTCAAAAGTGGTGACCCAGGCAGGGATGCTAACTCTGGTAAAGGACACTCATGCTCTTCTCCCTCTATCATCTGACCATAGGGTACTGGGGACAACACTGAAGTTTTTTTCATATTCACATTTCTATTTAACAAAGCTAGAGTCTATTTAGCGAGTCTAGGGCTGGACACATGACCATTATTAATCTCGCCAGTGAGCACATATTTTATCAGGGAGTTGGTAGTTTTCAGCAACATGGGTGACAATCCCACCAGATATTCACAATGCTGCAGAGCCCCCACCAGCCCCAAGACCTCCTTTTCACAGAGAGTGGACCCCTTTTCTACGTCATTTGGAGGCATATGCCACAGGTTAGAGCACTGTACCATGGGTTCCGAGGCAGCATTGCTCCCATCCCCTTCTCAGTAGTTGCCAAGTTGTAACACAAATGGCTGTCCCACCCTCAGATAGGCTAGGGATGGGACTTGAGTTAAAGCTTGTTTTAACAGGACCATGGCTTTCAACTGTCTAGGACCCCATTCCACTTTGTTTTTTCTTCAAAAGTTAATGTAGTGGGCCTGCCTTTTCTGGAAATCCCTAAATAAAATCTCAGGAGAAAATGACCATCCCAGGAATGATCTAAGAATGGTTACATCTGTGGAAGCTGGAAATTTAAGGATCAGGGGAATGCCCTTCCTGTCCCAGATTTACCTCAAGGTGATTTACTTGCTGAGAGCACAAGTGGACTTTCTTTGGGCTTACCTAAGATCCTGTTTTCTTAATTTTTTACAATATCTTGTCTAGTACTTTCAAATTCTTAACCTGATTTGCACACATACCAGGGACATCATCCATGTAGTATAGTATACTGTCCCTTTCAGGCATCCCATCCCTCATTCTGACCACCTGGGTCTGACGAATAATAGGGGCATTACTCCAGCTCATATGTATCCTTGCAAAACACAGCTGTCTTCCCTGAAAAGTGAAAGCGAATTTATAATTGTCTCAATGGGATGGGATAACAAAGAAATCATAGGCCAAATCTAAAACAGAAAACCACTGGGCCCCTCCTACAATGGCCTAGCCAGTACGGGGGCCATCAGCAGGTTTCACACAATTAAGGGGACGAAAATCTACCATGAGCCTCCAAGTCTTGCCGTCATTTTTAAGACCTGCCACAGGACAGCAGTGCACTCGGAGTCTTCATGCTCAGCCAGCTTTAATAGGAGTTCTGGGGTAGGCAATCCATCTATTTTTTCCCCTCAGTTTGCGTTTCATGAGCCATCTCCAGATTTCTGCCCACCAGACATCAGGCATTCTGACCCAACTTTTGTAGGGTCTCCCTTCTCTTTCCCCTTTCACATTTTACCTTGGCCTTCTTTAGGAGTTTTCTCTGAGAGGGTTATTGTAGTGACTTTCCTAACTTTCTTTTTGGGGAGATAAATATCCTTCTGGACCTCATAGGCCATCCTAGCCCTCTTCTCAATTTCTTCTAATCTAGCTCCTCCGGGTTCAATATCCATCAATGCCATGCGAATCACGGGAAGGGACCTTTGACACAAGACTTATTTAAATACAGCTGTCTCATACACCTGGTTATCTGCTTCAGCCAACCCAGGATGTTTAGATGCCAGCTTCTTTCTAGCCATACAGCTTTCTGGTCTTTCCCCTGCTTGTTGCTTCTCTTGATGGAATATCACAACAGGACTTTCTCCAGAAAAAAGGGACTTTATCACTTCCCCTTTCAGGTTAATATATCTTTGGGTATCATCATCTCCAGGGGGGATCCCTACTTGGTTAGCATAGGAGAACCCTGCAAAGTCCTGAGGGGTCATACGTTCCCTGACCAAGGCTACTACATCCCCCAGGATGAGACTGGGGATGTCAGCTATCCTCGTCAACCATCCCAAGGCTCTACTCTGGTTTAGTGGACTAAGCAATTTCCCTGGGGCTCTGACCCAGTCAGGGGAGAAAGGTCTAACCTCTACTCATTCTTCTCATCCCTGGTTGCCCTTTGGGGACCAGTCTTGCTTACCGTGGTTTTTACTATTGGGGCTATGGGTGGGAGCTTCTGCAGCTCTTCCATTGTTTTGAGCAATGTTCCATATGGGAACTGCCCAGAATGACCAGGGGAAACTTGTTGGAGTCATAATGAGGAGGATACAAATCAGGGTCTCTCTCTGGCCCCTCTTCTACTCCCCCAGGCTATGAACCCCTTTGACCACAACCACTATTCCCCTCTGTTCTCCAAATTCCATTCCAAGGACACAGATCTGTCTCTTACATTCCCTATGCTCTGCCTGGGTTTTATTCTTGGAGTCCTTCAATAAGGCTCTAACCTTTACCTTGCTTTTCCTCTGTCTGTTTTTTCAACTCATATACTTCTGCTCCAGTCTGTCACTCACTCTCTCACTGTCACACACTTGCTTCTGGCAGGAGAGAGATCACTTGATCATTACCTGTTAAGTTCACTCACTCCGGGGCACCTGGCATTGGCCACTGTCGGTAGACAGGATACTGGGCTAGATGGACCTTTGGTCTGACCCAGTACAGCCTCTCTTATGTTATGTTCTTATGCATGGCCGCTATCTGTACTGCCTGAGACAGGCTCAAAAACAACAAGGAGGCCGGTGGCACCTTATAGACTAACAGATTTTTTTGGGCATAAGCTTTCATGTGTAAAAACCCCACTTTTCCAGATGACTCAGGGTCATGGCCCAGAGGGTATCTGACTACCATCAGGCTGGCTGCTTCTGTTTCTCTTGTAATTTTATCTCTCTCTTTATCTAATGCCGCTACTACCATCCACAATCCCTGTAATGCAGCCTTATTCCTCACCTTAACATTTGGAGCTCTCCTTTTTCCCATGCTGACCCATGTTTCCCATTGATTACAGAGCTGCAGGACTACCCCGGGGCCATTGAAGGCTTCAGGCTTCTAGGGACCATCATCATAGTCCTGTATAAAATCTGTCAAGCCGTTAGAAAGAAAGAAAGAAAAAAACTCTGTGGGGTTTCTCTCTTTCCCTTCCTTCCTTATTTGACCAGGCTATTAGCCTGAGTTCTAAGCCTCAGTAACAGAATGTATCCATTAACTGGTTCAAGGACTATGACAGGGCAATTACAGGTTGTGATCCTGTCCCAGGATTCTGTAGTCCCTATTGCAACAACCTGCCCAAAGCAATTGCCCCATTCCTCTCCACCTCTCCTGGCTACTGACTTGCCAAAGCTGTTACCCGGGGCTTTCTTAATCTGAACCCAAACTCTGATAACTTTTATTTTCCCCTTTCCAGGTGGTTTCAAGAATAAATTCATGAGAACACAGCTCTTCCATCTGACAAATAATGGGCACAAACATCAGTGCTTTCATCCCTCAAAAAAATCTTTTAAAATTAAGTCTACAGCATGCATCTAAAATAGGAATATTCTAGTCTAGAGAAACCTAAATATAGGTACCCAAAGTCTGAAATGGTGTTGAATGGTCAATGGCAGGTTCCTGGTGGCCAGCCTTCCACCTAGCTGCTGGAGAGTGGAATGTCAGCTTCTGAGCTCATACAAAATTTCTCAAAACTTCTCTCCCCCTTACACATTTTGATTTATCTTTTTATAGGTTGCTCAAAACAAAGCCTATAACTCTAGTAGCTCCTTGTAAACTAACATCAGCAAACAGCTCCTAGTCATAAAATCAGCAAAAAATCATAATCAGGAATACCCAGATCCAAGACCAGCAATCCACATTTCCATCCATTCTCATGGTTCTTCCAATTTTTACGTTCTATCTTTATCAGCAAAACTGCAGCTGCAGCTATTTTTTTGTTTATACAAAGCTCAACTTATTCCTAACTACGTTGTATTCTGGTGTCCAGTTAATGGTGGCTGGCTGCACAAAATGGTTATGGTATTGTCTAGCCAATTTCTCTCAAAGCAATGGGGACAGATTATTAGAAGATACTGCCACTCAGACATCTGAGCTGAGGGAATAAAAACATCAAGATCTTGGTCCTGCCTGTAACTGAACTGCAATCTTTGCATCTCTTAGCTGTTGCACTGATGGGTTTTGCCTTCGGAAACCAATTCAAGCTCCGGTCATATTCACAAATCAAGGCCAGAAATGATCATTAACTCTGAGCTCATATATAACACAAGACACGACAAGAGAACTTCCTCAAAATAATTCCTAAAGCAGATCTTTTAGGAAAATATCCAAACCTGATTTCAAAATTGTCCATGATCGAGAATCCACCAGGACTCTTGTTCCAATGGTTAATACTATCCCTGTTAAAAAATTATGTCTTATTTCCAGTCTGAATTATTCTAGCTTCAACTTCTAGCCATTGGATCATGTTATATCTTTCACTGCTGGGTTGAAGAGACCATTATTAAATATTTGTTCCCCATGTAGATACCTACAGACTGTGATCAATTCACCCCTTAATCTTCTTTCTTAAGTTAAATTGATTGAGCTTCTTGAGTGTCACTGTAAGGCAGGTTATCTAATCCTTTAATCATTCTCATGGCTCTTCTCTGAACCCTCTTCAATTTATTAATATCCTTCTTAAATTGTGGGCACCTGAACTGGGCACAGTATTCCATCAGAGACAAATACAGGGATGTTATAACCCCTTTACCCCTATTCAAGTTTCCTTTTGGCCATAGCATTGCACTGGGAGCTCATTCAGCTGATTGTTCACCATGACTCCCATATGTTTTTCAGAGTCTCTGCTTCCCAGGATAGAGTCCTCCATTGTGTAAGTATGGCCTATGTTCTTTGATGCTAGATGTATACATTTACATTTAGCTGTATTAAAATGCATATTATATGATTGCATGCATTTACCAAGCAATCCAGATCAGTCTGAATCAGTGACTGATTTACTAATCCCCCAATGTTTGTGTTATCTGCAACCTGTATCAGTGATGATTTGATATTTTTCTTCCAGGTTATTAATAAAAATGTTAAATATTATAGGGCCAAAATATTATGGGGACAAGACCTCAATGGAAATACACCTACTTTATGGCAATTCTCAGTTTACAATTACCTTGAGACCTATCAGTAAGTCACCATTTAATCTATTTAACATGTGCCATGTTAATTGTATATCTTTCTATTGTATATTTTTAGTCAAATGTTGTGCAGTAGTGTCAAATGCCTAACAGAAGTCTAATATCAACACTATTATGTTTATCAACCAAACTTTTAATATAAAAAAAGATAGTCAGACTAACTTGATATTTTCCATAAACTCATGTTGATTGACATTAGTTATACTACCCTACTTTGATTCTTTATTAATCAAGTGACATATCAGTTGCTCCATTATCTCACCTTGGATCAATGTCAAACTGAGAGGCCTACAATTCCCTGAGTCATTGTATCTTCTCTTTTTAAATACTGGAACATTAGCTGTCTTCCAATTTTCTGGAACTTTGCAGATGTTCCAAGACTTATCGACAATTAACGTTAATGGTCTGGCAAGCTCCTTTGCCAGCTCTTTTAAAACTCCTTGGATGCAAGTTATCCAGACCTACTGATTTTAGTGTCCAACATTAGTAGCAGTAGTATCTTTTATTGAACTAACTTCTATTGGTGAAAGAGACAAGAATGTCTCTCTCATATCCTGGGACCAACATGACTACATCATCACTGCAAATAACTAGAATAGCTTCAGTTTAACATCCTCCAGAGATACTAACGAGAAGGAAAGCATTATATGATATAACTACATCATCTGTTCCCCCGACACATAGAATAGAAATGTATTGAACATTTCTACATTTTTTGCATTATTGATAAATCATCCATTTCCATCTGGTAATAGACCAATACTATTGTCAGGATTCTTTTTGTTCCTAAGATGCTGAAGAACAATTAGGAGTTTTTTAACACTGCTGGCCATAGATGTCTCCTTGTGTCCCTTTGCATCTCTTATTAAGTTTTCTACAATTCCTAGCTTCTTATTTATATTCATTATTATCTGCTTCCCCATTCTGCCATTTGTAATTTTTTTATTACTTTGAATAGCTCTCTTCACTTCCCCTCTAAACTAGATTGGATTTTTAACCACTAAGGATTTCTTCCTCAGTTGTGGATTTTTGGACATCTAGTTTAATGTTCTTAAACAATTCCCGTTTATCATTCATATTTTTCTGATTAGTTCTTCTTCCCAGCTTATTTGGCTCATAATTGTTTTCAGCTTTGTGAAATTGGCTCAATTAAAGCACACAGAGAGTATGTCCATCTGTCTGTCTGTCATTGGTCTGGACTTTATTCAATTTGTGTTAGGGACTGGGGCATGGCAGTCTTGCCTAGAGGTCATATCTGTACTGAGATCTGCTCACCAGGCAGGAATTGGAGTAATACAAAAGCCAGGTTCTGCAGGCAACAGCCAGGATCAGGGACAGGGGATCAAGCAAAGTCTGGCATAACAGCAGGTCAAAGTCTGTGTAACTGCCCTGACAACTTCCTGGGGCACCCTCTGGGGTTAAATATAGTTTTTGGCCAATCAGAGGGCTGCAGGATACCAGCGTTCTGAGTTTCTTAGGTGGTACTTCCTGCTCTCAATAGTGGTTGCTGGGAGGACCACTGTATGACCTCCTAGTAGTACAGCAGGAATATCAGCTCTCTCAGGCTCTGTAGACCCAAGTTCTAATCCCTAGGTCCTTATGTACAAATGTGATTGTTATGATCACATATACCTAGCTACCATTAACTTTTAATTCTATGTTCAGTTATTTTACAGCTGTCAAGATGAGAATATAGAATTTCCCTGGGTTGGATGCAACACTCTGAGTTAGAAAACTGTTATCTATAATACAGTATTTAGAAATTCTCAGGGTGTTTTAGTGCCAGCAAGACACCTTCTGCATATGTCACTCAAACGGAAGTCTCCTGTGATCAGGCAGTTTTTCCCCCCCGATACATTACAGACAGGTTCATAAGGAACCGGTCAACCTGTTCCCTAGTGTGATTTGGGGTCTCTAGCAGACACCAACTAATATCCCCTCTTCTTCTTTACCTATTAGGATCCATAAGCACTGGAAGATAATTTTGAGTTTCCAGTCACAGGTAATGTGATTTGTGACAAAGTGCCAATCCCACTTCTCTTTTGCCCACTTGATCCTTCCTAAATAGGCTATAAATAAGGCCCTACTTGAATTGTGGGATGATTGTCAAAAAATGGCGGCTGAGTTGCAGACAAGTGAGGGAAAACTGTGGAAAAGTAGTAATGGACCTTATCATCTGCAATAATAAAATCCATTATTACTTTATCGCAATTTTCTGCTATTGGATGCTCAGGATTGAGAATGGGGGCTCCAACTATCAGCCCCCCCGGGCTGAGAGCAGGGTCTGGGGCTGACAGGAGGATCATGAAGCTGAGAGAGGGTGTTCCCACTGTTAGCCACCTGGGGCTGACAGTGGGGGCTCCTGCAGTTGGCTACCCAGGCTGAAAACAGCCTCCCAGAGCTTACAGTGGGGGGGTCACACTCTCACACCCAGGCTGGCTTGGGCTCTCACTGTCAGCTCCATACATAGTAGGGCTCCTGCTGTCAAAACTGTGATGGAAGCCTAATATTGTGAATCCACAATGTTGCAAGTTATGTAAGGCCTTAGTTATAAACCACTGATTTTTAACATTCCAATCATGGCAATCATTCCGCCAGGTTTCAGCAATACCAGCTAGATCAAACTTATGCTCCTAAATGAGCAATTCCAATTTCTCTTATTATCCAGGCTCCTAGCATTGGCGAATAGGTAATTAAAGAATTTCTTCTCGTCATGTCCTTTGGTTCCTTGATTAGTTTTGTTCTCAGCATCTTGATTTGTTTTGCTGTCAGCATCTTGATTTTTATGCTGAGCGCTCATATCTTCCCTTTTTAAAGGCCCACTACTGCTCAGAACATGTGCATGTGTCAATAGGGGTGGGTCAATAATAATAGAGACAGTGCTGAGAATGGCACCTCTCAGGGTAGGTCTTCACTACCCGCCAGATCGGCGTGTAGCGATCGATCTTTTAGCGATTGATTTCTCGCGTCTCATTAAGACACGAGAAATTGATCACTAGCGGCGCCCCCGTCAACTCCCGTAACTCCAGCTCGCTGCGAGGCGCAAGCTGGAGTCGATGGGGAGCATGCCGCCGACCGCCGCCGCCATGAGGACGTCAGGTAAGTTGACTGAAGATACGCCGACTTCAGCTACGTGATTCACGTAGTTGAAGTTGCATACCTTCAGTCGATCCCCCCCACACCCAGTGAAGACCAGCCCTCAGTCTGCAAACGAAGGAAATCTTCACTCGGCCCATGGGGGTTTGGAGGACGCAAATGTGACCTTTTCCATTCTACACTCCAGTTCCTCAGTCTTATCTCACACGATGGGACTCATCCCCTTTCAGCTCATAGCAGATTCTCTATAAATCAGTCCTTTATGTCTTGGGAGGATGGTGTTATTGGTGTGTTCAGGTTGGTAATTTGCTTTGGTTTAAAAAAAACAGCAACAACTGGTGGTGTGGGGAGGGAAGTAGTGAGTCATCGTAGTTTTCAACACATTTACACTTGTACAAACCTTTCAGCCCGAGGGTCTCATCGGGGTTCCAAAATTGTGTGGAGGGCTGGGTAGGGAAGGCTGGGCCTCCCTAAATAGCCTGGCCCTGCCCCCACCCCACACTCACTTCCCGCCCCCTGACTGCCCCCTCAGAACCCGCAACATATGCAACCCCCCCCGCTCCTTGTCCCCCAGCTGTCCCCTCCAGAGACCCCCTCGCTCCTAACCACTCCTGGGACCCACCCCCATCTAAGCCCCCCTGCTCCTTGTCTGCTGACCACCCCCTCCAGAGACCCCCCCACACCCTAACTGCCTCCCTAGGACCCTACACCCTACCTGTCCCCCCTGCTCCCTGACTGCCCTGGCTCCTATCCATCCTCCCATCCCACGCCTCCCATGAGACTCCCACGCCTTATACACCCCCCCGCCATTCTCCGTCCCCTGACTGCCTCCCCAGAACCTGCGCCCCATTCATCTGTTCCCTGTTCCTGCTGACTACCCCCTGGGACTCCCTGCCCCTTATCCAACCTCCTGGCTCCAGCCCCTTTACCACACCGTGCAGCGTGTCTGGCTCCCTGTGGCCTGCAGGAGCTAGACATCTGGCCCCACAGGAGCTCAGAGCGCACAGTGCCGCCGAAGCCACCGGCAGGAGCTATGGTCCAGACCGCTACCCACTTGCCACGCGGGGAGCCTCCCCAGCCGGGAGCTCGGGGGCCGGGCCTGAGGGGCCCGTGGGCCATAGTTTGCCCATCCCTGCTATATACGGTTATATGTGCATTGTTATGCCATAACCTCCCTATTGTCCACTTCTGAAGCTCTCCAGAAATCAGAGCCACTCCAAAAAGGTATAAAGGTCCCTGACCTCCCCACCTCCACCTTCACAGCCAGCGGTAGCAGTGACCTGCACTGAGCTCTTCAAACAGTTTCTTCTGAAATCTATTGATCGGTACTGGTGATCATGGATCATGATCTGAGAGCAACTACCTGGTCTGTGGAGCACAACTCGGCAGAGTACACCATCCTCCACAACTTTTTACTGCAGTGGTACCCAGCAGGGCAACTCATGCCCCCTCTACACACTCCTGCTGCCAGCTGAGAATGCCAAGGGGTAGAGCTGTTTGCCCCCCCCACCCCCCAACCTCCTTCCCCGCAGTTCCTTCACACTGGAACTTAGTATATGCTGTGACTCTGCTATGGACTGTGTCTACACTCGTGGCTGTCCACAGTCACATGTAGTTTGCTATGCCAGAACCCCCCTATTGTCCACATTTGAAACCCTGAAGCACGTTCCTGAAGGAGAGCTCACAGTGCAAAAGCTAGCACACTGAGGGACGTATGTATACACAACTCTTCTGTGGCATGGCCCTGTACCTGTTCTACAGTGCAGTGTGGACAGGGGAAAGGTCGTGTACCAGGTCATGGGTGTTGATAGTCCTTCAAGACTATTCCTACCATTCATTAACCCTTACCCAAAGATCCCTGATTCCCACCCCACACCAGCAGTAGTAGTGACCTGCACTGAGCACTTCAGTACAATTTTTGCTGAAATCTGTTGTTCTGTGCAAGCAATCATGGTCTGAGAGCAGCTGCCTGATCTGTGGAGCACATCTGAGTGTTGATCAAGATGTGGGCAAAATACGCTTCCCTCCACAATTGCACCTGGACTGACAGAAAGATACACCTGTACCAGGAGGTATCTTGGAGGCTGGAGCAGGCAGCATTCACCAGACTCTGCCCTGGGGCTGTGAGTGCATGAGATACCGGAGGCTCCTGTGCTGGAGGGTGAAAGACCTAACACATGCCCATGCTACAGTGAGCTGGCCCAGATTGTGAGTACAAAGCCTGAAGTGACTCATGGCCCCTTCTTAGCCCCACTGACCTCATTGTATGAAAGGGGCAGGGTGAGGAGGCTGCAGGGACTTCAGGGGAAGTCCTGGAGAAAAGAGAGCATGTGATCTTCACCTCTACCCTGTGCACCTCGTTGAGGAAGCCCCTCTGGGAACCTGAGGAGGAACAAGAGCTGCTGTAGGAACCAGAATAGTGGGTTGGTAAGCCGCAAATCACTTCCCCAGAAATATCCCCTCTTCCTCCAATAATAGGAGCCTGAAGCTGGGAGTGCTGGTGGCTATCTCCGTGACACCACTGATATCCTGAGAAAACTGCAATGTACTGATGATCTTTCAGAAAACACTATCCTAAGCTACCATGAATGTAGAGGCTCTCTACACAAACATCCCACAGAGAGATGGAATACAAGCTGTCAGGAACAGTATCCCTGATGATGCCAGAGCACAAGTGGTTGCTGAGCTCTGTGAGTTTATCCTCACACACAATTATTTCAACTGAGAGAATTGAGGGAACACAGCTGTTCAACAGTCCAGAATGTGCTCTGAGTAATGCCACTCAGTCCCTCCAAAGACCCTGGGCCCTATGACTCTGATCATCACACACATCCATCTCCTAAACAGCTTGATTCTCACAGGTACGGCCAGAGTGTATTACATCTCAATGTGTGCCTCAGAGCCACTAGTTAATCACATTATGGATCCATCCCTTTCAAAGAATTCTTTGAGATACAAGCTTTGACTGGATGAATCAAATGAACCCATTGCTCACTCCTTTCCAGTCCCCATTATGGAGTCTCAGGATCCATCAGAAAAGTTCTAAATTCAAAATACTGTCTCCTGACCAGAAATCAACCATTCCTACTTAAAAGCCAATAAACAGGGTCAAATAAAACAAGAGCCTACTCAAGCCTTCACCCTTCTGAGGTTAGAAACATTTTCTGTACACCATTTTGAAACTCTTTTTATTTCCTCACAACTCAGTTGCTAGTCAAGGCTGGAAACCTGATTGTCAAAACACCACCACACAGATCATTATTGTGCTATTTCTGCCCCAGCTGGAAGTGGGATGTATTAAAAATTACCTGGAAAATCCTGTTCTTGTGAGATCTCCGCACCAAATGGTTGGACTACATGCCTGAATATTTAAATCAAATTTCAAGCCTCTTCCATCAATTGCAATAAGCTGGAGTCTTATGAGCACTCAGTTTAACTAAAGGAGAGCCTTCAACAAAATGCAGTGCAAAACAACTTCCTGGGAGCCTCCTTCCTAAGTCCAACAACATCCTGAAGCTCCTGATAAAAAGGAAAAACAACCAGAAAGAGAAGAACTTTAAATGCTGCTCTTTAAAGTACTCAGACAAGGAGCATCATGAAATGCCAATAACTTTCTTACGCAAATAGACATAGCATCATAGAAATGTAGGGCTGGAAGAAGCCTTGAAGGTCCTCTTGTCCACCATCCTGACCTTCTGGAGATCCCTGATGCAGTTTACCAATGAGATCAAGAATTTAGCAGGATTTTTTTTAAGTTAGACCATTACATTAGATAGGATAAAATGTTATAAGGGATATAAATGGAAGTGTTTCAGGGCCTATGCCAACTACTGACTGCCTCAGGTCAGCCAGAAACATCTCATATGGCCAGGTTACTCCCTAGTTGTCCTATACGGGGAAAATGAAGTCTCCTATTGGATATTGGTTGCTACAGGAGACAGGGTATACTAGTAGGGTCTGATTCTCTTATGACAACCCACCACTAGAGGGAGACATTCTGCACCACATTCTGAAGCTGTGAGTTCCATAAACGCATTGCATTTATTGGTGAAAATATTCACTTTTTGTGTCATTCAATCAGCTCTAGTGTCTGCAGCAGTTGCACTTAAATTATTCTTACAATCAGTTTAAGAGTTATTTTCTAGCCCTACAAACAGGAGTACCACTAGAACCAGGGAAAGCTTTTCCAGTACAGCCAGTGTGCCATATATGTGCGTGTCTGCATCAGCATGCTTCAATTAGGTTTACACTCAGCAAAGCTTAAACCTGCAGACTCAAGCTTTTAGTGGGTGAGATGTTTAACTGGCCATTTTTAAACTGGCTTATCTGCCTTCCAGGGATTTCTAAAGTGAATTAAAATTGTCTTGTGATGAGTTGCAGTCACTCAGTAAGAAATGTTTGCAGGTCTCTTGTATCTTGAATATTGTTAAAGGGAAAAAACAAGCTGACAAAAAAGCAAGGGCAGAGGATGAATCACCTGTCAAGCAGCTACCCTACTTGCAAGTTAAAGAAAATAGAGGCCCCAAATGAGCCCAAGCTCTCAAAAATTGCTGGATAATCTCTTCTGGTTTCCAAAAGGCAAATAAAAATCCAGTCGTTCAGTTTGGTTACTAAAACATCTTTAATTAATTAATTTGTATAATCAGTAGGACAGTAACAGATCCACTTCCATATGCAAGTAAACAGGGAAAGGCTCAATATAACATTATCCTTGGTTTGTGCAAGAAAAACACTGATTGCTAGCAGTATATAATATATTCCTTTGTATAGCAGTGCTGTATATTTGTTTTTCTGAGAACTACGCTGCTTTGTGTTAATCATATTGTTTCCATTTGAATTATATTCATTTACATTTAATATATATTGTTTTGTGCATGAAGCCCTGATTTAAATGCAGCCATGATTTATTAGTTTGTAGGTAGGATATGTTGCTCTTGGTGGAATACCAGTTTGGTTGCAATAACATATCAGCTCTAATGTGCTGATGGATTGTTTCATGTGAGGTTTTTGCACTGGTGACAGGAAAGTGCTAAATATAACTCTCAGATTCATATGGATATTGCCACTAACCCAGAGGTGAAAGTGGGCCCGTACGGTATACTAGTAAGAAGTGGTCACCGGGATGGGTCCGTACACAGCCCATGTTAAAGCACTGCCATGGCAGCGCTTTAATGTTGCTGCCCTTTTTGCCCCCTGCCCAGGGCTGCTGATGGGGGGCCAAAAGGGGCAGCTGCCCCATGGCTCGGCAATTTAAAAGGGCTTGAGACTCCCAGCCGCTGCCGCTGCTACCGTAGCAGCAGCTGGAACCCCGGGAGGTCCAGGTCAGTGTGGAAGCGTTAGCTGGGGAAGGCTGACCCACAGCCCCGTCCCTTCAGCCTGAGGCCCCGCCCCTTCCGGGGGCCCAGAGCCAGGCCCCCATACCAGTAAGTATTTTATCTTATTTTCACCCCTGCATTAACCCAGCCTGCCAAATACCCATAAAGATATGGTTAGGTTGTATTCAGGGATCTGCCAGCATTACATACATACCAGGCCCAGTGGCATTGTTGTGTACTGCACTGGCTATTCTGAATGGGAAGAGACCGGTCATATTTCAGCAGTAAGACTGTAAGGGCTTGTTCCTGCCCCACTGAGTCACTGCGAGTTTTGACATTGACTTGAGGGAGCCTCTGAGGCTACATTTACGCTTGCAGCTGGGGGTGTGTTTCCCAGTTCACGCAGACAGTCACGCTGGCTCTCCTCAGGCTAGCACACTAACAATGGGAGTGTAGCTGCAGTAGCGTAGGCGGAGGGAGCACAGACAGCCACCTTGTGTATGTACTCATGAAATCCTGGTGTGTCTGTATTCAGGGCATCTAGCCCATGACTCCACTCATTCCTGCTCAGGATCCTGCAGCACCCACTTAGCACAAGTATGTCTATTCCCCCAGCTCCACGTTGCCCCTGTGTGGTGTTGTGCCTGCAATTTTGCTCATGCAATGGACAGGGGATGTAATGTCAGAGGCTGGACCGTGGCCTTGTCCTAATGTTACTCCCAAAGTATGTGAGTTTGGGTACAAACACTGCCCCACATCCTTGGCCCCATTCCAGCTCCTTTGCAGCATTATGGCAGAGCAAAAAAAGCTAATGTAATGCTCAGTATGGGGAAATCTTATGTGGCCAATCTGGGCTCAGATTTAACTTTTCTCCATCTTTTTTATGGCAGCCTGTAGAGAGGTTAGCCAGGGGCTCATCTCTCTCCATGGGGGCGGGGAACCACACCACCTCACTATACACTGCAGAGGTATTGGGGAATTAGTTTGGCTGCGGCGATCTTCCCCGGCAGCCCTTGTGGAGGCAGAAACAAGTACAGTTATGCCGGGGGCCTCAGTCAGGGTGGGGCAACAATGAGTCAGGCGCTCAGGCCCTCAGACAGGGACTGAGCAATATCAGTACAACAATAGTAAGCCCAGGCCCTAGGTCAGGGCAGGGCAATAATGAGGCAGGAGCCTAGGCCCTCAGGCAGAGCTGATCAACAATAGTAGGCCCAAGCCTCCAGAAGGCCTGGGAGAGGTGGAGACTGCCACCCACGAGTTGGGTGGCAGGGGGGACGCAGGCCCTCCCACTTCACTCCATCCCAGCCCAGGGCCCTAGCAGCAGCAGAAGACCCACTGCTGTGTCAGTGGGGATCCTGGCCACAACACACCAACATAGGCTCTGGCAGTGCTGCAGCCAGACTAGGGTTGGCTGCCCCCAGGCTACTTCCAGACTCCTCATCTTGTGGTACCTGGGTCAGGGTGGTGTCATCCGGGGGTCCAGCACTATGGGCTCCTCGGGGTAGCTGGCGCAGGGCAGGCTCAGCAGTTCCTTGTGTGTACCGCAGGCCACTGGTGCGCCCCAGTCACGGCCTAGGCCAGAGGCATCTGGCCTCTCCAGTGGCTGTTTCTCCAGTGAGCTCTGAGAGCGAGCCTTTATACTTCTGGGTCATCACCTGACCTTTGGGAGGTGGGCTCAGAGCTCACTAGCTCCACCCACTCTGGTGTCTGGAGGGATTTGTCTTTCTCCAGGGCAGCGGGGAATCACACCGCCTCACTACACAGCCTGTCAAGTATCTGAAGACCGTTATCACGTCCTCCCCCTGCATCCCCGCCACATCTCCTTCTTTCCAAACTAAACATACCCAGTTCCTTCAGCCTTTGCTCATATGGCTGGCTGGCGTTCCATCCCTTTGATCATCTTCGTTGTTCACCTCTGGGTCCTTTCCAGTTTCTCTACATCCTTTATTCTTGAGCTTCTCCATTATTGAAGCGACGGGACTACATGCTGCTGTTACTAAAAAACACGAAGCAGCCATTTTTCCCTCTAAGAAGGGAATTCATTGAAAGAAGCCTATTTGACAAGCCTGGAGACTGAAGCCTCTTGTTTATCCATCAACAGGCTACAACATGATCAGTGACAGAGCGAGCCTGTGGCTACCAGTATGCTTCCATCTTCTCTTAGAGAAACCACCCACAGGGCTAGCTCAGTTTCCAGCTGTCTATTCCATTGCTAGCCTCTCTACTCATACTGCTTACAAGCATGATACTGCAGTGAAGAGAGCAGTGTAGGTATCAAGAGATGTAGAGAAAGAGAGTAATAAACCGAGAGACAGAAGTGGTGCTTCTTCATTTCCACTATGATGGTTTTTTCTCATGTGGACACCCATTGCCTAGGACCTCTGCTGAGATCTCCAACTTGCATCTTCAGCTGCTGCACAAAACATGAGTATCAGCTGGCAACCACTTGTGGTTGGCACTGCTCTTTCCTGGGCTCACACTACTAGCCACATGTGAACCACTCTCTTCCTCAACACCAGACTTCTCAGTTATCCATTTTCCACTAAGTCCCCTGGCTGCATTCTGCTCCAAGTTCCAGTAGTGCAGTCCTCCTGACAATAGCTCCTCTGTGACTTGAACTGGTGTAAATGAGAACAGAATCTGGCTCACAGCATAAACTTCAGCTTGTGACATGAGGGGCCAAATAATGAGAACCAATGAACCCGCAGGAGATAAAGCTCCTGTTTTCAGGCAAACCCCCTCCTTAGTGATAACGGGTACAGCAGACCTGCCAAGGAGCAGAACTGCTTCTAGACAGAGTGTTTTCCACTGAGCATCTGCTGCCCTTTTTAGGTTCTACAGGCAGAATGGGAAAACTAGCCTCCAGTTTAACAGCAGAGACCCTGATGCAGTCATCAGATGGGTAGAACTCAGTTATAGAAAACAACAACAAACCCGGTTCAGCCTCCCCCAGGTCTCTTCTGACAGGCAGAGATAAATACTTGAATGAGTTCAGGTCAAACTACTCCCAGTTAGCCCAACCCAGAGGCATTGATTATTCTGTCTAGAAGACATCTGGATGAGAACAAAGAAAGAGGTGGTGGCGGTTTTGTTTTCTTGCCAGCAATTTGTGGTGGTACCTGAACTAGCTAGGAGTTCCTGAGTTACGTCTTAAACAGAGATGGGCCAACTACGGCCCAGGGGGTCCTGGTCCCCCAGATATTTTAATCTAGCCCTCGAGCTCCCACCTGGGAGTGGGGTTGGGGGCTTGCACTACTCTGGCGCTCCTGCCTCCCCAGCCGGGGAGCTGGGTCCACGTGGCTCCCCAAAGCAGTGGCATGTCCCTACTCTGGCTCCTACCTGTAGGGGCAGCCAAGGTGCTCTGCACGCTGCCCCACCCCCGCAGCTCCAATTAGCCAGGAACCATGGCCAATGGGAGCTGCAGGGGCAGCACCTGTGGATAGGGCAGCATGAAGAGCCACCTGGCTGCACCTCCACTTAGGAGCCAGAGGAAGGACATGCCACTGTTTCTGGGAGCTGCTTGAGGTAAGCGCCCCCCGGAGCCTGCCCCACTGACCCTCACCTGCACCCTAATCCCCTGCCCCAGTCCTGATCCCCTCCTGCCCTCCAAACCCCTTGGTCCCAGCCCTGAGCACCCTCCTGCACCCCCTGTTCACTCGTTAAACGGTCATACAAACACCTTGTTTTTCCCAAGTTGTTCCACAAGCTTGGGAGGTTCTCCTTTCTAAACCTCTGCAAAGATACTGCATTATCCACTTTCAGAGTCCTCATTCAAACTTTCCTTTGCTGCAATGTCTACCAAAAGCTTGACAACAGTGCTGAGTCCGCTGCCTGTCATGCTGGCCAATAGTGTGTGATTGTTTCCTTGTACTCTCATATCTGTCTACCTATCAATCATTTTTTGTTTCATCCTTAGCATTTGTCTACATGGTGCCACAGTCCAGACCACAGAGGTGTGATTTGTAGAGCTCTCTAACAAGCTGTGCTCAAATTGGCCCTTATAGGTCCTTCTGGTGTGAACTAATATGTACCTAGTGTGTGTGGATCTAGTCTTGGAACCATGTTAACACAAACTAGATACCTTTTAGTTCATGCCAGCAGGCTCTACACAAGGCAATTACAAATCACACCCCTGTAGTCCAGACTGCAGC
Source organism: Dermatemys mawii (assembly GCA_007922305.1). Taxonomy (NCBI): domain Eukaryota; kingdom Metazoa; phylum Chordata; order Testudines; family Dermatemydidae; genus Dermatemys; species Dermatemys mawii. The sequence continues at coordinate 6,159,881 of ML677360.1, read as the reverse complement.
ACCATATAGACAAACCCTCAGGACTGTAAGATCTTTGGACAGTGATTGACTTTTTGTTCTGTGTTTGTACTGCGCCTAGCACCATGGGGTCCTAGCCTATGACTAGGGATCCTAGTTGCTATGGTAATACATGTACCTCACTTCAGATTTTGCAAGCCCCTAGAACACTAGGGGTCATACCCTCTGGACTACAGCAACAGTGGCTCAGGAGTCTCCAGGCACAATGTCCAGACTGCTTAGGGGGCAGGGTGGGACAGAATAGCCTGGGAACTCCAACAAAACCCAATAGGGAGCTTCAGTTGGAGTGGTGTGTATAGACAGTTTGCTGGGTGCATGTGACGTTTATACAATGTGAAACTTGCATTAAGTTCCTCCCACTTTGCATTCTAACAACCAATCCCTTACCGTATGGTGGCCAGCGGGGTTACAAAAAGGATTCTGAACCAGCTGGTCAATCCTTCTGCAGCAGTGCAATATTATCCTCTATGACAGTGTCATTGCCTTCCCTGGACAAGTGATAATATTGTGTAATTGATAGCAACTTAAAAAACACTTTTCCTGCTACAGTATGTGACCACAGGTAACGAAAACCCGTGTGAAGAAGCTGCTTGTTGGCAATATTGACCTGTTGGTCCTCCTTTGATTCTGCCTCCTGTTTCCTTCAATTCAGAAGTAGTCTTATGAGTGCAGTGTGTGGTCTTCAAAGTGGGGTGCGCAAAACCCCCCACGGGGGGCCATGGTGGCCCCACGCCGCCGCAGGATTGACCGTGGGAGACCGCTGAAATCGGAAGCATTCTATTTGTGTCCCGCCAAAATGCCGCCGAAAGCGGAAGCGTTCTATTCGGCGGCATTTCAGCGGACATACCCTCAGACCACGAGAGGACATAAGAAAGCGGAAAGGGGCCACAGAGGGGAAACTTTGAGAGACGCTGCGTTAGAGGACCTGGAGGGGGTCATCGAAGATAATGAATGGGCTCAGGTAGACATGCTGCCATTAATTTATAGCTGGTCCAGCAGCACAATGCATTCAGTGACAAGATAAAACCACAGGGGGCTGTTTATGCATTCCCCTAGCACAGGAAAATACACTGGAAATCTATTTTCCCCAAATTAGTGTTTGTTTGATTCCAGTCTGGGCTTCACTTTTTTGTCCCTGCTCTTGCCTATTGCACTCCAATCCATCCCTCTTCAGAATGAGGTTGCCACATGTCATTCATCTCACAATACTTTGCTAGTCTAAAAGGAATATGTACCTTTTCTCCACCCTGCAGTATGAATCATTTCTTTGCATTCAGACACAAATACAGAGCACTAGAATCTGAGACAGTAGCAGGATGTCTCAAGGCCAATTTATCAATGAGAGTGAAACTGCCAAATACTCTGCACCTAGGCTAAAGATCCTGAGGAATCACTTGTAAGAGCAGCATTTGCTGAGAAAAGAAATGAAAATGTACGTACTAAGGGATTGGCTACACTTGCAGATGTAGAGCACTTTGAGTTAAACCAGCCTTCGGAGAGTGCAGTAGGGAAAACCCTGCAGTCTATCCACACTGACAGCTGCAAGCACGCTGACGTGGCCGCATTTGCAGTACTTGCAGTGGCATTGAGAGCGGTGCATTATGGGCAGCTATCCCAGCGTTCAGGTGGCTGCAACATGCTTTTCAAATGTGGGGAGAGAGGTGGAGTGTGACAGGGAGTGTGTTGTGTGTATGTGGCAGGGAGAGAGAGGGGACTTTTGGGGTGTCAGTGCTCTGTCTTGTAAGTTCAGACCCCCCTCCTTCCACGCCTCTTTCTCACTCACTGAAAACAAGCAACATTCCTAAGTAATGTTTGCTTTGTCTCGGAGCAGATAAGCAGCCAGATGTCAGAAACGGAGCTTTGAAAGGGCATATCCGCATTCCTACAGCCAAGTTCAAAACAATGAGAAGAGTAGCCACTTGACTTAAAGGGATTATGGGACGTTTCTGGAGGTCAATCAGAGCTCAGTAATGAAACACCTGTAATGAAACACCTCGTTCACACTGACGCTGGGGCGTCTCAGCCAAGAGGCATCAGACGTTATTCCTCTTGCTGAGGTGGAGTACCAGGAGCACTCTAGCTCTCTGCGTACCTTGCCAGCATGAGCAGGGAGTGAGTTAGCTTGCACTGGGCGGCTTTAGTGTGCTCTAACTTGCAAGTGTAGCCAAGCCCTTAGGAGAGACAGAGAAATGTTCTGTGCTTTGTGATTCAGACTGTAGGTAGTCGCTAAGAAACCTCACACAATACAGGCTGTCAGCAGTGGGCCAACTAGCAAAAAGAGCAGAACAGGGCAAAAAGTGAAGAATAACTTCCCAAATTCAGAATGCTGGGGAAATGTTACGTGGCTCGAACCTAGCCAGAGCACCAGGACTAATACTCTGATCCTTGTGGACAGTACAACAAGTTCTTCAACCATGGAGAGCCAATGCTTTGCTTTTGTAATTCATCTGACACGCATCCACCGCCTGCAGCATGGTGACCTCTAACACCAGCTTGGGGGGCATTAAGGGAGCCCTGACTCAAAGAGTGCAGCTAGTGAACTGTAAGTGTCTGCTGCAGCTGAGGTTCACAGAGAAGTTCCCCATATTCAATTATTGGCTACACCTGGGCAGAATTTTTCAGCCAAAAATTTTTTAATGAAAAATGCACATTCGGCAACACCAAAACATTTTGTAAATTTGTGTCAATTTGGCCCCTTCGTTTGTTTTTTTAAAAAATAAACCAAATTCTGAATAAGTCAATGTTTCAGCGTTTTCAAAACTGTTTGGATGATGATTGAAAATGACTTTGTTATGAAATTTCCTTATATTTTTTATTTAAAAATTCTTGAAATCAAAATAAAACTTTGAATGCAACCCAAAATGAAAAAAGTAGTTTCAACTTCTTAATTTGCTGAAAAATAACAAAAAAATTGGTTTGACCCAGTTATTTTTTTTTAATTGATGAACAAAACACATCTGTCCTTTTCCCAGCCTTATTTGGCTTCTGAGACCTGACACAGTCAGAGCCTGTCTGAAGCAGAGGGCATTCCTCTACCAGAAAGCAGAAAATGCCATCTGATTCCTGTTTCTGGCTACATGCTGTCCCTCTCAATATGCACCAGCATTGCTTGGGAGCATAAATAGTCATGAACAAAATACACAGACCTGAGGAGGAGAATATTTTTCACAGAGGTAAAATATTTGGGGTAAAAGGAAATGATTTTCCACAGAACAAAGCTGCCCTGTTAGTTGCTTAGTGCCCCTGTTTGGGGCAAGGACTTTTTGTTCTGTATTTGTACAGCACCTAACACAATGGGCCCATGGTCCATGACTGGAGATCTAAGTGATACCACAATGCAAATAATAAAACTAGGAGAGATGTAAACGAAGGCCAGATCTACATAAAACACAATCCATTGGTTTAAGACAACAGAGCAAAATAAGAATGGCTGAGGCTACTGAATAGTCTGGGAAAATCATCATTCCATTGACTTGATTGACAAATAGTGTCCCCAACTCATCTACTAGATAGGCCAACAATGCTAGAGAAGAAAACCACAGTCGGAAGCTATATCTCTAGTTAATCTGTGTGCTCACTAGGAGTCCACTGAGCTGTTTCCTCAGCCCCTTCTCAGGTAAAACATCTGTTAATTACAGAAAGATCTTCATCAGAAACGAAAGACAGCTCTGCAAGAGGAGTGCCGCATATGAAACACAAAGACACAAAAAAAGCAACTGGTTTAGTTGGCCAATCCTGCATCTGTGCTCTGTTTTAAGGTATATTTCAGTGCAGATGAATGAAAGCTGTCAAGGAATATGGAGAAGTAGAAACAAATCCTCTAGGGCCACATTCTGCAGGCCAGAATCCCCAGCCCAACTCCCACAGAGCTCACAGAATATGGAATTTAGCCTGTACAATGAGATGAACACACCCTAGTGCTTGTGAAAAGTGACCTGGGCTCATTAATTACTGTCAGTGGTCAGAATTTCAGCTTTATACTTCATCTAACAACAGACAGTACCTCAGCCCACATGGTTAGGTTAACACCAAGCTGAGACACTGGCCCAGAACTAACTCAGCAGAGTATTACAGTGGGTGTGTGGCGGGGATCGTGCCTCGTCGGCCCTCTTTGGGTCTGGGGTCGAGAGGTAACCCCGCCTCTTCTACACCTCCCTCTCCGTGGTTCCCACAATTCAGCCCAGAGGCCAAAGTCTCTCCTTAGCCCTGCTCTCCTGGCAGGGGATAGGGCCTAGCGGCTGGAGTTAACAGGCTATCTCCTATATCGGTGTGGCCCAAGGGCCCGATTCAGTCTAGTCCTCCTCCCCTAATGGGAGAGTGCTATCTAATAGTCCACGTCGCTATACAGTGCCCCTATGGCAGCATGGCCCTATGGCCAGAGTCTGTAAGGGTACTGCCCCTACGGCAGCACAGCCCAATGGCCAGTGTCTCTCCGGACACCGCCTCTATGGCAGCATGGCCCTATGGCCCGAGTCTGTAAGGGTACTGCCCCTATGGAAACGCAGCCCTATGGCCAGAGTCTGTAAGGATACTGCCCCTATGGCAGCATGGCCCAATGGCCCGAGTCACTATAAAGTCAGGGTTAGTAGTTGAGTTGCAGTATTACGTTGTGGGGGTGGGGAAGGGTTGCAACCCCCAGTGGGGGAGCCCAGGCCCTCCCACCTTCACCAGGCTCCGACCCAGGGCCCTGATGGAGCGGGGTGGTCGGTCCCAGCATCAGCAGGAAATCCTGACTGCAACACGCTGACCTCACAAGGGTGAGAGGTACCACTCCCTTACCTTCCCTGGGTCACTTCCCACCAGTTTTCCCATCCACATCATCCCAGTAGCTCCACTGTCTTGGGACTTCTCAGCAGTCACCACCGCTGTCTGGGGTCACGCTCACCATGGGCTTCTGATCCTCAAGCTGGGCTGTTCAGTTCTCCCAGGAAAGGGCTGCGACTGGTCCGTGACTGGAGCCTCTGCAGAGCAACCTTCCTCTTCAGCAGTCAGCCCAGACTGAGCTGTGTGGCAGGCATTTATACTGCTCTGACAGCTCAAGCATGCCCAGTGGCGCTTCCAGGGCGGGGCTTCCTCTGTTAAAAGTGAAGGGTTAACCCTATCTGTCCCAGTGCGGGGCTGGTCCGCCCCGTCACAGGGTGTCATTACAAAAATCTGAAGATATCCGACGCTGGTATTTTCTATCCGTTAGAACAGCTAAATCTGGAAGACGTTAGTATATAAAAACGACTGAAATTAAATGTAATATTCTCTGTGGAAAGCCCAGGCTTCAAACAAGCTCAAGGGTAAATAATCAATATTTTGTACAGCAGATTACATAATGGGACTTGTGTGCTTAAGTCTCCCTCCACAGCACTAGAGACATCTCCTAAGTGTTCTGTAGGATACTTCAGAGTGAGGCCAAGTCTGTTCAGTTCTCCTAAAATTTAAGAAGGACTTTTAAAGAAAAAACCCTAGGGTATAATTCAAGAGGCAAAATGAATATTGCTCCTCGTATATCTAGAGTGAGGTCAATACTGAAATATTCCTCGACTGGACTCTGTACATTTGTTGGTAACCGACATCTTTTGTAAATTTTCCCTGGAAATGTTTTTTTTTTAATTCCCCAAAGCTGGTTAGGCAATGACCTTTCCCTGCTAATCAAACCTCATTGGGGCAGAGTTCTACCAGTGATGACTGAGGTGTAAATGCCTATGCAAACAAACAGTCAGATGGGTGATTCGGGGGGATAACTTGCACAATAGTTCTGGAAAGGGGGTTTTAAGCAAACGCAAGAAGTATATACAGGACATAATATAAAAAAATATTAAAGCAAACGCTACACAGTGCCTCTGCTAGGTCAAGGAACCTGACTCTGGTCTCACAGCAGTACAAACCAGCAGTAACTCCACTCAGTGAAGTTACTCGGGTATGAAATTGGTGTGAGTGAGTTGGAAATCAGTCCCGTGGGTGCAAACTATGGAGAACTTTTCTGTACCACAATATAATCAAAGGGAAAGAGGAAGGGGAGAAAAAAATGCAATTGATAAACTTCCTACTAAATCCTACTATTGAGCCCCTGCCACATTTAGCCAAGGCGAGCGGAGAAAGTCAACACTAGAGTAACAAATTCTTTAATCCTTCATCCTTAACAATCTGATATCATCCCAGAGGCCTAGTCCACATACATCTCAGTAGAGGAGTGACACGTATTCAGAAGCAAGGAATCTTTCCACTTTACACATGATTTTTGCAGGGCAAATACGTCAAGAAGCTTACCATGAATACTGGCCAAGAAAAAAACCCACCCTATCCTGGAACTTGCTTTGTGTGTGTTCATCCTTCTGTATTTGCTTCCCATAGCTATTCCTGTGGATATTCCTGCCAGGAATCTTGTTGAACAGCAAATTTAAATATTGGAGCTAATAGAGAATTATACCATACTGCTGTGACCCTTGTCCTCCTTTGCCCCATCCCTCCCTGCTGTTTGTGAACCTCACTCATTGAGCCCAATTGTTCACAGCTGTACAGCCAAACCCCAGGGCTCAAAAATCAGGAGTCAGACCCCCAACTCCTGATTTTAAAAATAAATGTCAAATGCTACCAAGCCAGAGTTCTCCACTCTCGCACACCAGTGGGAGCACTTGACACCCGCTTTGCAAAGGTGTATATGATGCCACCTAGCTGCAGGGACTGAGGCTGGGTTTTACCAGAGTAAACAGTGGAGTCTTCCAATCAAGATTTGAGGATTTTAGTAACTCAAGCTATGGTTACACTACAGCTTAAGTCACCATGACTTATGTCGCTCAGGTGTATGAATAAGCAACCCCCCTGAGCATCATAAGTTAATCAACCTCAGCGCCAGTGTGGACAGTGCTATGTTGGCAGGAGAGCTTCTGCCGACGTAGCTGCCACTGCTCGTTGTGGGGATTAATTAAGTGGATGGGAGAGCTCTCTCCTGTCGGCTTAGAACATCTGCACTAGCGGAGCTACAGCATCACAGCTGCGCCTCTGTAAGCTCGCTAGTGTAGCCATAGTCTCAGCCAGAGTACGGGCCTTTTGCTGGAGTGGATGGGTGAGGTTTCTGTAGCCTGCGGGGAGCAAGAGGTCAGACTAGATGATCGTGATTAGAAACTAGGAGGCCCTTCCCTCACAGCTTGTCCATTTCAAAGGTTGTTTTGAGAGACAGTGCAGCCTTCTGTCCTGGGTCATTTTTGTGTCTAACTTGCCCGCACATGTATAAAAATTAGCTGGTGGCTTATGGAAAATGGAGATAAAATAAAAACTCCTTTGCTTTCCTGGCATCTATAATTTCCGTTCCTTTCCCTTGCTTTTTAGAATGTTATTGTGTATTATTATTATGACACATCATTATTAACATAAAAGCAGGAGCTTTACTTTTTGGGGCCCGATGCCACAGCCTGTACTCATGCTCCTGATAGCGGCCCCATAGCCATAACAGAGCACTTTCATGAAGATACACTATTTGTCAGGAATACAGGTTGCGGAATAAGACTCTGAGGACTGGTCTAACACTGGTTTTGTACTACTGTAACTATGGCAGCGAGGGGTGAGAATTTTAACTGATATAGTTACATTGGTAAAACCCCTAATATGGACGCAGTTATAAAGGTCTCATAGTTTATTCTCCTTCCTATATTGAAATAAGATCTACTGGTATAAGCACCATTACATACATATAACTGCATCCACAAGGGGGAGGGGCCTGTATTGATTGAACAATAATTGCTTAAAGTGGTACAACTTTGTGTATAGATAAGGCCTAAAGGATCAACAGCCCCTGGTTCTATCCAGCATGGTGCTGGCCTCTTCCAGTGAGTGCTCTCAACTCCTATTGAGTAGGATTGCCAACCCTTCAGGATTGGCCTGAAGTCTCCAGGAATTAAAGATTATGGGTTGGCTTCTTAAATCCTTTCCTGCTGTTTCACATCTGATACTCCTTGATGAAACATAGGAGCCTTGTCTAATAACAGGCTTACTCAGAGTGATACAAGCTGTGAAAGTGAGATGTTGGAAGATTGTTGCTGCTTTTGTAATGTAATAAAAATACGATAATGACAAATAATAGTTAATTATAAATACTGTGTAATGAGCCCATAATCCATGTATTGCCCCAGTACATGGATTATGGTATCCAAAAGAGGGGATTTCAGGACAAGCTAATAAGCTCACCACAAAGACCTTTTGGATATCCCTGGGAGTAAAGGAAGGGATGGGGGAAAAGTAATACAATTTTCAGGCAAAAACATTTGGGAAATCTAAAGAGACCATTCTAGTTGTCCCACAAATGACAGCTGTTTCCAATCAGGTTCTTACAGTGGAAAACACTGTGATGAGTTTGTAATTTGGCTAGTAAACATTGTTTTCAGCTATAATTACCCCATCAAGGCAGCTAAATGGAAAGAACATTTTAAGTGACCTTCAGCTTCCAGCTGCAATAATCATCCTTGTGTAGCAGGCGAGATGGGGATGAGAACGTAGCTCTGACATACCGAGGGGAGAGGTGCAGTGTAAACACGGCAGACAGACATGCCTCCCGAATCAGTGGGTTTCCCAAAGACAGCCTGGGACTGAGTACAGCAAAGCTAGAGCAGTGTGGTAAAAGAGACAGCAATGTCCACAATGAATGATTCAGCCAGTGTCTTGGCTAGGGAAAGGCCTGGTGGGAGATTTCAGACACACCAGCTGTTTTGCAACAGAAGAATATCCAAGGAACGTTCACTAGTCTGGTTACAACTGTAATTGCAAGAATGAAAAGTGTAGGGGTGTTGTTCTCTGGCACAGTCTCAGAGGTTTTTCATGCACGTCAAGACTCCTTGAAGCCTTAGCTGCATTCACCCACTCACTGCAGAGTACCAGTCAGTACCCAAGAACACAACCCTTCCTCTGCCACCTGGGAAGGTCCCAACACCACACATTACTTTCTCCCCACTTACCTTGGCTTCCTCCCATTTCTCCTCCTCTGGTGCCATTTTGAGTGGCTCCCATCCTGTACTGAAGCAGTCTTCAAGCAGCTTGCCAAGTTTCCACCCATCCTCTTAATCAAGGGTTCTCAATGGTTTTTTTCCTGACGCCCCCACAACATGCTATAAAAACTCCATGGCCCATCTGTGCACAACAACTGGTTTTCTGCATATAAAAGCCAGGGCTGAAACCGGGGGGTAGAAAACAGGGCAATTGCCTGGGGTTCCGTGACACAGGGTTCATAAGTTGCTCAGGTTTTGGCTTCAGCCATGGCTGGCCAGGCTCAGGTCCCCAGGCTTCAGCCCCATGTGGTGGGGCTTCAGCTTTCTGCCCTGTGCCTCAGCATGTTTAACGCTGGCCATGCTTGGAGGATCCCCTGAAACCTGCCTGTGGGCCCCCTGGTGGCCCTGGACCCCTGGTTTAGAACCACTGCCTAACTAACCCAGCCTCTCCTCTTTCTACTGCAGATTTTCCTGTGTGTGAAATCCCCTGTTCCTCTACTTCCTACAGACTCCTCCTGTGTCTCCTCTTGGCCCTCAGCACCCCCTCTGCCAAGACTCTCCGTCCTCCAGAATCTCTAAAACTTTCTACCTCATCTCATTCTCATCTAGTCCCCAACACCCCTCATTCCGTCACCTAAACAGTCTCTAACCAGGAACCAGCAGCACCATGGAGGCCAGAGTGCTGATGCTGGCACCCAAAGCAGCTGCACACCCTCCTTTCTGCCCTGGCACACACAGTTCTCCTGGCTGCCACAGAACTATCCGTCAACAGCTGCCTGTGCACGTTTTACAGGCACATCCAGAGATGAAAATTTGCTCCAGATTCTTCAATGCTAGCAGTTTGGTTTTGCTGACCTTTCTGCCTTTTCTGCCCACCATTCCCAGGGAGGAGAATGTGAGAAGCTCATCAATTGGAAATTGTTTTTTTAGAGTCAGATTCAGTTTGCTGCCATCTTTGGTAGACATGAAACCAGTGAGGACCACCCAGAGTCTCTACTGAGAGAAATGCATTCAAGTGAGACAAACTCAGCATTTGACAGTGTGCAGCAAGAAGAGAAATGAAACCACTGGAGAAGCTGATAAACTGGAGGGAATCCCAAAATGGGTAGGAAGAGTGAGAAATGGGTTAGAGGGTACAACAGCTAGCTATCACTATTCACACCCCCATTATCTATGTACCCCGCCATCCCCATATGGACTGCTATCTACTCATCCCCAAACACATGCCATTATCTAGCTACTCATCCACATACACATATCTATATTCCCATCCAGCCCCATATACACCCTGCTATCTACCCATCTATCCATCCATTGCCAAAAACACTCTTCAATCTATCTACTTTCACTGGCTCCCACCACTGTAATGTAAGGAAGTGAATTTAACATGGCCAGCCCTGAAATGTGATAAATAAAAAGGATGGCAGAAAATATAACAGCGTTGGCCTGGGCTCATTAATTATCCTCAGTCTCCCACAGCACAGCCCTCTCCTGACCTCACAACTCCAGAATTCCAGCCCATTTCTGAATTAAAATAAATACAGGAACGGATAGGAGGACAGCAGGTCGATATGGCTGGGTAACTGCTTCTGCAAATGGATTTTAATTACCTTGGTCACAGTCTCTGATGCCCAGAGACCACCACAACCAGTGTAATTACTCAATGGCAGTGTGGTGTATGCACTGAAGGGACTTTGCTGTTTTGCAGTATTAAAGGGCCAGAAAGTGATCCATCAGATCAGACGCACACCCGACCCCATGAAGCCTGGGGCTTTAACAAGTCACACAGAGGCTGTATTGGAGAGGTCACAGTTTCAAGCTCTGTTTGTAAGTAAAACTGAACCAGATTACTTGAACCTCTCTCCCCTCAGGGTGGAAAAGCAAAGCAAAGCTTGCTATCCAAATCCTCAGTGGACTCTGCCCAGCACTCATTCTGCTGGAACTGCTCTGCTTTGAGCTTTGCCAGTAATGGCTGGGAGAGGCATCTGCCACACAGCAGAGTCATATGCAAATGCTGTGGAGCTCTCCAGTCAGGAAAGGACACTGCTACTGCCGCTGTTCTCTTACTGTGAATGTGGGTAGCTGCTAAAGGCTGCTGTGTTACTGCGGATGAGAAGAGGTCTCTCTTTCCAACAAACAGGTGCTCTTCAAGTTAGTTGCTAAACCAGTCTTGGTTTGACCTCCATTCTGCTCAGGTCTAAATATGGGACAAAGACCCAGAATGGTTCTCAGGATGTTCTTCAAAGTATAAAACAGCATGAGAACCCCTGCCTGAGAGCTTATCTTTAGCAGTCTCTTGTGGCTTGGGCAACATTAAAATGACTGCTAACACCTCAAACCATTCTACCTGGAAAAACTACAGTGTTTAGAAAAGATACCGTGACACACTGTACCCCAAAAAGCACCTTGTAACCCATCATTCATATACGGTTGTGATATTTCATACAAAGCATGCCATGTAAGATATCATATGTAAGATCATGATCTGCTGAAACCCAATGTTCTGTCAAAATATGTATATTGTTAGTGTGGTGGGAAACCCCCCTCCTCAGGGTTTCCAGGCCCGTTCCCAGGTGGGAATAAAATGAACTAGACCGAAGTAAAAGACAAAGGCACCCCAGTATGGTGATCTTTATTTCTGCTATAGCAGGATTCCAGTCAAGCAAAAGCAAGAAGGGAATGCCCCTGTACCGCAGTACATGGGGTTTTATACCTTTTAGTATAACAAAGAAAGACACTTCTGTTGGTCATTGATTACATATTACATCAAGGCTAGATCAAAAATTCTTACAAGACTATAAACAAGGTCTGGGAGATAAGATAACACCACAGCTGTGAAACAGGACAAAGGAAGTTCAGTAATTGCTCTCTCTATAAATTAAGACAGAGGAAGGTGAAGAGTGGGTGAGGTCAATAGTACAGTAGTATTTTCTTTCCTCACATTTCTCTAGTCAAAGTTTCTCTGATCAAGTAATTATCCACACCATTAGTGTTTATAAAGTTATGAGATTCTGCTGTTTGGTTGTTACTGACATATCTTGTATGTCTGGGAGTTGTCCACTGCCGATTCTCCAGTGACAACAAAGGAGGTGATCTACACCCAGGTGGGTGCTAAACAACCATTGTAAACTAGGGATTTACAATGCTGTAAGAGGGCTGCACAAACATCACACAATGTGGAGATTTCTCAACTCTGTGGCATGGCAAAGCCCACCAGGACATGTCTGGGGTAGTGTTTCTAGGCACCTGGACTTAGGATATAAAATAGGGGACAGTAGCATCATGCTTTTGCTTTTTCTCCTCCCCCAATTACACTGGAAACAACAAGAACACAGGGAAGACAAAGACTTGAACTGAGGAAACTGGTCCCAGGCTGACAGGGAAAGCCTGAGTATTAAGGACTTTATTAAGGACTACCTGTAACATCTACTGGAGTGAGAAAAACTGCTTGATCCAAAGAATGCTTAGTCCAACAAGGTTTAGGATTTAGCCTGTATGCTTACTTTTTATTTGCTTTCGTAACTCTCGCTGACCTTTTGTGCCTACTACTTATAATCACTTTAAAATCTATCTTTCTGCAGTTCATAAATCTGTTTTATATTTTATCTAAAACGAGGAAAAACTCAGCTCAGTTTACAGAGGCAAGTGCCTGTCTTCTCCACATCGAGGGAGGGGTGGACTAGGTAATACACTACCACTGGTCTGACTTCGGACCAGGGCAAGACAGTACATTCTGGGGCTGGAAGGCTGGGGGCTTGGAGATATGCTGGTGACTTTTTCTGTGTGGCCCTGGGAGCATTCATGCATTTTAGCTGGGTGTTGGGCTCCACATGCCGTTGTGCTGAGTGATAACAGTATTTGGAGGGGTTTGTTGCTTGTCACTAGCAAAGCGTTGTGAGAGATAGCCCAGGCTGGAGAATTAAGGGGGTGCAGCAGAACCCAGTTCCAGGTTGTACCCCAAGGATCCTGTCACAGATTCTCAGGGGTGTCTTTGGCCCAAGACTGCACTGAAATCAAATCCCATGCTGTAAAAGCCAGGCATCTCACTCATTAATTTAAGAAGCAGAAAATGGACAAATGGAGGAAAAATCAAGTGAACTCGTGGAGAATTAAATAATGAAAACATTAGGGCAATTGTCAATGAAAGGAGATGAGGTAGCATCTAGCAGGAAGCAACAGACAAGTGTCACCATGATTGCATTTAAAATTCAAATCAGTGCTAAAACAGTGCTAGCTCATGTGTCCATTGCTCAAGTGGAGAGGAGTGGTAGTAGGGGGCAATAAGGTGTAATCACTTACATTATAATTATCAGAAACAAGGAGGCACTACATCATTTCCAAGGGCTACTAAGAGCCGGAGAAGATATCTGAAAACATATCCTCATTTCAGGGGGCTCCATTGGTGTTCTTTATTAATTTGGATATGAATAATGAGCTTGGTTGTTATCATGGCTAAACAATATAATTACAGAGGGGCAAATGGGTTTGGATAAAATCAGAAGCAACCCAAACATCCCGTCGTTCACACTGAGCCCAATTTAAAGCCTCAAACAGGTTCAAAGAAGTTCAGTTCAATTTCCCCTCCATCCCATAATTTCCCTTGCAATGTCATAGGCCAGATCAGAAAGAGAAATGCCAAAATCGCATAAAGAGAACTGTGAGTGTTTTACCTTCAAGCTAATCAGTAGGGGAGACACATGAGATACCTCATGCTAGAGCTAGTTCTAGTGAGTTTAGCCCTGCTTTGCAGAGCCAAGGGTTTTGGGTGCTTCTCTCAACCTCATGAAGTTCAAAGATGTTCAATGTAACTTTACATGATACATGTGGAGACTCACACAACATCTGCATTGGCACCAGAGCCGAGCAAATAATTGACTTTTCAGTTCAATGACAGAGCAAAAAAATGTGGTGTGTTTCAACCCAAAACTAAATTTTTGTTCTGTTTTATTTTCCCTGAAATAAAAACAAAAAATGATGGATTGAATTAAACATTTTGAAAATTGATTTGGAATGGCATGTCCTTTAGCAAATGTCATTTCAAAATAAAATGTTAAAATGTTTTAATCTTTTCCCAACCCCCACACCCCCACTCAAACTATTCACCAAATTCAACACAAAGTTGTGAAGAGTTTTGGTGCCCTGAAAAATGTGTTTTTCAGCTAAATTATTATTTGCCTAACATTTTTGCCCAGCTCTAATTTGTCCAGCTCTAAACTCTAGCCACCCAGCCTATTCCAACCAGCTGCAGCTTCAAAAGCTCCTGGTAGATGAAGGAGGGGAAATCCCTCATGCAATAGCCCATGTACAACCTTGTCTTGGGTACAGGAGCCATAAGACTCCCTCAGACATAGGCTGTCCTATGCAGGCCCTTTTGCAAGCCCCAGAATAGGAGGGAAGTCCCAATTACTTACCCAGCTATGGAAATTCTCCAGTGCTGTGGACTTAAAAGCATTCCATGGGCAGGCTGGGTCATGAGTCACTGTAACTTACGAGTACCTCTTGGCTCCTCTAAATAAGTGGTTTTCAACCAGGGGTACTCATACCTCTCGGGGTACATCAACTCATCTAGAGATCTGCCTAGTTTTACGAGAGACAACATGAAAAGCACTAGCAAAGTCAGTACAAACTAAAATTTCATACGACTTGTTTATACTGCCCTATATCAGTGTTTCTCAACCTGGGGGTTGCAATGTATTTTATAATTTTATGGTATAAATGAGAAAGTAAGCAATTTTTCAGTAATAGTATGCTGTGATCCTTGTATTTGTGTCTGATTTTGTAAGCAAGTGGTTTTTAAATGAGGTGAAACTTGGGATTTGCAAGACAAATCAGTCTCCTTAAAGGGGTCCATTAGTCTGGAAAGGTTGAGAAGCACTGCTGTAAATTACACTGGGGATCACACTGGACCCCCGAGCAGCCCAGAATAGGGAAGACACAAAAGCATCTTTTGCCCCAAGTGCCCTGGGCTTTTACTCCAAATCTCAGCCTAAGTTCCTAGTTCAATTAACTTGGCTCCTTTAGAACAAACACACATACATTTTTTAAAACAATCCTACAAATGGTTACCATTCCAGGGATAGGAGTCATAGTGATACAGCTAGAGTTGTTGTTATATGATTCTGTATAATAGGTTAATTCATCAATAAAGTTTGATGAAACGTAGGCCCCCTACACTCTGTCCAGGGGAGTCAAGAAGTGCCATGATTCATGCAAACGGTATCTCCTATCACCACCAGATCATATGTTGAATTCACACCTGGATAGGCCATTACCATTGTCTCTCAATAGGTTTGAGACTTGAAACAGCCCGTACAGATGTGAAGCTGACGTCTTTGAAGCATTCCCCCACCGCCCATTGCATTGAAATGTCTGTCTTATTTCTCAGGCCTTTTTACTTCTCACAGCTGGTTAGCACAATAGTCAGTAGCAGTGTAAGTCCTAGCAAGTCCGTCGCGGAAGGGTAGTGCTCATATCAGAGTTGCTTCCAGACTTTCCTCCTTGGAGATTTTGTAAAGAACAAAGGGTGAAGTACTTGGGGATCCTGTAAAAAACAAGTGTTGAAACAAACATCAGCTGAAACTAATTTTGCTTTTCCCACCAGGGTTAGAGTGGAGTAATTATGTCAG
The DNA here is from genome assembly GCA_007922305.1 of Dermatemys mawii. Lineage (NCBI taxonomy): Eukaryota > Metazoa > Chordata > Testudines > Dermatemydidae > Dermatemys > Dermatemys mawii. The sequence goes on along the minus strand of ML677360.1, from coordinate 6,144,271 downwards.
TTACAGTGTAAACCTATAGCAGATGTGTCAAGTGAATGATGGGCCAGACCTACACTGCCGGATATATTTTAATAGCCCACATATGCAGACTGTGCAGAGTCTACATTTCTATTTTTGCAGCCATGAGCAGGGCCGGTGTAGCCACTAGGCAAACTAGGCGGCCGCGTAGGGCACCAAGATTTGGGGATGGCAAAAAGCGCTCGGGCCAGGGAGCAGCGGCTGAGCCCCGTGTTTTGCTTGGCGGGCCAGTGGTGCGCAAGGGCTCCATGCCCGTGTCCCCGGGGGTGAGGTGGCTGCGGAAGATGCGGCTGAGCCCAGATCACCCCGTGACCCAGAAGGAAGTGGGAGGGGAAGCAAGGTGGAAGTTTCGCCTAGGGCACAAAATATCCTTGCACCAGCCCTGGCCATGAGGGATAAACCTCCCCAACGAAACTCACATAGCAATGTCTTCCTGCATCTGCAGACTTCCTGGAACAATAGTTCTTGATATTTACATAAGCCTCTCCCTGGAAGATCCGAGGTGGGAGATGGATTGAGGGGAGTATGTCATGCCATATTTACATCATGCCATACTGGCTATAACTCAGGATGGAATCTGGTCCTCTGCCATGAGTGAGTTTGACATCCTGGAATCATTGAGACCTTCCTATGCTATAGTATGGACAGGGTAGGCTGCAGGGCTTTCTCTATTGAAGGCTCAGAAGTCCAGAATGCTCTACCACTACAATATACCCCAAAGGAGGGATATTTTACTCTGAGCTGATGGGTCAATTGACTGATGTGAGAGGTTTCTTTACACGGGCTCAGATGCTCTAGTTGGGGCAGTGTATTAGAACCTTTGAAATTTTCCAGTTTATTTGTATGTTTTGCAGCACTTCTGCTTCCAGACTCGAGCACTGAAAACATGGATATGAAAATATTCCATTGAGGGTGCTGGGTGAGAGCCATGAAGATGAATTATCACAGGCTCTTACTGGGGAAAGAGAGGAAGAGAAATGGAAAACAAGTGATGGAGCTACTTTAACAATTAAAACATGGGGGATTCAGTTCTGTTTAGATAAACCTACTAAAGTTCAGATGCTTCACTACAGCTTATCAAGATGTTGGTCTGGAAATCTTGCTAAAAACTCTAGTACTTCATCACTTAATGAAGGTCAGAAATACAACACAAGGGCTTTCACTGCAGTATTTTTATTTCTGATCTGGATTTTGTGACCATTTAAAAAAATGTTAACGTATAATTTTACTTTCTGCTCAAATGGAAACTGAAGGTTCCTTTTTGGATTGCCTTTATGAGTTATTCCCTTGACATTGCCCTCCCTTCCACACCCATCCCACATAAAAAGGGGACTACACCTTGAAACTAAGGCATATCCACATTGTATTGAAGTGGTATAGGTGTCCTCTGACCAAGTTCCTCATCTGTGATGGGAAGATGATTATCCACCAGGTCTTCAGAAATCCCCAGCATGGCTTGTGCTCCCATCACAGCCATCTGACCTATTCTGGTCTGCATGACTGCTCATGCCACCAGTTGCCATTCATCTGGCAGCTCCACGCTGCCCTGAAAATCTTCCTTGGTTACATTTACCACCTCTAACATTTTGTTGACCAGGGCATTTGCTGCTTTGGAAGACACCACCAGCTCTTTGGTGTCTGATAACCACTCCTTATTCTTCTAGGTTCTATGTCAGATCAACTGACATTTACTGTGATGTATCACAAGTTACAGATACCAAATCATAGGGCGAGTAGTTTTGTGCTCTTTAGTGTGTGGAGGGAAGGTTGCATATAGAGAGCCTTTGTACCAAGGCTTGGACACAAGTGTCAGTTTATTGGAGAAGTTCTATTTCTCTGCCAACGGGTAGCTTTCACCATAGCCAGCCTGGGAGAAATAGTTCGCCATGACAGGATTATTTTACAATAGTGATGTAGGGTAGCATCTCTCCTGAACAGAACCAGCCTGCCCCCACCCTTCATCATGGCAGTTACATGAAGCACATTTGTGCCTTATCAGCTGGTTGTTGCAGAATTGGCAGCTTGTCCTGGAGTTTATCCAGTCCCTTACGTGCATACTCATTTGCTGCTGCAACTGTAGAATGATGCAGAGTTCTTCGAGAGTTAAGTTTCCTGACTCCATGTTGCAAGTTCTGACACCCCCTGCCCATCTTATGTCTACACAGAGGCCCTGAACAGTGATGCCATCTCTGAATTAGAAAGATGTCCAGCACCTCCACCAAAAGTCCTGGATAGGGCTGTGCAAGTAACTATTTTTTGAGTGCTGGCAATTCCAAAAAAGTAAGTTGTCAAATGAAACGTTTTGCTCAAACCAAAGTGAAATGGTTTGCTTTAAAGAGTTTAGTGGTTGTTGTTAAGATAGATGTTGAACTGGAAAAAAAAAGAGATGTTTTTCAGTTCGACAGCTTTTGTTTCAAGAGGGTCAAAGTGAAACATTCTGACATGAACTCAGCAAAACTGACATCTGCAAAGTATTCCCAAATCTGTTCCCCACCCTCCCAATTAATAGTTTTTCTAGGGAACAAAAGTCTCATCAGTTGTAGCCCTAAATTATACAAGCAGCTCAGCATCAGGGATGTATTACATGCCAGTCAGGCCACACAGAGTTAATGCTTCCTCCAAGTTTACTCCTTCCTCTCAGGCATCCTGTGTCTCAGCCTCATTGCTTTTATTATAAATCTTGAGTCAGATCATGCCACATTTAAAATAGCTCACCCCTTTCACCCTGTATGGAGTGTAAATGTTCACAAGATGGCTTTGACACTTTCAGGTCCTGCTGTAATGTGAGCAGAAACACACCAGACTCCCTGGGTTTGAGCAGAGAGCAGTACGCTACCCACAAGTCCCTCTGTTTATGTTCATCCTATAATATGTTCTAGCTCTCTGAGAACAAATCTCAGTTCAACTCAACAGCTGCCTAGTGTTTAGTTGAGCCAACCTAGCATGGGTGTCTCCTTACAGACAGACTTGTGTGCTATTCTGTCCCTGACCCATGAAAGCACCTAGCAGCAGACCAGCAGCTTCCCATTTATAGCTGACAGCAACCTATCCCCAGAAAAGGTTTGGCACCCCTCCCAGACTGTGCTAGAACCTTAGCAGTAGATAGGATGCAGCAGACTCTTCCCATAGTACTCTTCCCAACTCTGTAAATCCATCAGCTCAGTACTCTGATTGCCTGTCCCAAAGGGTCAAAGTTCACTGACAAGCTAAACAGAATCCCTATACAGGGCTTTAAACATGGTGCACTCAGATCAGCACGCAGGCAAACTCAAAAAGTGGCATTCATCCCCCACTGGAGTCCCTGGAGGAGCTCTCCTTGGCTCAGTGTGGCCAGGCTGTGACTGGAGGCCTGTGTGGCCATGTTTAGAAGACTTGCCATTTCAGCAGGGCACAGACAGCAGTGTGCATATCCCATGGATACTCTAAGTGATACTAGTCTGCTCCCATTCAGTGCACTGGGGTTGACTGGTCTGAAGGGGACAAAGCAATTGACATCAAGCTTTGGTATGTGAAGAGATGCTGCCATCTCCACACCATCTCACGTGGACACTGCTGCCAGTGACCAGAGATCCCAAGTGTTCTATAGTGTACTCACTTGGAGGTTCGAGTGAACATCAGACTGCCATTTCAGCCATGGTCTTCACCCCTTTCTCTGCCACACCACACACAGATCTCATGCAGGGATACCTCTTTGTTGGAAGAGTAGGTCATGTACACCACGTTGTGGGCAGAGCTGACCAAAGGCAGAATGGCCACTCAGCTCACCACTTTCTAAGAGTTAGACCTACCTGCCTCCTCCTTCGTACCTTCAAGAGACTCCTCCCCCTACCCCCAAACATGCTCTGGGGGAGGAGTCAGGCTGTGAATAGCAAGAGCTAAGCAGCACTTCAGCTGCCTGTGGAGACAGCTAAGTGTGGTAATATGCTCAACCCCCGGCCTCAGAACGTGTTGCAGAAGCCATCCCTTAGCACAGAGCTGTGCCCCAGAACATCTCATTGTCAGAGGGAAACTCCCCATTTAGTACTTATGGTCGGGAAGGAAGTCCTCACAACATGAACCAAGCATCAGGCAATGACAGTGATGCCTGTCAGTTTGAAGGCAGCCTGAAGCCAATAGCTCTGAGGTATATTTACACTGACCTAGTTGTCTCAGACAGGAGACGAGCAGAATTTAGGGCCCACTGCCTAGATATAGGTAGAGCTGAAGATTCTGTGACTTCCATAGAGCAGTTATGCACTTTCAATACTCAAAGTGTTGCTGGGATTTGGGGAACTGAAAGTGTTGAGACAGCATTAAATAAATTGAATTTAAACAAAGTAACAGGGGAATTACTGCACTGACTGATTTCAGTAAGAAAATGGATACAATAAATAGCCCTTTAATGAGATGAAGCTGCTGCAGAGAGTTCCAGAAGCTCAGTAGCCTGCTGTAGCATTGAAGTCCAGCTTACTGCTGCATATATAGGTGATTGACTACACACAGGATGGACTGGAAACCTGGAGTGAAGCATTACCTCTAAGTAGCAGTACTTCCTCATACATAGCACATGGCTCAGAGCTAGGCCTGCAACTGTCTTTTAGAAACTCTAGCCTATACTCATGTCTATGCTGCTCTCCCCAATACTGGAGCATGTCTTTTAACTAGCTTACCTTAGTGAACTGAAGCAAGTCTCACAGTATTTCAGTAAGACAAGCTGTGTCTCAATTTGAATGAGAAATTCTTAAAACCAACCCCCCCCTCCCCCCAAAACCTTAATCTTGCTCATTACCTTTAATCCTCAAACTACTTCATCTTTAAGTAGAAGTGTCTTCACTCCAGTGATCAGGCCAGTAAGAAATAGAATAACTTATCTCAATTGTTTTTCATCCCAAGCAGAACCTTGCCACGTGTATACCCTCACATGTTCTCTATTGTTATAACACTGTCGCTAGCCAGTATAAAAAGGCAGAACAGAGGGCACTGTTCTGCCTTTCTATACTGGCTAGCGACAGTGTTATAACAATGGAGAACATGTGACTGACAAGTCAGAGAAGCAATTAAAAAAAAAGCCATAATCTGTCCTGATTCATGAGAGCTGGAACTTGGGTGGGGCATAGGCCTGAGACCCAGGAGTGTTGTGACGTTGGAAATCAATGATCATTAACCCATGTGATTCTAACTGCTTCTGCTGGGTCTTTGATTGACAGTATGCCTACAGTGCTGCTGGGAGGTATAATTCTCAGCTCAGGTACTGTACACACGTTAGCTCTGCTTGAGCTAGCAGGCTAAAATAGCACTGTGGCCATGGGGCTCATGTTAGCTGCCTGAGTACAATGCTGCTTGATCCCCTGGGTATGTATGTGGTCAGGCTGGCCAGGTATATACCCAGGGGGTCAAGCACGTATATACACTGCTACTTAAGCAGAGCTAGCACATGGATGGCTCCTGGAGCTGGGAATCACACCACCCAGCTGTAGTAGAAACATGCCCTATGAGCAGCCAGTTTAATCCTGCCTATTGCTAGTTAGGACACCCCCGAAGCTACAGTTACTAGAGTTGACATATTAACAAATCAGTGGTAGGCAGCCTCTCATTTGAATTTCCTGGGATCATAAATATGACATGGAAAGTGGGAGGAGGCACCATTGTTGTTTTTGTTTATTTTAGAGTGTAATTAGAAAGGAAAAGGTATATAAGGTGTCTAGTCATAGGATAATGATTGACTAGGGACAAATTATCCTTTGCAATCATCTAACAATAGAAATGATGACTATAGGTGGGTCACGCAGTCTGGGAAAACAAAGAAACATCAGTATTGAAGCCCATGTAGATCTGATTGCAGGATCAGGGCTCCTAAGGGGTGTGTGGCAGGGCAGGGGTAAAAGCCCCTAGATTGCCCTGCCTCTCGGCAGTAAACCCTGCTTGCAGGCAGGAGGCCCCAGGGCAGGGGCTGGCCCTAGCTGCAAGAAGGCACAGCTGAAAGCCCTAGTGAGGGTGAAGCCACGGAGCTCGGCTGGGCCAAAGGGCCACAGCTGTGGCTGGGAGCAGGAGGCCATTTTAAAAATGCTGACTCATGGTCAGCAGGGGGAGGACCCAGGCAGGCAGGGAGAGGAAGGCTGCAAAGCTTCCTCCATGGTGAGGAAGGTACCTCAGAGGCTGATGGCCCAGGACAGTGGGGTAACTGATGAGGGGGAATTGTGGGGTGCACAGATTGTTTCACTAAAGCCATAAAGAGAACACTGTAAATAAAGGACACTTGGGGCAGCACTAAAACAGTGTCAAGACCTTTATTGAAGACAGAGAGAACACAGGGTGGCCTGGACCCTATGACAGGGGGAAACAGTGAAAGTTGCTATATGCTGTCAAATACACAGAGAAAATGAGCTGGAAAAACATAGGCAGACAATCATATGCCCTGGTTATATGACTCTTAGGCCCTGCTCTTACAAGTAGCTCCATGACAGCTGGCCTCCAGGGCTCTGAGCAGGGGCAGAGACCCACCCATGAGGATGGTACTGTGATATTTATATTAGCAGTATCCCTTTATGGACCTGTCCCACAAATACACACTTGCTTAACTTTGCACACAAGTGGTCCATTGTCACAGCAGTCCTTTGGTATGGTACAACTGTTTTCAGGTATTCCCATGCCCTGGTGTCCAGTGCCTGCCCGCTCAGATCTATGCTGCAGAAGCTGGGAGAAATGGGGATAGGCTACAGATCTGCTTGTGGTCTTGATTTGAAAGCCCCTGGAATGCAGTAAATTGTGATGTGACTTTTTCCTTCTCCATTTCAGATTTCCTGATGCTGCAGGAGCTGGTTTTGGGACAGGTGGGCACTGAAGTGGTTTCCTACTCCCCCTCCATGCAGGCTCCATCTGCAATTTTGAGTATTGCCTGTTTCCATTGGAATTGCCTTCTGGTCCCATAAGAGTATGTCAGAAAATGTTTGGTGCAACAGAAACTCCAGCTGGCTCTTAAGGTTCAATGACAGCATAAATAGGCTTGTTCCACCTTCATGGCTCACCAAACCCTGCATTCAGTGATATGTAAAGGGGTGAGAAGTGGCCCAGCCATCTCTACAGTACAGATTGCCAGATCCCCACCACCGGACTGGAAAACCAGTTCCCTCTTTCAGGCTGCTGCTTTCAAAACTTGCAATGTTCTCCACCAGATAGCCAGCCTGTAAAGGAGAAATTGAGATCGCTTGACATTGCCCCTGAAATACACACACCTCACATCCCACTAGCCAATCAGAAGCTTTAAGACTGGAGTCTGTTGGTTACATTTGCTCATTTTTTCCTCCTGTACTGGTTTCTGATCTTAATAATGCAGACTATGAGCTAGCATGGCAGACCAGACCACAAAGCGAGGAGAATGAGAAACTCGTTACTCGTGTGAGATTTTCCAGTAACCCTCTTTCGGTTCTCCTCTAGTGCAGCCAATACAAATCTGGGAATGAAGTGAATGAGGATACAAACAAAAAAAAGGGGGGGGGCGGGGGGAGAAGGGGGAAGCTGCCTCATTTCCCAAGTGCAGTTCCTCCTCTGCATCAAGTGAGGCAGGAGTCCTGTTGAGAAAAGGGCAATGTGGCCATGCAACTAGAGACTGTATCACAATTATGGCTGAACAAATGATTGGATTTTTTTTCAGTTTGGTGGCTAAACCAAAAAACCTGGAAGAAGATTCATTTTATTTCAAATCAAATCAAATCAAAAAGCAGGAAAAAAAATTGTTTGGGTCAAAAGGAAAAGCCAACGTGGTTCATTTTGACATTTTTTTGAAAGAAACTGTTTCAACATTTGGGGGGCGGGGGGAATGAAGGTTGGTTCCTCCCCCTCCTCCTGATGAAACAATTCACACAACTCCATTCAAGTTCATAATTAATTTTGGTGTCCTGAAAGTAAATTAATCAAAAATGTATGTATTTGTCAGAATTGTTTGCCCAAGATAGATATGTAACAACCTTTCATCTAGCATTTTCTAACTTGAGAGCTTGACTTTTCAACTGTAACACTTGTCTCACTGTAGGTTTCATGCAGAATAGTATAGAAACTAAGGAAATTACTTCGTGCTGTGAGTATAGGGAAAATGGCATATGTCAGATTTTAGGGTGGTAACTAGATAACCATCAGCTTTTTAGTGTGGACAACAGTAGCATTTTCATTATGAAGATCAACTATATCTTCAAGGAGATTTGCTTTGCATTTAAATACGTTTTGTTTCATAGAAATTTCCCCATTCTCTCAGCTGTCTCAGGGAAGAAGCTCATTATATATAGCTGCTCCTTTGTTGAGCCATTATTCACATTGATAGCTGCATCCCATCTTGCAACTATTTTCCCTGAGCAAGCTTCTGGCGTAGTAGGTCTTATTAACTTCCTAGAGGTTTTTGTTTGACTTTCACATCATCCATCTCTGTGATGACCTATCCCTTGCCCCTCATTCTCTTACTACATATAGTTTGATACGGAAAAGACCTTTTCTGTCTTCTAGTCCATTTCTCTAAGTCTGCACAAACTCCATCTCCACAATATATGTTCTGGTTTTGTTTACTCCAGGTTTGAAAACTTCGTTTCCTAAATGATTGGTTTTCATAGAGCATAAATAAATGTCCCTCTGATTAGACTAAATTCCCATGTCTAGTACAGCAGGACCATTTCAGTCTTAAGCTCCTGGTTGCTACGAGGTACATTCAAGTTTTCCTTGTGAGAGTTTTCAATGGCCCTCCCCCTATTAAATGGCAGAAAATGAAAAAGCTTATAGTGGATGCATCACTTACTGTTATCCTGAAGTATTGCTCCATCCATGTGTATGACTTTCAGAGAACTCTAGCTAAACTTCCACAAAGAAAGTAGTGCATTAAAAGACTTTACAATCTGAAGTCAGACCTTCAAGTTAGGAAATGCCTGGTTCAAGGATGCTTGACCTTCCTGCAGTCCCTATGGTAGACTTTTCCTGTTTTATTTAGAGGTAGTTACCTAGACCCTCACAAAGAGTTGCTGTTACATTTGTAATGGTTAGGCTACTTCTCCAAGATGCACTGAGCTAGCTTTTCTTCTCCCCTCCACAAACTAGTTAAACCTTATGTCGTATGTCACAATGGTAATGACTCCATCCAGTTTGGTCCCACTTGATACTTTAGTTCTTTGCCATGAGAGGACACCTAAATTGCAACAGATGAATTGCTTAGGTAGCAGGCAAGAAGCTGTGCATCTACAAGAAAGCTTCACTTATTCATCTTTTATGGATACCTCACTTAGGAAAGATATTACCCTCTGCTGCAGAGCAGCTAAGACATTGATTTCTCTGCTTACTGGAGTGTGAAACTAAGGGTGAGAGGGAGTTCTATGGGGTAGTAGTATAGTTCAGTCTCTTCCTCCCCCCGCACCCCATGTTCTCTCCCCCAGGGGCTTAAAGTATTAATCTACTTTAGAACTGTTTTTGCTTTTGCTCTATGGGAAACAAGCACCTTGGAGAGAGCAAATAGTCTTTTTAAAGCTCGGTTGACTTGAAGGAGTGGAAGGGGGACCCAGCCTAGAAAACACAGCAATGGAGTGGTAGCAGCAGGATCTGGCTAAACCACTCCCCTAACAGGCACTGCTCTAGCCCTGCTGTGCTAGCCAATGTGCAGAAGCAACACTTAGCTTGTCAGCCTTAGGGTTGACACTTACCATTCAGTGCTGACTAGGACACTTTGTGTGCTCAATAAGTACAGAGTGGTGTTGATGCAAAGAGAGCACTGCCCTGGAGAGGAAAGCTTGTATAAGTTTTGTTTCTCCTCCTCTCCCCCCTACCCCCCTGCATAAGAACATGCAAGGATACAAATAACTTCTGCTGCTACCTGCAGACATTTTAGGAGGTAGGAATAGGAGCCAGGAGTTGCGGGGGCCCCCCCCCCCCCCCGCCCCTTAAGCTCAGTTAGTTCATCGTGACTGAGCAAGGACAAAGTTCATTCCTCTCCTCCTGTCAGCTCTGTGGTGAGTGTTAGAGGTAGGCTGCAACCTCTGCAAAAATTTCACAGTTTAGACTTCCCTCACACACCCCAACATTCACCCAGCCTGCATAGCAAGTAAGGTTGGTCTGACAGAGGAGCACGGCTCCTGCTCTCAGCTTACCATAGGGTTAGGGGAACAGTTAGAGAGACAGAGACCACTCAAGAATCAAAGCACAGATATTTAGTCTTGGAAATAAAAGGGTTTTCAGTAGGGATCCCAGTCACCTGTTTTCACATAAAGGCAGCTTTTACATTTGGACAGCCACACAGCATCAGCTTTGCTTCTTTGTTGGATTTAAGGCATAGAAGTGTTGCAATACAAGTAGTTTACTGCTTAGAGTCTAGGGGAGGCTGGATATCAGCATTTTAGGGTCTAGCTAAAACACTGCTGCACTGGAAATATCTTCCAGAGGTTTTTTGCTCTAGCCATCTGTACAACAGGTGTCTATTAAGCCACAAAAAAAAAAAACAACAACAAAAAAAAAAAAAAACACACACACCCACAAAACTATTAATTCAAAGGCTTACACCCACCCTGTCCAGGAAGTTTATACTAGGCTGTGAAATAGATCTAGAAAATGCTTCATGTACCATGGATTGGGTTAGGTCTCCTAGCACTCTACTCTTTCCCACCCAGCTTTGATTACGTGAATAGCAGTACAATACACAATTGCTAGATGTGAACTACATGTTTGATGTGTATCAGGTGCATGGAGAACCACCTTAAAGATCTCAACACCAGACACTAAGGGATGTTCCAGCTTAAGGGGTATTATCCAACCCATGGCATTGCCTAAGCATGGGTTGGGAATGTAGTTCAGAGCCCACACAGCTCATCAATACCACTTCAGTTGATTTCCTGCAAGATTATGCCAGCATTAGGATTCTATAGCAGGCTTGGATAGGTGGACTTACAGCCTCCTCTCTGAGAAGAGCGGCAGTTCAATGCGATACCAGTTTCCTCTTGTTTGGCAAGGATGCTAGCAGGGTTCTCTAATCTGTCTCCACCCTACGATCTTCCTGGTGCTGCAATTCTGCAGAGGTTCTGCCACAGGGGGTAAAGAGTCCCACTAGCCAGGAAAGGGGAGCATTATGCACCACATAGGTGAGCAGTTCATCCACATATTCCTGGGCCTTGAACAGCTTCTGCTTGCTGCAGGTCAGGATACTGGTGGACAGGTCCTGGAAGGAGCTGGCATCGGAGCAGACAGCATGGACTTCTTGCAGATTGTGATGAGCCTGCTGCATCTTGCCCTGAAGGCTGGTAGGAAGGCCTTGGACTATAATGACTAGATTCAAGCACATGGTCTGCAGCTGCTGGGTCATGCTCCAAGACATGACCAGAACCAGGGTATCCACCTGCTGGAGTAAAGTAAATCAGTGGGTGTTTAGGAGAAGATATTAATGGGCAGACTAGAGCACCACTGCCAACATGAGTTAGTATCCAAGTACCTCTGGCTGTGCAGATCTCTCGTCAATTACTGCGAGCTCCTTAGTCCACTTCAGCCACAACTGGTGCAGCTTCTGCTGACTCTTGTGTAGTTTCTTACCCACACTCTGCTTGACAAAGTTTTCAAACTGTACTGTAGGAGGACCAGCCTATGAAGGCATGGGTACCAGTACAGTCTTCTGGACAGAAATGTCAGACAAGACCGCAATCATCTCAGATATCAATGGGAGATGATTGCAGTCATGTAGGTTAAGCCAGAACAGAATATTTTAGAGGAAAGTTTTATGTGGTTTGCCCTTTCGGGCAGGATTGTCCCCAAAAGCTACTAGCACAAACTAAGGATTGCCTACCAGGTCAATGGTGTGCTGGATCTGTGAGAGGTTTTCCTGCATGCTCTGATGGAGCAGTCTCACTTTGCCCACAGACTGCAGGTAGACCTGCTGGCGGAGTTCAGTGGACAGAGACCCCAGACACACAAAGTACTTCTGCTGCTGTTCCACAGAAGCCACCTCAAACCCCTTCACAGAGGCGGCTAATTTAGCTAAGGGAGAGAAGAGGACAGAATTGAGGCATCCCTGCCATTAGAGGCTTCAGTCAGCAAGACCATGGCTATTTTAGAGCCCTCATTAACATCTGGGTCAGCAGTCTTTTCCGTTCGGAGTACATCACCAGTATCTTCACCTCCATGTTACTCTATCAGCTCCCTTGAAGGTAGGCGTTCCCCATCTAAGTGGGATTTGCCACTTGCTTGGGAGCCTCCCCCACCTCACTTCATTCCATTTCCAGTGTCATGTAAGTTGCCCAGTAGAGACTGACTGGAGATTTGAGGAATTACAGTTACCCTTATTGATGACAATTATCTACATTGGTTTCCACAGCAGAGTCTATGGGAATCATTACTTAAATACATGAACCCAGAGGAATGTTCTGAAAGCCCTTTAGTCAGAGTAATAGGACTGAGACCTAGATTGTTGGCACATGAGAGAAAACTAGTGCAAGGGGACTCCTAGGCTTATTCTTTGGGGAGTCCAACTGCTATAGTGTACTAGTGTCATCCAGGTATTTCTCCAACTTAGTTCATCATCTGGGATGGGGAGGGAGTGATCCACCAAGTCTGTCAATTTCCCCTGCATGGCTTCTGCTCCACTCGCAGCCACAGGCCCCACTCTGAAGCCCATGACTGCGCTCATGCCATTGGATACTGCTGATTTTGCTGCCCTCATGGTCTTGTCCAGCACCTCAAGTCACTCTGCTGTTCATGGCATCCCTGGTACTGGTCACCAACTCTTTGGTATCCAAAAGAACCTAGAAAGGGTCAAAGGTCATCACTTCATGCTCATAAGCATGTGCACAGGGCATGCTGGGTGTGCCCAGGCACACCCTAAAGCAGGGGTGGGCAAATGGCCCTGCTCTCCTGGCACGGCAAGCCGCGGGAGTGCCCAGCCAAGTGCAGCAAGTCTGTCTACTCTAGTTAGTGGCCTCAGTTTAGGCATCCAAGTTTGGAAACTTTGGTCCAAGGTATAGCTAGCTACAGGAGTGAGGAAGTGGTCAGTTCCCACATACCCAGCCTTGAAACTCAAGAGATTGACAGCATTTACCCAGACAGAAATATTTAGCAAACCACAGCCCACCCTTCCATCTAAGGCCTCAAAGAGCTAGTTACCTTATCAGTTGGCTGTTGAAGGATTGGCAGATTCTCCTCCAGCCTATCCAGTCCTTTGCAGGCAAATTCATTTGCTGCTGCAACTGTAAAAGTGGACACCATGAATTAAGTGTCCCAAATCTTTGTTTAAAGAATGAACCCTAGTAGCGGATAGTCCTTCCTGCTCTTTGATTTTCTGGTCCTGCAATATCCTTGCCATAGTCCAAGACAAAGGCCCTTTCGAGAGTTAATACAGTGTTTGCCTATAGCATATTATGTGAAGCGTTCTCCGATTAGTGGGTCTCACTGAGGGAGACTTTGGCTTTCTTATTTATATTTTATGGACAAGCTTCATTTATAGGGTTGCTACCAAATTAAGGTTTTTCCTGGGGTAGGTTATCTCCTTGCATGTTATGGGAGCCTTTTACTATAACCTAGTGCGAAACCACATGTAATTACTCAGTGGAAACATCTCCAGACAAGAGACTCAGAGCATAATCCAAGACCTCTGTTGTGACCTCATTCTTTCCCCAGACAGCACTTGTTAATGCCGACGATTAGAAAGTGTTACTGAGGTTGTAATTGAGGTTTTTCATTGTACCATGAGGGAGATTATTGTGTAGTACATTTCCTTATCTGTCAAAGGCAGAAGGAAGCTCCGATGATGCTAAGGGAATTTACCCAATCTTAATCCCTTAAGACAGTTTGCTTACACAGTTTCTTGTTTTAACATAGAAAGTGTAGGCGGGTTCTAGAGGCATGGATGCCTCCCACCTTCCTCTGGCACGTGGGGATATGCAGGGAGCCCAGCTGTTCCATCTCTAGGCTTTAACACCAGTGGTGTCTGAAAACCAAGAGCAGAGGGAATCTTGCAGATTATGCATCTGGTCTGTTGGGGCAGCCACAGCACCTCAGAGTTAGGTGAAATCTTCAAAGGCTAGAGATCTGCCAGTGCTGGAGCCCAAAGCTTCTCCTTCAGTAACCCTAGATTTCACTCCTGGGCTAAGCGGTGGTTCCCAGCATAAAGTCTCATTTCACTTTCCTAAGGAGGATAAGACATGGGGTGGCCATCTTCCATGACGGAAGCTGTTGATTAACATCCAATTGGAGACAGAGCTAGCTGTGACAGATAGGTGTCAAGGATATTATGGGAAATTTACTTTATTGTATTACATTTGTATGCTATTGTGGGCAAAGTTTGTACCCAACCTCTCCAGGGGGAAGATGTAAAACCTGGGAGTTCGAGGGGCTATTTTGAGAGTATGCCAGCCAAGTCCAGGCTAGGAACTGCAGCCAATGGGAACTGTGGGGCAGGCAGTGCATGGAGCCACCTGACCACCCCTCTGCCTAGGGGTCACAGGAACATGCTAACCACTTCAGGGAGCCGCCTAAATTAAGTGTCACCTGGAGCCTAAACCCTGATCTCCCTGTCCAAGCCCTGAGCCCCTCCTCACCCTAACTCCCAAAGCCTGCAATCTGCACCACCTCCCCACCCCCGCATTCCAAACCCCTCACCCCCACCCCCTAACATGGAGCCCCCTACTGTACCCCAAACCCTTCATCCCCAGCCCTATTTAGAGCTCACACCCCCTTGTCCCAACCTGGTGAAAATTAGCTAAAGGGGGTGGGGGCGGATAGCAAGCAGGGGTGGGGTCTCAGAGAAAGTGTGTTCATTCAGTTTTCTGTAATCAGAAAGTTGACAGCTTTAACTACAGCCTCAAGAGGCAATAGTTAGCCATATCATTTTATGATGGTATTAAGGGAGAGGCTGCACCAGGCTATTGCTAAGAGTAGAATGTAGTAGGGCAGGATCAAACAGTTTATGGGGTAGGCAGGGGAAAAACAAGTCAGGGCATTGACTGAAGGGGATTCTGTGAAAAAAGTGTTCATTCTGCATAAAGATTATCCCTTTGTCAAAAACCCAGCCTCCCTAAAACAGGTCTTAAGACAAAAATGGCAAAAAACTGAAAGGTAACGGTGTGATGCAGTGAAGTTCTGTCATAACTGTCTGTGGAGGAAAATACTTGATCTCTAGAAAAGATCTGTCTAATATGATAGTAACACAGATGTGGATGGGAATGGGGTCTATGTCCTCCAACCACTAGAGAACACTCCCCTACAAGTTTAAAATAGAATCCAGGAGTCCAGCACCCAGCATTTGAGTGCAGTCTGGCCAATACTTGTGTAGCTCCCTGGTAAAGTGTGCCACATCCCCCTCCAGTGGATTTCCTAGAGCAGAACAATTCTGCCACATATGCTAGAAGAGTGAGTGCGGACTGAAGATTCAAAAACCCTGCTGATTGCCCCCTCCTCCATGGGTTCTCTGCAGGACTGCCCACAGTAGATTTCCTTATTCTTTGTGAATGGTTTATGTTGTCCAGTGAAGTTTGCTTGGGAAGTTTATACTAAAGTCCAAGCATGTTTCAAGTTGTGCTGCATTTAAGTCTATTGTCACAGTGGCAAAAGTTTTGTTTGAGTGGTAAGGTAGCCCTGGCCCTTTTAGCCCATTAACCAAGGAATATTAATAGAAAAACCTCCAGGTTGGATTCACACATTTGGAGACAACACTTTCTCCATACAAGGTTGAAGCCAGTTTTTGCCAGCTAAACCCAAACTTGACAGTGCCTGGAATTCATGTTCACTAGCCATTTTGGTTATTTCCCTCCCAGTTACTTTATATTGTGCATGAGACATTGTACCTGCAAAGAGAAGACTTTTGCCACCAAACATTACCCACCCCATTACTGACACTTGTTGCATAGCTGTTTGGCAGTTACTTGTCAGCAGTGATCTGGGTTGGAGGTCAGAGTTACTCAGTGAGATTTTAGTACTCTGAATGGTAGGAGCTGAGTCTCTTAGCAAGTACAAACTTGCACTTGCTAAGAAGGATCCAGCTTTTGTATAATGGAGACAAGTCACCCACTTCAGAGAGAGATGTTAGTTATGCACGTGGCCCCTTTCAATCAGCTGTTCTCCAACCACACATTCAAAGAGAATTGCATTTATAGGTAAACACTACACCAGTCAAGCCCAATAATGGTAAGCATCCATTAGAGCTGCATTGTTCAGATGCTGGAAAAAACACACACAAACTCTGACCTGCCCCCAGTCACTCAGCTAGATGGAGGAGAGTGGTGTCCACATAGGAGATGAGCCAACAGGAGGTTCTCATGTGGAATATTACACAACTGAAGCCTGTGTGATCACTTGGAGACTCCCCACCCCCACGTGTCTTTATGCCATGGTTTACTCACTCTGAGGTTCAAGTTTAGTCAGAACTGGCTGCACACAGTTGATTGTAGCTTCAGTCATAGTGTTCACTCTTTTAGCTGCCACATCACACAGATCTGATATGGGGGTGGCTCTTTTTGGTGGAGGTGTAGGCCATGGAAACCAAATCACAGGCAGAGCTGATCAAAGGCAAGTTGGCCACCCTACTCACCACATTCTGTCCAAGATATAGAAGGCATATCAAGAAAAGATCTGCTGTGGAATGAAGGGAGGTTTGATGGTTTCCCCCTGACACCTAACACATTAGTCGAAGAATGAGAAACTCCCAGCCCTGTATAGACTAGAAGGTTAAGTGACTCTCCAGCCAATTATGGCTTTTGTATTTGATGCATTTAACTATTCAGTAAGGGAATGTCCTGGTCTACAGCTGTGGGATTTGAGTCTCAAACTTTCAGCTAGAATTAGACCACATGTGCTTCACAGAAATACAGTGATTTCAGTCACCAGTTACCTCTCCCAGGTTTGGCAGCATTATTCCCAGCTAGGCAAGCTTTACAAGGCCCTAGACCCTTGGAGAGTCTGTGCTTATAGACCCTGAAGGGTTCGGCTACAGATTTTTCTGGTATCTGTTAGCAGCCAGATAGCTGCAGGGTGGTGGGAAACGTGGGCTACCAACCTGATGTGCATGTTCCCTGCTCGCTGAGCTGTCAGCGATAGAAGTTTGGCTTTTGTTTTCAGACATTGTCTAGTCAGACCACTAAGAGGAGAGAGATAGAGTAGTTACAAGACAAAGCTTTAGCCCTTCCCTAGACAATATTGGTGCATGGCTGTGAAAGTGGAGCCTACTATGACGACAGTAATATGCTCTCCTCTTCCAGTTTGTCAGGGCTAAGTGGAGAACACAAGAGCCTAACCTTCAAGTACAAGTCATCCATTTAAATACAAGTGCACCTTCCCAAAGCTCTGGCTAGCTTTACAGTGAGACAAGTCACATTACTATGCAATCAATATATTCCAAAAGAGCTCAAGATCAGCTGCTGGCAGAACCAGTCAGCCACAGTACATTCAGCAGTCTTGACTTCAAACAGATATAACTGCTAACAAAGAGACAGCTATGACAGAGCAGTTGGACTTCCCCTCTCTATTTTCAGGGTTAAGGTCTCCACTGATATAACAAGGAGGCAGCTGGTTTATCATGGGAGCACTAGTAGCCCTACTGAGCAGGCCTATGGCACTCAGAGATTTTAGTACTCTGATGTACTTACTCAGAGAAAGAAACTCTCAGGCACAGCCCTAGCCACTTACAGGGTTTAGGCTAGCAAGGAACACTGACAGGACACTCCCACTAAGTGTTATGGCTGGAATCCAAACCTGATAAGAACTATCATGCAAAAATCAACAGTTATTCCCTCACCACCAATTAGATTTTCTAGAATTTGAGACCAAGACAAAACTAAAACAATACACCGCAGTGAACCATTGACTGAAGCCAACTTCACAGCTCAAGTTATATGGAGGGCTTCCTTCTTATCTGAAGGTCTTAGTGGGTTATTTAGTGTTTATTGAATTAGGAGTCCTAATCAAAGTGAGATTAGGCATAGTTTTCCTGAACTATGCAGTGCATAGTACAATTGTGCAAGGGATCTGAGAAATACAAACCCAGCAAGGGGAATTTGGGGAGATGAAGGCTGCCCTTCTCAAGGCCTTTTGCCAATATTTACTTTAACAACTCCAAGCAACTCTGTCTGAGCAGAAATAAGAACAACCCTCTTCCACTAAAGCACTAACTTAAGAATAAAAAGTACCATCTATACCACTTCTAAACAACTTTTCCTCAGATTTAAAGAGCAAAAGAAAACCTCTTACCTAACAGATTAAAAGTTGTTGATATTCAACAGGCTCAACATCCTAAAAGCCAGACCATCTTCTGCCTTTATGTATGGGCAAGTGACAGCATTATGGGAGTGAATCAAAGGACCAACAGCTTGGGGTAGCAATGAGAATGAACCAGACTGTGCCTTAACCAATGTGGGATGGAATAAGAATGAGCAATTAGGAGAGGAAGAGAGAGATACAGACTTCAGTTAAGTTGCAATTGTTCATTCACCTCATGCAATTCAAGCTGATTCTTCTAGTTCTTGGATTCTAATGAGCCAATGGATTTTAAAAATACACAGAGAGCTCACCTAACATTTTTATGGTAATGGCCTTTGGCTGGCAATGTTACAAGTAGCAAAGCCATACCTGAGTTAAGGAGCTTGCTCCTCCTGACTGTCAATAAAACTTTTGCACTCTCCCATCTCCCTCTTGTAGAATGTCACTTTTCCCAGATTTTTCTTAGAGCATGTTTTAAATGTTGTTGGTATTACTGACTTGCCTATAAGATCATGCTGGTATTATACTTATTAACTGTACTTAGATGGAGAGAACACATGTTTTTTTTCAAACCTCGTAAGACATTACCTAGATTAGCTTTCTTTTGCATGTTAATTTCATGATTGTAAGATCCAACCTCTCAGGACTTTCCAGAACTGGAAATAAAAACTGTCCCATTTAGCAGGAGTAAATTCCCAGCTTTCCTGTGGTGTGAGTGTGAGGGACGAGAGGCTTCTATGAAATACTTATATGTAATAATGGTATGAATATTGTAAGTGACCTGATCTGTAAGGTAAAGGTACAGTATAACAATGGTGGGTTATTGGAATTTCTGATATGATTGTATCTATCTGACTTAACAGGGGGCAAACAGGAAAGCAAAACAATACATGTAGACAAGGCCACCCACACACACACTAGAAAGCAGGGCTGGCTCTAGCTTTTTTGCCGCCCAAAGCGAAAAAAAAGGACAGCTGGACTGTCGAAGCAGATTGTTCCGCCCAAAGAATGGCCGGAATGCCACCCCTTAGAATGTGCCGCCCCAAGCACGTGCTTCCTAGTCGGGTGCCTGGATCTAAGATCTGCTAGAAAGACAATGGAGCAAACTGCTGGATTCAAAGATCCTGTCTCCCACAAGTTGCAAGCCTTGTTTTGCCCAAGTTAGAGCCTGGAGGTTCAAAATAAAAAAGTTGAAAATCCTTTCACAGTGGGGGACACTTGTCAGAATCTGACTCTGGGGAGACAGGTGGACACAGAGAGAGCGATTCTGCGGCGGGAGTCTAAACAGTAGGGAACAGTATGGCTTTGAGGAAAAGGTAGACTAGTCTGTCCTATTGTTTTTAAGATCTGTTTGCGCTGAAAGCTTTTGTTCTAATCAAATAATACTTTGCTCTAGGGAGGCTGCTTGGTGATTGTTTTACCACTATCATTGCTTCCAAAATGAAAAGGAACAGAACCGCAGGTACTGAACATGTCTGGTCTGCTGAGCCATGGGGGATGGGGGGAGCTGACAGCCATTAAACAAAACTGTAAACCCTGTATATAATGAAAACCGCTTCAAACCAGGGGGTGCTGCCACACCCCCAGCATCCCTAGTTCCAGCACCTCTGTGCTAAGCTGGTCACAGTTAGCACCTGGGAACTGCAATTCAAGGCTCAGTCTGAGGGTAGGAAAACCACATGGTCCATCCCGAGTGAGGTGACAGCTTGTGACCTGAAGTGAGCACACTTAAATATACCAGGAGGGGTTGGAGGTGCTATTACAAATTACCCATTTGAACCCTGAGGAGAGGGGAAGGGCAATCATAAAGTGCTGATCCTGAAACTTCTCATTGGTCCAAGCCTGACTATTCCCTAACCTGGGCCTTAGGTTAGTGTCAGTGTTTATAGTAGTGCTTCTCAACCTTTTGGGGCTCAGGACTCATCTGTAAGTATTTATGGCTGGTCACAACCCAATAAATAGTCTGAGGATAGAGGCTCTGGGACAGAGCCATCACTAGGCATTTAAGCATATTTGTGCCCCCTACCAGAGATGGCAAATGGGGGCACACAGGCTCATGCCTCCAGATTTTTTGGTTGTACCTTCCCAACCTTGGTGGCTGGCTGAGGTGAATCAGGGGTTGGAGGTAGCATGCCCTCCCTGAGTCTGCTGTATGAGTAGGGTTACAGCCTGGCTGGTATTTGACTGGCTTTGCTGAGTCTTTTATTGATTTGCCAGTTGCCAGAAAAATAATTTAATCTGCTGGGGGTGAGGGGCTTATGTGGGTCTAAGATTTTCATTATTATCACACTGCACTGGGATCTCTATGTTAAACATTTCAAAGTCCAGCTACAGATACTGCAGGGTTCCCACTTCTGCAGTTTAGGCAATAACAGATCAAAACCCACGTCAGGCTTTGAAAATTTCTGGTGGGCCAAGGGATTTGTTAGCTGCTGCTTCCCACAATTCCCATTGGCCTGGAATGTTGAACCGCGGCCAGTGGGAGCTGTGATTGGCCGAACCTGCGAATGCTGCAGGTAAACAAACCATCCCGGTCCACCAGCGGATTTCCCTGAGAAGCCAAAGGTTGCTGATCCCTGGTTTAGATCATTTTCCATCAGTTATGGCATTGTTTTATTTGTCATTGAAATGTCTTCAGCCATGTCAAACTTCAGCACTTAAGCTTTCTTACAACGCTTGGTGCCGGAACTTGTATCGCTGAGTCACACATTCATTAATGAGAAAAGCTTTTCCTAACTAGCAACTGTTGTGACCTAGGCTGTGCCTTCCAAGACAGACCAGCTGGATGAAAGGTAGTTGTCAATCAAAGAGCTGAAGGTCTCAGTTGGTGTCATATGAGGTGAACAAGTCATTTTTCTTCCTAGGAGCCTCTCCTCCTGCATAGAACTGCAACCACACTCCATCTCTCATTGGTCAG
This sequence comes from Dermatemys mawii, assembly GCA_007922305.1. Lineage (NCBI taxonomy): Eukaryota > Metazoa > Chordata > Testudines > Dermatemydidae > Dermatemys > Dermatemys mawii. The sequence continues at coordinate 6,123,165 of ML677360.1, read as the reverse complement.
GACAAGCAAAGCACCTGGCTTGTGTGTGCTCCTCATTTGCTGAGATCAGTAGCTGTATATTAAGGGCAGAATAAAGAGTGTATTGTAGGGTGCTTGGATTGGTGAATGGAGATTGAGGTAGCAACAGAGGTGAGGGAGCTGGTTTCTAAGTGCTAGACTTGTTTAAACCTTGAGGGTTCTGTTATTTAATATAATGTAGTCAGTTGTCTCTCCTTACTGCACCATGGTGGAGGAAAGAGGAGTAATTCTTTCTGAGCTGAGAGGTGGCTTTCTATTATCTATCTCTCACTAAGAGAGTGAGACCTATTATCTTGCTTTAATGCTCCTTAAATCTAAAGGTATTCCTAGATGTTTGTTGATTAAAGGGTTTTGGATGTCCATAGGTGGTGGAATACTGGAAAGAAGCTGCAGAGTGTTTTGTTTGTCTAAGAGCAGGACTGACTGTTTATATTTGGGGTAGGAGGTATAGAATGCTGGAGTGTGGAGGCCTCTCTTCTGACCACTACTGTTCTTTCTTTTTTTTTCTTTTTCTTTCTTTTCTTCTGAGTAAGAAAAGAGGTGTAACCAGAGCCTTTGATTAGGAAGGTAGTGGCAAAAAAAATGCTAATTATCTGGAGGTGGGAGTTGAATGCAATGGAACCTGTAGTGAAGAGTCTCCTTCAAGCTACTAAATGCCTCCTGGAATGTCCAGGTATTATAACATGAGGACTTAATAAAGTTCACTCCAGATGCTTAAAAAAATTCTGATATCTGATGGGTTTCTTATGCTCATTTGGGGTTTTTGAGCCTTCAGACCTTTCAACTTTCCCTCAACAGCATCTGGAGCTAGCTTCTTCTAACACATACTTAGTTTCAGTCAGTTGCATGATATGGGGCTGGAATTCTGTGGGTGGGGTTAGACAAGCAACAAGTAGTCACTAATCAAGTGATGAGAATACCAGATTCTCTTAAAAACTACCTAGACCTTGTCAAGAAAGCAGACTGGCCAAAGCATTCTAGAAAACCTTTCTCTAATAGGTACTCCCAAGATCTGCCTGGGAGATTTTGTCCTCAAAAGCTCTGTATCATGCTTCCAAGTTAAGTAAAAGGAATCTCCTTTCCTTTACTGCTTGTCTAGGCTATTGCAATCAGTGTTCTAACTGTTTATCAACTGTTAGTACAGTGGGGGAAAAAATTGATTGACTATATTTATTAAGCCTATATTGCTTTAAACTATAAAGCATGGTGAGGATAGAGGAAAGTGACAACACTCTGAAAAGCTGCGATCAAAACCTTTTTGTGGAAAAAGTGCACCTTTCCTGTTGTATTGGAAAAGATGAAGGTTACCCATGAACAGTGTACAGAGAACCTCAAACTGAGTAGACTCTGAAGTGCTTGACTCTTCAATTTATGTGATGTCTATAATTTTTGAGAAGAGAAACTAAACGCATGGGTGGAAAGGCAAGCTTAATTCCTGTGACCTGACTGAACATGTGCAGAGAGGGAGAAGCTTGGTATTCCCCAAAAGAAGAACCCCACCAAAACCCCCAAATGTCTGCTGCTTGTGTGGTATAGGTAGGGCCTTGTGTTACCATGGGATCGACCAGCACATGGACTGAGTTCCAGAATTGAAACTTACTTGTCTAGCTCTCATGTCCATGAGGAAAAACCTCCTTGCAAACTAGTGACAGCTGGAAGAAGTGTAATGGGATGTGCTGCTGCCAATTGGATGTCTGGTTATCAGTAACTTTAAGAGTTCTGTTCCCCTTATGAATCTCACTGAAATGATTTTTTTTTCCCCCCAAATCCCCAGCCTGTTGCCCCTACCTCTCCACCAGCCAAAACCTCAATCTTTGTCAGCGTCCCCTTTCTAGCTTCATTTTTGGCTAATGAAGCACTGTATTAAAAGTCAAACTTGGGGAGAAAGGAGGAAATATGCCATGTAAACCACACTTGAGCCCATGGGATGACAAGGAGACTGACCCTTGTATTAAGTTTTAAAATTTAACTTAAATTTAAAATTCTTAAGCTGCCCAGACTCTGGGACCCCTGCAGAAATGCTCACTGGGGGTGAGTTTCCCACAAGCTTGCTAAGCTCTAGCCATAGCTCCCATGGAACAAATGGGGGAGGGCAGCTGTGTAACTTTTTTTCTTTTACCCCTGGCTCCCATGGCTCTGCTTGAGGGGTAAATGTGCTTGTTGATCACAAGGCCCCACTTTGGGGGTGGGGCTTTGGGGCAGTAGGAGCTGTGACCTGGGGAACAAGCTGTGATTGGCTGGAGTAGGCAGCCTGGTGCTGTGGGTGCCAGCAGGGGGTGACTGTTGGTGGAGGTGTGCTGTGGTGACTACATTATACCAGGCCTCAAACCCCAGCACAGGGTGCCAGGAGCCTTGAGCTGCCAGTCAGCTCATGCCAACTAGATCCTGTAAGGGCAGAAGGGATCAGGAAGGGAAGGTTTAAAATGGCAGTGGAAGGGAGACTGTCACCAAGGGCAGCAGACCCTGGTGCAGGGGGGCAATGGCACATGGGTCCCTTGCATATGAGCTGGGCCTGTAAAGCCTGGTGCTCCCCAGGGGGCCACCTTGGCCTGCACATCTTACTGCAGGCAGGATCGGGACAGTTGAGCTGTGGTAGAGCGTGAGTAGGCCTGGCTGGGCTTTGCTTCCCCAGAGCTGGGCTGGCTTCCCAGGTCTCAAGGGAAATCCATGAGCATTTGGGAGGAAGGAGAAGTTAGCTGAACAAAGCTGGATCTTGGTGCCTCTGGAACTTTTTTGGGTGGGTAGGTGGGAATTGAAGGTGCAGTTGTACTTGTGTCTGCTCTGAGAGCATGAGGATTGATCTGAGATGGTGACTGTGCTCTCTGGAGAGAGACATCGAGTATAGTCTAGAAAACCATCTGAACAAAAATTGCCTGGCCCAGTGATCCCATGCAGGTTGCAGACCCCTCCACTACTTGGCTGCCTTCCCTCTGAGTGTCTGGATCATTCCTTTACTCTCCCAGGGGGACTGCTCTACAGACTGACTTCTTAGCAGTACCCTGTTGGCTTCAGTGCCACCCTACAGAAAGGGGAAGTGAACATGTTGCAGTTCTTGGGTTGTACTTCCTCTGTTGGAGGCTATAACTTGTAGGAGAAGTCCTGAATTAACTGCTGGATTGTTCTTGCCTTTCAGTTGTATCTAACTAGAAGATGTCTGATGAGAGCCAAACAACTGCTCCTGCCCCAGACAGCAAGGAGCAGCAGGTAACTGCGCCACAGCATGTGTAAGATCCTGAGGCAGCTTAATCCTTCGCCAGCGTCTAGGCATGCAGTTCTTACCCCTGTTGCAGTGACACAGGGGTGTCTTTCTCTTAGTCCTGAACCAGCGCTGAATGGTCTGCTATCGGTGGCGTACTCCATTTAGGAAGCATAACCTAGTTTGTGCTCACTGTGGTCGGTGGAACTCCATTGGTCCAATTCTCCACTGAACTGCAGCAGCATTGTGCTGATGGCTGAGTGGAGAACAGGTCTGCTATTTGAGCCAAAACTTGGCCAATGCTCCTATTAATCTAAATTAGCACTGATCACTTCCGGTCTAACTTTCTTTGTTTTTGTGCTACATGCAAATGGCTTGTGGAGAGCCTATGAAATGCTTTTTGGATCAGTCTTGCCCTAGGTAAAATGGCAAGCCTCAGTGACTGTTCCTGGCTTGCTAGCTATCAGAGCTAGTTCTTACTACTTGTCTGTCTAAATCTGCCACCCCATGCTTGACTTTCCCATGCTACTCTCCTCTTTTTCTTCCCACCACTGCTAGGGAACTAGCTGTCTTGCCATCCTCTGCTCTGGGACAGGATACTGGAGCATGCTGTGGAGTAATCTTGCAGTGACATGCCTAATGAATTCTAGGTGAATATCTAGACAACTTGTACTAATGAGCAGTTGCTGGTCTGAAGCAGCATGTCATGCAGGCTTATGTCAGTGTACGTAAAGCACAGTTACTAGATCTCTGAGCTACCCTAAAACTTCTTGCTAAAGAAGGAGGTCCAGGACTGACCTGTCAAACTGTACATATCACTTGCCCTTCAGCACTGATCTTGAGATACAGAGGTGCATTGTAAGCCACACTGCTAGAAACTCAAAACTAAAGGAAGAAATGAAAAAGGAGAGATTGACTAAGGCAGGAATTTGTGGTATGTGTATAAAACTCTGTGATTGGGAGAGTGGGGGGTTGGGGTACCTAGAGAGTTGCCTAACTTCTGCTGGAAGGTTTTCAATGCAGGAGATCTCTAGCAACAAAACTGTTACCTAGTGAGGGTTCTAAAAGAGGACTGATTCTGGTATGGACTGTCACTTCATTTACATGACTCTTCTGCCTTGTTAGACCACAGTGAGTCAAGTGGCTGGTCTGCCCTTGTTCAAGTCTACTTATGACATGGTGGTGTCTGCTCTGACCTCTGCCAAAGAAACCCAGCCATCCATCAGATCTGTGTGTGAGAAAGCAGTGTCTGCCATGACTGGTGAAGCTGTCCCCAGTACACAGCTAGCTCTAACTGACCTGGAGCCTCAAAGTGAGTATGGGCTGGCAATGGCCTTCCCCTGCCTAAGGCACAGGGAACGCAAGTGGGTGTTTGGTGATAGAGGGGAAACACCTCATAGCTCCAGCTCTGAGTTCTAGACTTCAGTGCTGTTTTGGGGGAGTTACTTTACTGTGGTGTTGCTCACTTGTAACAACTGTTATGTGCTAGCAGCTGCTGAAAGGCTTGAACAGGTCTCTGATCTGGTCAGACCATATTGAAATGACTATGCCCACACTAAAGAGGGGCTGCTGTGAAAATCAGTGATGGTGAACATCATTTGCCCATCATCTTAGTTAAAAAGTTGCCTGGGTCATGTTTGTATTGGGAGGGTATCTGTACAGAACTTCTTAGAAACTGACTGTCAGACTCAAAAGAGCAGAAGGCTAAAACCACGGCAGATTGAAGGAGGGGTTGTAGGTGTAGCAAGCCTGTAGAGTAAAACACCGCCACTCCCAAGAGATCATTCATACAACTCCAGGTGGCAAAGGAGAATATTGCTCTTCTCAGCACTGGAGGCAAAGAGGTTGCACGAAGCACTGAACACCCTAACCATGCAACTAAATCTGATGTAGACAGGAAGGGGAAGCCACTATTCAGAGCAGGAGACAACATGGATAGCTTTTTTGCAGCATTGTATTGGGAAGATTGAAGGGGAGGTCAGAGTCAGGTCATGTAGAGAAGGTGGTTGCTGAGTGGTGGGAGGGATGCAGTAGGGGAGGCACCACATATATGGGGTGAGGAAAACACATGCTTTTTTTTTGTGGAGGAGGGGCAGGAGGTGTGCAGTGGTGAACATCCCTGTCTGGGTCTGTCCTTCAAAACTGCTGAACACTATTCTCAGTGGGAGCTGCCTAATGAGAGCTTCTGGGTACAGAACTCTCCCAGAAATCTAGCCCTAGATATATATCTTGGGCAAACCTTTCTCTGGCTCTTTGCTGCACTAGTGGAGGCAACTCTGGCTTCAGGCATCACCTGTTTAAAAGGCTAATTCCTCAGCCATTCATCTGTCCTTGCAGACAGGGTTCTCAGGTGTCAAGTGATCTTGGCAGTGTATCCTGAGCTGCCTAAGAAGGAGACCACTCCCCTTTATTTGGAGATGGCTCCTAAAAATCTGGTTATCCAGCTGCTCAAGGCATAAAGAGCATTCCCACTCTTAGGTTCCTATATCCATAGCTGCTTCCCACATAGCTTCCGTTGCCTTCAAAGGCAGTTCTTTGCAGACTACCACATAGCTTCCATAGTCTGCAAAGAACTGCCTTTGAAGGCAATCTGAAGCATTGACCCATTAAACACTGAGTGGGTGGGAGTATTATCACTCTAAGACAATAGAGCAGCAACATTAGGCTGGGCAAGAACAGCCTGTATGGAGGGGAAGATATTACTTGAAATAACACTGCCCTGGGAGGCTCTTGACCTAACTGTCCATTTGTGTCTAGTGTCTTGGAGTTGCCATGTGTGCTGATAGAACCTAATTTCTGTTCTGTGGGAAACTTGCCCTTCTTTCCAATATGGAAGCATCATTACATGAAAAAGCAATTGTTTTGCAGGAAATTGTGAGAAATATTGAAATGACCTTATTAGAGACTAAATGAAACATGTTGATGTTTTGACTATTACAGCAAATTTTATAATCTAAAATTTGCTGTAAGTGCATCATCTAATCATGTTTTGATAAGGGTTTTTTAACTCCACAATCTGTTCCACAAAATACTGATTTGTGTTTGAACTGGCATTTCCTGAGGGGAAACTTCCACTAGAAACTTTGACCAGCTCTATTCAAACAGCATAGCAGGGTAAAAGCTTGCTTCTCCAGTGTATGAAATGACTGATTTTTCTAGCTTATATCAGTACGTACCCTCTGTAGACTACATGCTTCATATCTTGTCTCTAGTTGCAACTGCAAATGAGGGTGGTTGCAAGGGCCTGGAGAAAATGGAGGAGAAATTGCCAGACCGAGAGCCAGCAGATAAGGTAATTACCTCTCATGGGTGGGAAAGTCTGGTGTCAATGCTCTAGAGCATGTTCAGAGCTGCCCCTGAATCTTCAGGCTAGTTGTAATTCTTCACAAACAATCAAATTCTTTCTGGCTAGAACAGCCGTGTCAATACGTTCACCACTAGTCACATGTAGCTAATAGGCTATTGAATTGTGGCTAATGCATGTGGCTTTTTTTATAATGTGGCTAATTAAAAAATTCAAAACCACAAGTGTGGCTAGCATCAAATTTTTATTGGACACCACTGCCTAGAATAAAGTAATAGGCCCTTCTCACAAGAAGGCTTCCTTCTCACTGCTGCCCTTTCAGCTACTAGTTGGAGTTGGACAAATAATTCATAACTAGCAAACTTCAGTTCAGGGGTCAGCAGCCTTTCAGAAGTGGTGTGCTGAGTCTTCATTTATCCACTGTAATTTAAGGTTTCATGTGCTGGTAATACATTAAAGGTCTTTTTATAATATATAACTAAACTATTGTTGTAAATAGGGTTCATCTAAATTCAATTTTAAATGAAGCTTCTTCAACATTTAAAATTCAGAGCTCCCCAGACCAGTGGCCAGGACCCAGGTAGTGTGAGTGCCACTGAAAATCTGTTCACATGCTGCCTTTGGCACATGTGCCATAGGTTGCCTACCCCCTGCTTTAGTTCTTACTATTTGTGGCAAATTAAGATAATGTTTCTTGATCATTTTACTTGAAATTACATGGAGATTCTTCTCTACAGCATTAAAGTTGGCCAGCAAAGACTTGTGCCCTCTCCTGTTTTACGATGGATGAAAAACAAAGACTTTATATCAAACAGTCTGGTCTTAGTTTTGTTGGATATTTGCAAGCAAAAATCCCTCAGGTTTAACATTTGATGGGGAAGGGGAGATTAGTCCTTGAAGGGGGCTGTTCACACAAAACATTATTCCATGTTAAATAGACTTTCTTTAAAAAGAAAACTCTCTCCCCTTTCAACTGCACAAGTTCAGGTCTTGTGAACCTTGCAGTGATTCACTAACTCTTTAGGCCAGATGAGACACTTCACTTTCAGAAAGTCCTCAGTCCTCTTAGGCAACTTAAAGCAGTGAAAAAGGGCACAAGCCCAGCTCAGTCTCTGCTGGACACTGCTTAGATTCAGCTTATGTGAAGTATTCATTATGCAAGCTGTCATGGCTATGCATATAGGTCAAATTGCATATTTATCATCCCTGATTAATTAAGTGTATGACTTAGCTTCAGTGAGCCTGAAGCTAAAAAGCTTAATGTGACTTTTGCTCTGAGCAAATATTCAGTAGCTGCTGTTTCCATAAATATTCCTGCCACTAAAGTCCTCTGGGAATATAGCTGGGGAGTGAAGAGTTAAATCTACTAATGTATTCCTGACTGCTCAAAAGTTCCTCTCAGTTTGATTTCAAGTTCCATTTGAGTCAGTCACTTAAGTTCTTGTCAAAAACCCACCCACAATCTCGAGTAATACTTGCTCCCACTCATTCTGGTACCTTCCAGATATAAAACAAACTCTGGAGATGTTAATAAAGTCTCCTTGAGATCAGGCACCTGTAGTACAGCACTGGCACAAGTGGAAACAGGAGTTTTATACCAACTTGATTTCTTTCCCCTAGGATCTCTTGGACACCAAAAAGCTGGTATCCACCTCTTTGGATGATGCTGTGAGCAGCAGAATGACTGAGGTGATAGATGTAACCAAGGAGACTCTTCAGGGCAGCCTAGAGGCTGCAAAATCAATGGTGACCAGTGGCATGAGTGCAGTCATGGGCACCACAGTGGGTCAAATGGCTATGAGTGGAGTGGAAGCTGTACTGGAGGAATCTGAGGATCTGGTGGATCACTACCTCCCCATCACAGATGAGGAACTAGGTCAGAGAACACCTGCTTCACCCTGAACTATGAATAGTACACTTTCTCTCTCTCTCTCCTCCACTAAATAGCTTTCCCACAAGGAGTGGGAACATAAGGCTGGGAAGGTGTGATTATTTTTAAGCATTAATGCAGCAGGCTTGCTGAAGGCCCAGCCAGTCTGTTACCTGGCCCAGCAGTCAATCAGACTAAATTGGTTAGGCTTCAAGAAACAGCTAGGTCATATGAGGGTAGTGAGGGGTTTAACCTGGGCTCTGGCATAGTCACTCCTGCACAGATATCTTCCACCCTTTAGGGACTGGTACCTACCCTAATCTTCAGGAGCAAGGAAAGAGGCCTTGTATGGTGCACCTGTTTCAAGGTACTCCTGGAGAGAGAAGGCCAAACTCTCTGAATTAGGCACAACTTTTAATTCTACTCCCTGGGCTAGACAGCAAAGCCAAGAATAGGTACAAATGACTCCTTTTCCTCAGTGACAGATCCAGAATGGGCATGGTTTTTGGAGGTCGCAGGTGGAACTAGGCCGAAGGGCCATATTCTCATGGGATCTGAGTACCCCCAAGTCACTCCAGGAAAAAATGTTAAATAGCTTTGAGGGTGTGCACTGGCTTTAAATCTAGAGCAGGAAGCAATGCTGGAGGGATGGAGAATCTCCTAGGTAGAAGCCCTGGAGTGAAGCAAAATAACTTCGGTCAAAAAAGCCATATTATCCCTGGAAAGGTTTTAAGGACTGATTCTTCATTGTAGTTACTGTCCTGTGACCACTTTAGTTGGTAAAGCTACTGTCTTGTTCCCACTGAAGCTACAGAATATTCAAGATGTCACTACTGTTTCCTCTAGCCACATGTACAAATAGCTAAGTTACTGGACACAACTAGGACGACTACCTAAGGAAACATGCACACCAGATTCCTGTGTGGGGAAGACTTTCAGCATCTTGAGTTAAAACCAGACAAATGAGATGACTAACAGGAGGGTAATTCGAACTTCTGTTCTGGATGCCTAAATCTGGATTCTTATTGCTGCACAAATAACACACTGCAGAATGTAAATTGTATACTTTGGAATAAGACCCACAGCATGGCTGTGGTTGGCCTCAGACTATGAGGCTAAAAATTGCTGTGTAGATGTTTGGGCTCAGGCCAGAACCTTCAAGTGAGGAGGGTCCCAGAATCCAGCCTAAGCCTGAATGTCTACACCACAATTAGCCAGCCCCATGAGTCAGCTGGCCTAGGCCAGCAGCAGGTATTTAATTGCTGTGTAGATAGGCCCCAAAAGGTATGACACAGGCTAAGCAGACCAGGTACAGCTTGCAGTGGGGAGACTTTTGAACACTACTTTGTTGAGTAAAAGGCTGGAGGAGTCACACTGGACTGACATGTCTGTTCTTCCTTGGTTTGCTTTTCATCTTTTGCTTTCATCTATACTGAGACTGGAAGTTTGGCTGATTCTGTGCCATTGCATTTCAACTCTTTCCTGTTTCAAAATATCAGTCATCCTCCCTGTTAACTCCCACCCGGGTCTCCATGGGGACTAAACCTGAAAATGATGGCCATTGACTAGATTGTTAAACCAGTAGGCGCTTCCCTGGTAATGGGGAGTTCACTATCTGTGCTGAAATCTCTGCATTTCTATCTGTATAGACCCACCTCATGCCAGGTATCTTTCCTGTTGACTTCAATGGGACCCCTGCATGAAGGAAGATCATGTCTGTTGAGAACACTTGGTTGAAAGAGTGACTCCACCTGTCCTATAGCACAGGATTTAGCTATGACTCCTCTCCCCTCTGGGTGGGATGTGGTGGACAAGATTTCCAATACATGATACCATAGGTACACTTGCAACTTAAACACTCATGAAAGATGACCTAGGAGGCAGTAAGTTTTTGTACAAAAGATCTCATGTGTGGGGGCAGATGCCTCCAGCCAGTTCCTGAAGGGAATAAAATGTTGACTTATCATCCCGAACCCCCTGGTTATTGTGGACTTTCAGGTCCCTGAGGACTTGGCTAGAGTAGATGGCTAATGCCCTTCCACCAATAGGGTGACTGACCTTGTTCTCATTCCTTACAGCAAGCTTGGCTGAATCGGTGGAGGGGGCTGAAGGGTCTGCTGTCCAGCATCAGGGTTACTTTGTGCGGCTGGGCTCTCTGTCAGCTCAGCTCCGCCAACATGCCTACCAGCATTCCTTGGGCAAAGTGAGACAGGCCAAGCAGAGCATGAAGGAGACCTTCCTACAGTTTCATGAAATCCTTAACGTGGTAGGAACACTGTTTCCATCAGCTCCTTGTTAAGTATCTGGTCCTAATGCTACTTTTGTGGAAAATGGTCTTATTGGCTTCTCTGACCATAAGAAGCTCAATCCAGGAGAATAGCTGTATTGTCCCAGCAGTGCTCCTGTGTCTAGTAGCCTATTTTTGCTGGTGTTGCCATCTTTATAAGTGTCTCAGTCATGAAATATATGTGCAAGTTGCTCTTGTAGTAGAGATTAATCCTTTGCTCCTTGCTGATTCTGTCCCCTTCTAGATTAACTCGATCAGGCAGAATGTTGATCAGAAGCTTCAGGATAGCCAGCAACAGCTGCACCATATGTGGCTTGACTGGAGCAGCAAGCAGCCAGAAGGAAGTAATGATGCAGTCTTTACAGAGCCCAAGGTACTGGGCTACTGGAGAGCAGTTCTCTAGAATAATGTCCCAGTCCAGAAAACATTTCTTCTAAACCTGTTAACTTGGTTCCTTACAGCAGGTGGAGTCTCGTACTCTGGCCATGTCTCAGAGCATCACCCAGCAGCTGCAAGACACCTGTCAGACCCTGAAGACCAGCATCCAGGGCCTCCCTTCCAGCCTACAGGAGAAGGTGCAGCAGGTTCTCAAGAATATAGAAGAACTCCACAATTCCTTCTTTGCTGCCAAGTCCTTCCAGGATCTGCCGAGTGCCACCCAGAGCCAGGAGAAGATAACTAAAGCTCAAGAGTACGTAGATGAGCTGCTTGAGTATGTAGAGAACAACACTCCTTTCTCCTGGCTGGTGGGACCCTTCACCCCATCTGGCAGAGCCTATGTAACACCACAGGAGGAGCCTGAGAAAGAGGAGGTGGCTCAGAAGGAGGAAGACTAGGGAGCATATTATAGCTGTACCTAGCAAGATCTTTGGAAAGTGTATAATGTATACAGGGTAGAGCTTTTGTGGGAGGAGTGGGGACTAACTTCTCTGGCCAGCGCTACTGTCAAACCTTGAACCCAGTTGACTGTTGGCAGGTGAATGCCTTGGAAAAGCTAATAAAGTAATTCAACTTACAAGTCAATGGCTTTTCTCCCAGGAATACCTTGGATCCAAGAACAGGTTCATAGCAATAGACCTTCAAGCCTGTTAAAAATAAGTAGGGTTTAGGAGGATTAGAGGAAGCTACCCAGTGTAAAGACAATGTATGGTGCAAAATCTCTAACAAAAAAATAAAACATTGTGTTTAAATGCTGTCTGTCAGTCTTTGGCTGTTGTGTGTCTCTCTCTCACACAAATATTGCTGCATGGGGGTGAGAGCACTTAATTGAGACTACATCTTGTGCCCTCTGACCTAGGCTCTCCCCACTAAACCATCTTGCCTGACTGCTCCTACATTCCTGGCCCCAGCAGCTTCAGATAAGGGGGAAAGCCCCAGCATGTTTGGTTTTTAATTTGGGGGAGTTACATCTTTCTCTCCCTCCCTGCATACTACACAATAACCAAACTATGATTCAGGCAAGAGTTAGCTCTGTCCCAATGGCAGTATTAAAAGTCTATACGCTAAAGCAACCTCCAGCACTCCTTTTAGAAATGTAAAGGGTGCTTCTGTTAGGACCTATAGAGAGCTTCCTTCTACCTGTGTCAGGTCCTGAGATACTAGTCTCTAGGTTACAGAAAAGATATTAGTCTCTGCAGGCTACCTCAAATGTGCTCATTCAAAGTACCCCTTGCAAAGCCCTCTTCTCTTTCTCTCTCCCCCTCCATCCCATTGTCTCTTTTATAGGTTGCTGGTAGAAGTGAAAAGCTTTGAAATATTCAAGCAATTACGTGAGGAAAACTCCCTACAGGAGTATGGCAGCTTGGCAAGTGCATTAGACATAAGTCTGTGCTGAAAGGCATGTCTTAGTGGCTTAGGTATCACAGGCTCCTTTCCCTGCAATCCTCAGTTCAAATCCTTGTCATGTTCTAATCTAGGTTCTTACACCAGACATGTACCTGAGATGAACTCTTAACACAGCTGAGTCTGACCTGGTTTAAAATTATCTGAGCAAAGGATTTGGACTGACTCTCAGACATTGGAGCGTATTTACTAATCCCTCAGGGATGCTGGTTGCTTACCATGTCCCTGGGTGCTGGCAGGCCAACGCTCCATGATCTTGAATATTCCAGTGGAGTAGCAGAGAGTTTGAGCATTGCTCAGACAGGCTGCCCAGCAGCATGTTTCAAACCCACCGTGACCTAGATGTGTTTAAGGGAGAAGGGAGCTTTTCTTTTCTCCTCCCTTCTGATCTGGGGCCCAGCTGGGTTTAACCTCTGTTCAAACAGATAGAAAGACATAGAGTTCTACTGTGACACAGTTGAAGCGGGGTCTGGTCCCAGCCACAGCAGTTTTGGCCAAAGTGCCTTCAGGCAAAGTTTAGATAGTTACAAGTTCAGTTTAATTGACCAGTTCCCTTAATTCAAGGCCTTTGTGAGGCACTTCATAAGAGGCCTAGAGTAACTGTTTCTATGATGTTGCTCCTGCATGAGGTAAACACCAAGTGTACCAACCACCAGGTGTGCTGTCAGAACAGGTTTTTGTGTGGGCTCTGGAGCCCCAGTGAGTTCTCCTGGCGTGAAAGAAAAGTGTCAGAATTCATCTGTCTGTGAGCTAGGGAGAGACCCAGCAAGCTCCACAATGGGAGGCCTGCAGCTTCCTTGCTGACAGGGAGATGGCATGATTCAAGTGCTGTAGCAGCATTCTGCAGGTCCCTGCCTCCAGCTCAGAGAGGAGGTAGGAGCAGGATGTCAGTGTAGGTTTATTAGCATATTGACAGCTACACACTCAAAGTTCTAGACAAACAACTGCACTTTTATTTTCTCAGCTAAAATTCTCCAGCTGCTTTTCTTTATGTGTGTTTACTTCATTCAGCTGTGTGACAATCTGCTGAGGGTGTCTGTCACTGGTGGAAGCAGAGGTCTCCGTCCACAGCGAGCAAATACTCAAATCATTGATGTCAAGGACAAAGGCTATGTCAAATCCTTAGTTCAGTTTTAGGGAAGGCTGCCTTTCCAGTGATATAAGCATCATCCTAATGGCCTGCTCCCGCTCCTGTTGAAGTCAGTGGACCATACCAGATACAAATAATCTGGGATAGGCTGCAACAAACCATTTACTTAGATATATAGTCCTCAGGGACTTCCATGTTATATTACAAACAGCGAGGGGTGTTAAGTAATGAGATGCTGCTTCCTCATGACTCACTGTACTGACCTCTGAAGGTGTTAAGGGCCCGAGGAGTTAGGCTCACTGCTATTTTAAAGGAGCACAACTCCAGCAAAGTCTGGGGTTGGCCTCCTTATGCCAGCAGTGGCGCTGGCTCCTGTTATAGTGATCAAATAATTTTTAATACTGATTGAAAAGGTTTTTTAAATTTTTGTTCCATAATATTTGTATGGTTTGTAAAGACAGTGACTTAGTAGGTAGAGCACTGGACTGTAACTCTCATATCCTGGATTCTGTTCCTAACTGTATCATTGTCCTGCTGGGTGACCTTGGGGAAACTCCAGTTGCCTGCTCATGCCTCAGTTTCCCACATAATATGATGGGGATAGTGATACTTAACTTTGTAAAGCATTTTGAGATCTATGGGTGAAAAGCAGTGTATGCAAGATGGGTATTATTATTAATAGAAAACTACCCAGCTACTACTGGAAAGATACTGTTATGATCTGCATGAGCCATACTAAAGCCAATCTGTAATCTCAAGAACAGACTCTGAATAGACTGAGGGGCCATCAGAACTTTTGTCCCCAACCTTGCTCTTGTCCAGAACAAGAGAGCTCATTTTGGCTCTGATTCAATTTTCTTAAGCATCTGACAGATTCAAAGTGTGGGAGCAGAACTGAGCTGAGACCTGAGAATCTACTTTCACAGGTGGTGAGAGACCAGTCAAGGAAATGCTGATAACACATAGAAATTGATACAACTGGCTATTTTGGGTCTGCAAAAGCAAGAGCCGGGCTCCAGCAATTTTAAAATGTGCTTCACTGGCAGCAATGCATGAAGGACTTTGACTAAAAGAGCAAGAACTTTCCCACATTGGGCTGAGGTGCTTCCTAGTCTTAGACTATGCTTACCAGCATCATTCATGGTTCCAGCCAGCCCCATCACTTGCCTTTGCTCTTCAATGAGCTGCTAAAAAACATAAATTTTAAAGTTACACACCAAAAAGATGCAAAATAAAACCCACAATTACCCTAAATTTTCCCTGAGAAACCATAAAATGGGCTAATTGGCAATTTAGATTTGTCTTGCTTAACTCCTGTGATCAGCTTTGGCTCCAGCAGTAATCAAGCTAAGTCTTGTGCCTTCTGTACCTAAACAGGAGTCGTGCTGTTGCATTCTACCAACCCCAGAAGTGGTGAAGGATGAAGTGGAATAATTTTGCTACCAGTAAACAAAGAAGAAGTTGCTGAAGCTCAAAGTAAGAAAAGGGCTGAAGGGATAGACTTCCTTCCAGCCCCTCAGACATCTAGTTCAAATAAAGATTCTGAAAAGGGTGTTTATAGCAGGACAAACTGTCGGGGAACACAAATCCATTGACATTGTCCATTCAGCTATCCCTCTTTCTTATGCTTATTGAGCCCTCCTCATTATAATATCCAGAACATCCCAACTATTTTAAAACAGAACAATTAAGATCTCTCTCTGTCTTGGCTTCCAGGCTGTAGGGGAAATAGTATAGTTTATAAGAACTTGGGAGGAAAGGCAGGGTTGTGTGACTCTGTGTGTGTACATCATAAACTCATTGTGGGAAAACAGATTCAAAGAAATGAGTTTGGTTTTGAACCCAGTGGGGTTGTTCTTATCTTTGGGGAGGGGGGATAAGTTTGGGCTCAGTTTACAGTCTCCTGTGAAGATTCTGGCTCATCCATTCACAAGCTTCACCTGTTGGTTGTCTATTTTGTGATTTTAGTGGAAGAGAAGCTGTTGTAGAAGGTCATGGCGGCAGAGGCATCTGTCTGGTAGCTAATTCCAGCCCTGTGGTGACCTTTGACTATTAGGTGAGAGGTTCTGGGTCAGTGTTCTTGTGGCTCACCATGGCATACAGAGCCACAAGAACACTGACTCACTGTGGTCAAGATGACCTGTGTTGCTCAGCATATTGGCTAATGCACTTTTGCATCAGCTGGAGCTTTTTCATTGTTTGGCCTCATTTCTGGGCATATTTAATGAACTGAAACAATCAAACCTGGAGGTCATAGGTACATGAAGTAGTTTGCATGGGGCGGGGGTTTTCATAATTTCCTTGCCACATTTGCTGATAGTCAGCAATGTTTGTGTTTTCACAAGGACTTTTCTGATTTCCAGCCTAGATTCTGCTCATGGTTGTGACCTGGCTTCCTGGCTCAAGGTCCCTTCATACTTGGGGCTCATCTGCTTCCTGGACAGATATGGGTCCAAACCTAGAAGATGCTTATTTCCCCACTGGAATCCAGGAAGAACAGCACCATGAAACCTGAACCTTAGCTCCGCTTCCACCACAAAGCTAAGATAAACCTACTCCAGATCCAAATACTTTCTCCTCCGCTCATCTCTAGTTTCATTTCCTGACCTGGAGCAATGATCTCAAAGAATAAGAGAACAGTTTGGGACTCTGTGGCCCATCAAAACTTGGCCTCTCTCCTGAGACTGTCAGTTACTGTACACCTGACCTCTGAGAACTGGACAAAGGCTGTTGCCTGAATTCTTGGTTAGATGATATTTAGCATTTCCAGTTTGACATTCTGTGGTTTGGCAGGGCTCATTTGCCTCTAGATCAGTCACAGTATTACAGTTGGTTTGGGAGTGAGGATCCTGGCCTGTGCAGGAGAGAGACACTTCAGGAAGACTTTTTGAATTGGAAATAATTTTATGAGCACAATCAGCAGCATCCCAAACATTACAATGGAGAAAAGCAGACAGTGATAATACAAGCATCAGAACCTGTGTACTCACACCATCCTTTGCTGGGGAGCCCTATAATACGTAAGATGACCCATGAGTGATCCTTGGCCTGGAGGGTTCAAGATAATCTCCTGCCAGCACATGGGCTGAGTGCCACTTTTTGTCATAGATTACAGTAATGCCCACTATGCCTAATGCATAGTCAGTAGAGGTCTCACCCCCTTTTCTTTATGTGTAATCTCTCATCTGACTAACATTGGGGTGCCCTTCTCCCATAGGTCACCAGGCCTTTTACCTCAAGTTTATCAGCATGTATGTCAATTAGTTACTATGGCATTCTTGCAGTCAGACTTCTGTTGATGTTCCTAACTTAAAATATCCAAAGCTGGTATAAACTGGCATCTTGTGGCTCCCTGTCAGCCATATAACAACACTTGTTTATACCAGCACTCTATCTTGCAACATCTTGTGATTCAGGGTCACGCACTGGTTAGTTGCTTATGTCCAGTGTTTAGATCTTGGGCCTTAGCTACATTGGCTAAGCTAGTGTTGTTCCAGACTTGAGGCATGTAAGCTTTTGTATTACTGCCTTAATCCATACTTATACCTTATTTAGCATATGCCCGTGTATCTATAGCAACATAGCTGGGTACAATGCCAACAGTTTGTTTCCCACAGGCCACTTTTGCTGTCACTTGGTAGCCACTCTCAGTCCATCTAAGCTGGATTGGAACTTGTACTGACAGAGGGTTCTGGTTTAATTGCTGAAAGAAGCTGAAGGAGGGACAAAGCTATGGAGGAGAATGATTGCAGAGGGAATAGAGGGAAACAATTCTATTACCTCTCGTTGTTTAAACAATCCTTTTCTTCAGGTTGGCTTGGATGCAAAGCCCCTGTTTAAGGGGTTGCATGTATTGTAGCACTGGGAAATGCCTCTTGAGGGTCTACATGATCCCACTTGTCTTTGCAAGTCTGGGGTTACTGCACCTCAGCACCATAAACTAGCAAGGAAGAACGTCTCTCTGCTCTCTCACTTATCAGCTCAGACTGCAGCAATCATTTCAGTTGTCAGTGCTTGAAATTAGCTTCACAGGAAATTTAGGCCACTATTTGGAGAAAAAAATCTAAACACAAAAAGAGGGAAACACCAATGACAGGGTCAACTGTCAACCACAGGTGACAGAGACCCTAAACCAGTCAAAAATTTCCTTTTGCTTCACTTATACCTGACAATTCGGGAGCATGAAATATGTGCAAAGCACCAAGGCTGCAGTAGGAGGTTCTGAAATCAGATTTTCAGCGAGTCTCCTTAGCACTTTGTTGGGTAGTTTATAAGCGTCCTGCCTGGATACAGAATAAATTATAATAATAATAATAATAATGATAGTGTCAGATACAAAATAATCTCACAGCTTTTTTTCTCTGCAAAGCTTTCCAATTTCTATAAATCACATGCTCTTCTGTGCAATCAAGGGAAACCAAAACCCTCAGCACAGATAGCTCAGCAGAAAGAGACGAGAGAGCCATTTTTTTTCTGAATTAGTTCCACCCAATACCTTGTCTGCTTTAACAAGTCATGCATTTGCTGGGTTGTGATGCCTTTCCAACAGCAGGGCTAATTGCTTTATAGAATGCACAGGAGGCATGTGCTGGAATTAAGAAAGGAGAATCTTAAAGGAAGCAAAGCTGCAGTTTCTATTTTTCCTTAACAAAGCAAGGCAAAAGGAAAGCTAATTTATTTGGGAATTGGGATGCCTCCTCCCTCACCCAAAAAAGATTTAGATTTCAGTAGGTCTGATGGTGGGAAAATAGGCCTGCAGAAAGCAAAGGAAATGTTTCCTTTTCTTTGAGAGATAATGATTGCACACGAATATTTTCATTTTAAATCACATGAAAATGTCAGCACATACCAGGCTGAGGCTAATGCAGCCTGTCTGGGAGTGGCACTATTTTATTCCAAGCCCCTAGTCTGCACCAATCTCCCCAAGAACACTTTACCCATTCTGACAGGTTTCAGTAGTGTTAGCTGTGAAAATATAGAGCCATTAGGGGACATATAGCAGGAAGCCATAAGCCTGTGCATGCAGGAAATGAAGTCAGTCAGTATTCAGTTCCACCTCAGTGCCTGGGTCTCTGTGAACAGTACAAGGGTCAGAACAGAGTTGAATAAAGACCCGAAAGATCACAGCAGACCCTGGCGAGAGAGAGAGAGAGGAAGAAAAGAAAGCTGAGAATCAATCCTCCAGCCCAGCAAGGACAGCGGGAAAGCTGCACAAGAGCTAAACAATCCGTTTGGTGGCCTGGACTAAGCAAACAATTACAACAGAGTTGAGAAATGTGATATTTGTGCTCACATATAAGAACCAGCCCATTGGAACCCGTGTCATTTGCTGAGTTGCTCCAGGAGCCTCCCATATACCATGGTCCCTACCCTGAGATGGAACCTATGAACAATCCCCTGGAAGCCCATGTAGAACTGCCGGCAAGTTCTCCATGTCCTCTCCTTGCCAGGCGACCCCAGCTAGACAAAGACAGCCTCCTGTATCCCTGGAGGGTTACCTGAGATCTTGAGAATCCAAGAAAGTCAGAGGACTAATAGCCGAATGTAGTGAAAGGGCAGAAGTCATCCCTGAGGCAAGGCTGAAGGTTCGGGCAGTCTACCCCATCCTTCCTAGGAGTGTTTATTTTTGTTTGTGTGGCCATTGTATTTATTACATGTTGTTGTTCTATGAAAAGTTTGGATAAAGATTAGCACACTTCCTCTTCAGAAAGTGGGGGTGTAGTGGTAGTTGTGAAAAGACAAAGCCACTAGGGGGCACAAACTCTCTTTAACTCCCCAGGTTCCCTCCATCCTCCTCCTGGCCATGTTTGATCTTGCGAGAGGGCAGTGACTTCATCGTTCGGATCTGCAGCTGGTCACTCCAACCTCTTGGGGAAATGATCCCCACAGCCAGCTGCTGAGGAAGTTGTCACTGGCCCTCAATAATCTCCCCATTGAGGTTGACAGCATTTTTGTTTATTTGCTACGTAATCGACTTTGTTCTGTTTTCTATCACGTATAATCACTTAAAATCTATCTTTTGTCGTTACTAAACTTCTTTTTGCTTTATCTAAACCAGTGAGTTTGAGTGAAATCGTAGCTCAAGAGACAAAGGCTGTTACATATTCCTCTCCACGTTGGGGAAAGGGGAGGACGAACTGTATTAGCTCTCACTGCACAGATCCCTGCGCAGTGCAAGACCGTATAATTTTGGGTTTATGCTCCAGTGGGTGTGCATGTCTGGGGAGCTGAGAGTTACCATGGCTTTAGCCTTTCTACTGCTGATTCATGGTCAGAGAGCCTGCATGTAATTGCAGCTGGTGTGTCCCTGCCTGTGTGAATGCTGGTGGAAGCGTAGGACCAGGGACAGGTCTGCAGCTTGTTACAGCCGCACAGTGACAGGGAGCCCAGGCTGGTGGGTCAGAGGGCTTGGTGGCACCCTAGTTCCAGGAGGACCCAGGGGGAACCCATCACAGCATTCATGGCATGGCACAGTCATGGAGAGGGAAGCCATCCTTTGGGTAGATTGAGGCCAATCCAGGGAAAGCTTTAAAGGTTAAGACTGGACTCTTGAATTGGACGTAAGGTGACCAGGTGTCCCGATCTTGTAGGGACAGAATCAATTTTTGCGCCTTTTTCTTATATAAGCTCCTATTACTCCCCACTCTCTGTCCCGATTTTTCACATTTGCTGTCTGGTCACCCTAATTGTATGTTATATTCCATGGGGAGTCAATGCATCCAGGGGCCCTGTATGATGGTCACTGGGGTCACCTGTGCTGTCAATAGGCAGTTTGCTGCATTCAGAATCCATTGGAGCATTTCAGTCAGCAGGCCCAATTCTCCTCAGAGTATACCCCAGTACAAAGTGAGTGAGTACCAGGTCTGTAAAATGCTCCCATTCTGAGCCACAGTGGTTTACACCTGCTTTGCACACATAGAAGTGTGGAAGGGAGGAGAGACCCAGGCCCTGGTTTTTTATTCCTAGGTACACTGCATTGCAGCAGATCACAGTGGATATGCCTTTGTTTAATAGAAAATCTACAGTCTCCTGTTCAGACAAGAGTGCTGGCCTTTCCACTGGCATGGTGCTTGTGTCTGGGAGAAGTGGAGAGTCCAGCGTTTCCACTGACCATTTATAGCTGGATCCTGTGGAGTGATCCTGACTCAGGTAGAGCACTGGGTCCTAAGCCAGCAAACCATTTAAGTGCCTCTTTAAAAAAGCTATGTTCAGGCTTTGATATGGTCTTCAAAGCCTTTCCCCCCACACCACTTCTGTCTTTCTTGGATTGAGTTTGCACCAAGCGCTCTTCAGCCATCCACCTGGCAATTCACAGCGCTGCAAAAAACACACCCCTGAGCAGAGCAAGTTTCAGCACTGTAAAGCACCAGTACAGACAGTGCACCAGCCATGGGAGCCACACTCCTCATAGAGGTGGGTTTTTTAGAGTACTGGGAGAGCTCTCTCCTGGCGCTATGCCATGACCACACAAGCCACGTTGCCAGTGTAGACTAGCTGCAAGTGACTTAAATGAAGCCAGACTGCATTCTGTGACAGAAGGGTTTGTACCAGTTAAACTAAATCAATTTAAATTCATACCTTTAGTTAAACCAGTACAATTCTCTGAGTAGAAAAGAGCATAGGCTTCGTATAACTATATGAGTGTAGCTCTTGGACATTGTAGAGACTGCATTAGGGAGGAAGGAGGTATGTAGCAGGGTGTCACTTGCATAGCAATGGAGCTCATTGTGCAGGTTTACTTGTTTGATTTTTACCGTGGAGTATTACGTGAGGAAAGTGACATGTACATTTTACAGTTGTTTTTTGAAAGTTTTTCTAACAAGATGATTGTAACTGAGATGGTTATGATTCCCCCAAAGAGTGAAAACTACATAGATAGTCAGTAAAAACATGTGTACAAATTATTTCTGAAAATTCCTCCCTGACTTCACTGCGGCTGCTGGAAAAAACCTCCCAGGAGTGATGGTAAGAAAATATTTTCTTGAAATGTGGAGATAAGAGTCGTCAGTGCTCGATGCTGCTATAAAGCAGAATAACTTATTAAAAATAAATTGCTTCTGTTATTAGATAAATCGTTGGCTGTCGATTGAATTCAGCCACTCTTTTCTCTGATTGGCAGAAACTCACATTCCTAATTCTTACAGAAGTAGAATCTAGGCTGGCAGTTCCCAAATACCAGTGTGTAGGCTACAGGTGATCTGCCCAGCACTCGCAGGAGACTTACAGGAGTCTCACTCCTCCATCTTGTTTTCAGCTGGTACATCTCATTAAATAAATACAGCTAAAACCACGCTAGAGACTTGTCTGGTGGCAGTTTTCCATCAGCACAACTGCTGCAGTTGCTGCAGGAATGTTATTCGTACTTGGACGGGAAGGAGGTGAGCCACAGTGTTGTCCATAGGATAAAAGCTGCTCACGAGATGAACTCCCTGTTAAGATGTGATCCACACTTTGAAAAAAAATCGGACAACCCCTGAACTAGGAGAAATAGAAACCTGATATTAATGCATCAGACATATGTTCTGCATTGATCAGAAGTTTAGAGTTATATCTAAAAAAAAATAGTGTGACCCTGGCAGGCCAGGTGCCAGCTCATGCCAAGGCCCCAGGCCTCATAAATACTTACAAAGGCCTACCTGGAATCCAGTCTGGTTCGCCTGCTAGTATTATCAAAATAGATAGTAGATGTTAAATTGATAAGAACGGGTTTAGTGTTTAGACTTTATAAAATGCTTGTAGGATGCTGCTTGCATTGATTTCACTGATTACCTCTAGCCCATGATATAAAGTGATATTGAATGTTTGCACTATAGACCTCTACACTTGTGTAACTCACCAAGCAGGAAAAGAAGCATTAATTAAGGTAAAGTGCCCGCCCTGCATACAGGATGGCCTACTGAAGGCAAATGAGGCATTGTATAGCATCAAAGGACAGAGGGCCAGTTGATTGCATTTCTAACTCTCTCCAGGAAGGAGAGAGCTACATATGAACTGATCCCACCAATTTTGGACTCTGGAATGGAGGGGATAAAAATCCCTGTCAAGGAGAAACTGCATCTCTTTTATGCTGCCTGCATTCTGAGGGGCAAAATATAAATTCCTAAATATAAGCAAAGAGAACCCCATGCTGCTTGGCCTGCGTTAGCCCTGAAAGAGGTTTTGAACGGACAGATTACTACAACTCTGTCACCTTTTGCATGAGACTGAAGCTCATTTGTGTATATATGCTTGCTTGCTTCAACCTGGAAATAACTCATTTCTTTTTCCTAGTTAATAAACCTTTAGTCTTGTTTATTACAAGAGTGGCTACCATGGTTGTCTTTGGTGTGAAATCTAAGGTACAAATTAATCTGGGTTAAGTGACTGGTCTCTTGGGACTAGAAGCAACCTGATTATTTTGTGATTTTCATTGTGACCTTTTATCACATAGTCCAGTTTGCCTGAGTGGCAAGATACATTGGAGAGTCTAAGGCAGGGGTGGGCAAACCTTTTGGTCTGAGGACCACATCGGGGTTGCTGAACTGTTTGGAGGGCTGGGTAGGGGAGGCTGTGCCTCCCCAAAAGCCTGGCCCCCGCCCCCGATTCGCCCCGGCGACTTCCCACTCCGGCCGGCCCCCCCAAAGCCGCCGACCCATCCAACCTGCCCCCCTGGGACCTCCCATCCCTAACTGCCACCCCAGATCCCCAACCCCTATCCAATCCCCCCTCCCCCCGCGCTCCCAGTCTCCTGACTGCCCCGACTCCTATCCACATCCCCGTCCCCTGACAGGCCCCCTGGGACTCACACACCTATCCAACTCCCCATGTTCCTGTTCCTCTGACCACTCCCTGTGCCAGAATCTCTGCCCCATCCAATTGCTCCCTGTCCCCTAACTGCCCCCCGGGGCCCCACCTCCTATCCAACCCCCCTTTTCCCTGTCCCGTGACTGCCCCGCCCCCTATCCACACTCTCACCCCCTGACAGTCCCCCCGGGACTCCCACGCCCAATCCAGTGCCCCCCCATTTCCTGTCCTCTGACTGCCCCCTTCCCCAGAACCTCTGCCCCATCTAACTGCCCACTGTCCCTTATCCATACCCCCGTTTCCCTGCCCCCCCTGCTCCTTGTCTCCTTACTATGCTGCTCAGAACAGCAGGAGCTCACAGCCCCGCTGCCTGGCCAGAGCCAGCCACGCTGCCACGGTGCCTGGCAGGAGTGGCAGGCCAGAGCACTAGCGGCACACTGAGGCTGCAGGGGAGGGGTCAGGGGCTAGTCTCCCTGTCCCGGAGCTCAGGGGCCGGGCAGGATGGTCTCACGGGCTGTAGTTTTTGCCCACCTTAGACCACAGGTGGGCACTTCGGCCCGTGACTGTGACTCCATTATAAGAATATTGGGGGTTCACATTTGTTCCTGGGTTGGTGAAATCTGATTATAGAACATATAACCAGTTTGGGGTGTGCACCCTGAGTCGTGAGCCACTCCAAACAGCATGACACCGAGAATACATATTTCAGAAGAAAGTAGGCACATTGCAATATGTGGTTACATATGTCCCTTTTTAGGTTTCATTTGTCCAACATATTCACTATTTTTACTATATTGAATGTAATTTTCAGCAAAATTGGTACAATCCTATATGTTCAAGCTTAATGTCTGAGTTGTCCAAAGTGCTTAGCATTACTGTGTAACTTTGCCTCGTACAGACCTGCACGGAGCTCTACAAAATGTGTTTGCAGCAAATGTTTCTGCTTTACATTTCAGGTGTCCAAAGGGTTCAGTATTAAAGAAACATTGTACATTACAGAGCTCTCAACAAGTAAGGTTTGGAACAATTGCAGGTTTTATCCTTAGGCCTAATTTACCTAAAATGTTCAGTGTTCAAGAGAAATTTTGTCTGGTATAGACATACAAAGCAATCTGTGATTACTGTGGCCCCATCCTGCATCTCATATACAGCCTTACTGGAAGTCAATGAGATTTCAGCCCACATAGGGACTGCAGTGTTTGGCACTGCATTCGTAATGTGGTATTTTCAGTGTATGAGTCGGATTTTCTAAGAGAATTAGATAAGCATCTATACATTGTTTGTTAAGAGATCAATGCCTCATAGCTACATTAGTGCTACTGACATTCCTACTTTACTCATTTGATGTAATGTCCTGCTTGTATTGTGTTTTCTCTGTAGAAAATATGTTTCGCAATGAAAGGCTTATTGTCTATCATAACTCGTGGGTAGTGAAATTAATGACTATTTATTTTTTTGGTGCTATCTGCTAAATCTGTATATGAGGAGAAAGAAGTAATTTTTGGAACTGAGCTAGAAATGGATTTTAAATAGATCACTAGTTAGGACAGAAGCCATCAAATGTAGGAGAAAGGGTAAGATTCTGTATTGTTGGTACTTCTAGAATGTATTAATCCATAAGTGATTGTTTTGAATACTATTCATTGTGTGGTTGCTTTGTTCATACTAATGTGACTTTGTAATTGATATTAATCATAGAATTTATCAGTACATTTTCCACTTGAAAGGTGTTGCATTAAGATTCATCTTATTCAACATTCATGCTGAAAATTGGTCAAGTAGCATGTGTATTTAGAGGTGGTCAAAAAATCTGGTCAAAACTTTGTTCTATAGAAAATTCCTTTTCAGCCAAAATAAAAAGGTACACGAAAAGTTTTGTTTTGGTGAAAAAAATTCTTTTTTGACCACAAGTGTATAATGAAAATTTGTGAAATATCATTTTTCCTTCCAGTGAAATAAACAGAACTTTCTTGAGGTGTTTTTTAAAGTTTCCCACCTTTTCCGGTAGAAAAATGTCCAAGTTTTTTTCCATATGAAACAGTTAAAATGTCAAAACTTTCATTTTGAATTTTTTTTGAAATTCCCCCAAAAAAATTCATAGAAATTTTTTTGAACCAAACAAAAAAATTAATTTCTTTCAAAAAAAATTTTTTGTGGGGGGAATAAACTTGTCTTACATCTATTTACAGTGAATGCAAGTAGTCGTGGTATTTCCTGTGTGCTTTTCTAACATTTCACTCCAGGACATATTGAAGAAGCATTTGGACAGTTGTGACTTAACTGCATAAATTCCAGTAATGTTTGGCTATTGCATGACTTAGTGCAGTGTTGCCAGCTCTCACAGTTTATTGGAAATCTCTCGATATTTGGTATTTTTCTTAACGTCCCAGCTCCTGGAGTCACGTGATTAGAGAATCTCAGCTTTTATTGAAAAATACATGTATTTATGTTTCCAGACCTTAAGGTTGAAGAGAAAAGGTGACCTGAGTCTGACTTAAAAGTTTGAAAACCAGAAATCAAATAAAAGAACTCTAAATTTATTCATTTTTTTTAAAATTACACCATTGTTAAACCAATCATCTCATGAATTTTGGGGACATGTTTTTTAAATAATTGGGTTTGGCAGTATGTGTAACAACTGACTTAAGAACAGTGATCTAGTTTGGGGACCTCTTTGTCTTCCATTTGGTTTGGTTTGCTCTCTGTGTGTAGTGTCTAATCTTTTGTTTTTATCTTGACTCTGTAATTGGCAGGAACAGTAATAAATATTGTGTATATGTTTATATTTAAGCCTTTGTGTGTTGTATTCTCGTAATGGTGATGCTGATTTTGCTTAGTCTACTTTAAAATGCCATCCTTTCGTAGTTTTTCTTCCACAAAGTGCTACATATGGTCATGATTTGTGTCACAAAATATCTGAGCCATTTTTTATTATTTTTATTTTGGCAAAAAATGCAGATTTGGTGACACTGAAATATTTTCCGATTCATGTTAGTTTCTCCTAATGGTTCACATAAAAAAAGTTGCCAAAAAGTTAAATGTTTCATTTTAACATGTTTAAAACATTTTGATTTTTTTGTTCAAAACAACCTTTTCTTTCAAAAATTCCTTCAAATTTATTTAAAAATATTTGTAAAAACACTGAAAACTGAAATGAAACATTTCATTCAACCTCCCCCGATTTTTTTTATTTTACTTTCCAATTTGCCAAAAAAAATTCAAAAATTATTTATGGTTTGACCTGAAAAAAATTTCTTTTCTATTTTTCAGAATTGCCAGTGAGCCAAAAAAATTGTTATTCGTCCAGCTCGTTTACCAGGTGAGTTGTGAGAAGTTTACCAGGTGAGTTGTGCTTTTACCCTTCTCTTCCCTCTCCATTGCACCCTTCAGGTGACAGGCCTGGCACCCTGCACCTCTCTCTGGGTGGACCCCCATGGTCCAACCACTCTGGGACTAGACCTCTGGACTGACCGCATACACACACATATGCAAAGTGATAACTTGCAATTCCTCCACAATCCTCAATACACCACATGAACCAGCCCTAATATCTGTGAATCTATGGAGAATTCATAGGTTCATTATAGGGGGCAGTAGCACTACTATAGTCAAGGTTCAGGCTAGTTTACAGTTTTTGTTCATTTGTCTAGGTGCTTTAAAATAAACCTATACCAGGCCACTCCGATCATTCAGTTTGACCTCTTCCTTTACTGGCCATAGGATTTTACACACTGAATTCCAAAAATATTTAATGGCTATCACAAGTAAGTATATGGTAGTCTGTAACAGGGTGTCTCTTCTATAAAGGGCTGGAGAGTCTGGGGCTGGCCAACCTTGATTACAGAACAGGCATACCTGAGTCAGATTAGTGGTTTCTCTATGAAGAGCATCAGGAAGTTGAAGGGAAGAGCTGAGAACTGCAGAGAAAGAGAGAAAAGTTCCTTTAGGGAAGACCCTAGTACCTGAGGCGTTTGGGGCTAGAGAAGTAACCAGAGCTGAGTATAAACCTTGGGTTGTGGTGATAGACTTCATCTGGCTCTGCAGAGAGTTCTCATGGAGCACAGAGGCTGCTGGGAGTGAGTTGGCTCCAGCAGAGAAACCTGAGGAGTGAGAAAACAGGCAGGAAAGACCTGTGACTATGAGTGGACTTGAATCAAAACATGCAGATCAGTTTAAAAGCTTCATAAATGTACAAATACTGGTGGATGACCCTACTAGAGTACAATCAAACTGAGACCCTCCAGTATTCATAAATGTCTTTCCAATATGTTGTATGCAGTATTGTTGTAGCCATGTTGGGCCCAGGATATTAGAGACAAAGTGGGTGAGTAAAATCTTTTATTAGACCAGCTTCTGTTGGTGAGAGAGGGAAACTTTTGAGCTTACACAGAGCTCATCTTCAGGTCTTGGAAATTTATGCAGAGTCACAGCTAAATACTAGATGGAAGAGCTGCTTAGCATAAATAGTTAACACATATTTCCTATTACTTATGTTAAGCAATCTATTCCATTGACACTGAGTAAATTTCCCAGACCTGAGGAAGAGCCCTGGTAAGCTCAAAAGCTTGTCTCTCTCACCAATAGAAGTTGGTCCAATAAAAGTTATTATCTCTCCCACCTTTCCAATATGTGACCAACTGTAATAGTTTTTTTGGAATGAAGAGGTATTAATTTTTCATATGATTTTTTTAAAAGGAAAAAACTGCAGAAAGGTGTTGTTTCCTCAAACTCAAGGTGCAACTACTCTTATAAAAAATAGTACTGGTGAGCATTGAATACTATCACCAAGCGCTACTCCTGAGTGACGAGAAGTGCTTTTACAGCTTCTGATATTCAGTCTAGCTAATGAGGCCCTTAGTAATAATTTATGATTCCATATCGAATGGTCATTGACAGTTTGGAATAGTTTTTCTTTTCATCATACTTTTGCAGAAGTCTCTGAAGAGCATGGAAATACTCTGATTCTTGGTTACATAACTGATGGTGACACGGTTATGTTTTTCTTTTACTTGAGTTTTATCAGATATCCCTTGTTTGCATATTTTCTGGAGCTATGTCCTAGTTTGCACTGTTAAAAAATGGCACAAGGGTTAGGGTTTGGCCTCTTCCCAAAGTGATTTGTTTCCATCTAAGTCTTCTAGTAAATTTCAATAATTATTTATACCTGTTTCTATTCAAGATGCCTGCCTTCTTAGGGAGTCATTGAGTCTGATGTTAAATAGGTGAACAGATGTCCCAATTTTATAGGGTCTTTTTCTTATATAGGCTCC
This sequence comes from Dermatemys mawii, assembly GCA_007922305.1. Classification (NCBI taxonomy): domain Eukaryota; kingdom Metazoa; phylum Chordata; order Testudines; family Dermatemydidae; genus Dermatemys; species Dermatemys mawii. Next base: position 6,094,505 of record ML677360.1, on the reverse strand, counting down.
TATTACTCCCCACCCCCTGTCCTGATTATTCACACTTGCTGTCTGGTCACCCTAATGTTAAATCTTAATTATATTTGTCTAAATATTCTTTTCAGTGGCAGAACTTTTTTATATTAAATATCTTGCCATTCCTGTATTTAATATGTATCCTCTTCCTTTACGTATGTCTGAAAGTAGTTCTGAGGATAAAATGTTTTAGTCTGTCAACGTGTTCCTGTTCGTAAGACTGTATAACAGCTTCCTTCTTTCTTTCAGTCTGTTGACATCAGAACTGAAATTATTTGTTCTGTTTTCTGTATTTTTCTTTTCCAAACTCAGGTATTACTTGTTGTACTGCTCCCGTTTTTGTGCCATCTTTTCTTTATTACCTTCTCTATTTGCCAAATAATCTCTTGCATCTTTTTATTCTCCATGTTGTGACCTTTTATCAGTTTGTTCTTCCCTATAAGTTTCTTGACTAAGATGATTGGAAGAGAAAGAAACAATTTTTTCCCTCTATTCAAGAAAAACAGAGGGAGCGTCTCATGCCTCCATGTACACATGTAACGATTTGAGGAACCTGTCTATGTACAATTTTATTAATTCTGTTTGAGATTCTGAACTTCGTATATGCATGTGACAGCCTGCAAACTCCATTTTGATTGTAAAGCTGGTCTTTGCCTTCCTGCTGTCTTTTCACCTCCCTCTCTGACTAAAATTCCAAGGGATGGTGGTACAGAACTAACAATAGAGGGCTGTTAAACTTTGGCAATCATCTATTCAAAGGGAGCACCGTAGGGTTTGTCTAGATGAATAAGCTGGGGTGTAAATCTACAGCACACTAGCGTGCCATCCACCAACTGGCTGTCTGGACCTTGCAGCCATGCACTGGGAGTTACCTAGTGTGCTTTGATCCACACTGCTTTGAAAGGGGAGTAGGTCAGAGCACAGCATGGAACATTTAGTGCCCAGCAGAGGAATTGTGGGGGGAAGACAGATTTACAATCCAGATTGCCACGCGCTAATTGTTCTGCTACACAAGCCCTCATATATTACCCAGGGCACATCAGTTTTTCAAGCCTGAGCTCCAGGGGGGAGGTTGCTAAGCAGTGAATCACCTCATGGGGGACTTTGATCACCTGACAAGGCTGATCAGCGGAAACTTGATAAAAATGGGCTAGGTGGTCTTGCCAACTATTTTAAAGGAAGCTTGGGCAGGAGTGTGGAAGGGCACTGAGTGCAGAACTTGGAGCGAAAGAGGCATTACATGATCCACGTGTTAGGTAAAAATCAGCTTGTCCTACTCACCGTTCCAACACCCGGGTAGTGCGGAGTTGGACCTGTACCTCAAACTGTCAGAGACCATATGAGAAACACACTGAGGCCAAGTAGCTTTGATCAAAGGGCACGCAGCCCCCTCAGGCCAAGTAGCTTCAGAGGCATGCAGCTGTTTTATTAGACACACACATCAGTATTTATAGGTTTAAGACAGACAAAGAAAAGATATTAGATATGTGTTTTCTGTATCATCTCACGCTGACCTTGCGCAAACTGGTTTCTACGGTTACTCAATCAAGCAGAGAAAGAGCAGGAGAGGGAACAAGACAAGAATATTTGTACAAGATAAGGAAGTTAAGCAAGGCCAGGAGGAATTTATTACAGGGGGCCCCTTTTATCGAACACACGGGAGAGGGAAGCCCTGGGCTACCTGGAAGATGCTTCCTTTAGACTTTCCTGGGTGGTGGGGAAACCGAGGTAGAGGAATGTGAACAGGTGTGTTAATTATTTTGTCCAGATCCACACATTCCTCATGCTACCTAAGTCACGAGTAATTTTGTTTTAAAATCCTGTGCAAGGTCTGCACATCTGTTTGCTTCCTTATCACCTGCTGCCAAAGAGTTAAATTGCAAATCCAGAGAGCTCACATTTCTGGAGCTCTAGGAAGGAGCTAGAAGGCAGTCTGAGGAGTCAGCGCTGGTCCTACGGCACCTCAGCTACATAGTCCCATATCCACAAAGGAGTAGCAGATTGACAGTCTGTGCCCTGGAAAACTGCCAGAGAGGCCAAGGAAAGAGACAGGAGCCTACTTTGATCAAAGAAAGCTTAAAGCATTCAGGTCCCATGGGTGAGGACCCATCACAGTGGTCTGGAGAGTGTCCAGCAGAGGGAGCTTTTCCATGGCTATGTGTGTAATGAGGTAGTGTGACTATATGGGCGGTTATTTAGGTGTGATTCGTGCAGATTAGTGAGAATTTGGGGCCAGATCCTGCAAAGGTTTACTGCTCAGCAAAATGAGTGCTACCAGGAGTTGTTTCTGTAGGGTCATATTCTCACAGTCCTTACCCAGATGCATGCTGTGGGGGGCATACACAAATCTCTCCACTCGTTTGATCTGGAAAAGGGCATGAACAGAGAGGTAGCAAAACTTGCAAATGACACACAGTTATTTGGGTTAGTCGGGACCAAGAGGACAGTCAGGAACTACAGAGAGACCTGAACAAGCTAGATGAATGGGCAACACCAGAGCCATGGAACTAAATGTTAATAAATGCAAAATAATGCACAAATGTTAACTATTCATAACCCCGTGAGGTGTATCAACTCAAGAAAGGGACCCAGGAGTCACTGTGAACAGCTCAATGGAGACCTCTACTCAGTGCAGAGCTATGGCCCCAAAAATGAAAGCATAGTGTTAAGATGCGCAAGGAATGGGATGGAGAATAATACAAAGACTATTATCATGTCTCTAGATAAGAGTGATGACAATGGCCTACCACCTGGGAAAACTCTCTTATCAGGAGAGATTGAAAAGATTGGGATTGTTACTCTTATCTGTCTCCTCTCTGAAGTATGTCTACTCTGCAGTTAGATACCTTGACTCAGGCTTGCGGGAATCAGGCTCTGAGACTGTTTCATTGTGGTGTAGATGTACCCGAAGCTTATAAAATGCTGAATGGCCAAGAGAAGGAAGATGTGGAGCTTCTGTTTTCCCTGTCTCACAACACAAGAACAAGAGAACATTCAAGGAAGTAAAAAGGCGGGAAATTCAAAATTAATAAAAGGAAATACTTTTTTCACAACGCTTAATAAAACTACGGAACTCACTGCTACAGGAACTCGTGGCCAAGAACTTAACAAGATGCTAAAGGGGATGGGATATTGCCACAGATATCAGGAATACCCAGAATTATCATAATGATGACAAATTTTGAAAGGGACATTAAACCTCCTGCTTCAGGATTTAACTCAATCTCTCTTAACTATTAGTTACAAGGATGAAACATAGCGTGCGGGCAGATTATTCCATATCTGCTACTGCAAGATTCCTCAGAAGCAGTTGGTACTGGCCATTGTCAGAGGAGGGATACTGGACTCTAGAGGGACCAACTGGTGTGATCCTGTCTGTCAATCCCTGTGCTCCTAAGGGGTCATCATTCCACCTAGAAGGGAATTGGAAACTGATGCTGTGGGTAGCATGTGTAAGAAGAACAGAATTTCTGTCCATATCTGTAAATATATCCTAACTGGTTACACCCTGTGGAGCAGCCGTCCTTGTTGGGTAAGTATGTGGGTGTAACTATAGACACTGAATGTAAATCTCTTTTTTTGGAAGGTGAGTTCTGAATGGTGAATTCAGAACAGACTGTGATTGGCTGCAACTTCCAGCTGGCTACCGAGGCTGTGTTATCTAGTGTTTAGGGAACAGTAATGCTGCTAAATCACAAGTGCCTTCATAAGACCAACAAACTTCCTGTTTGTTTAAATGTAGAAGAAGCCAGGCCTGCAAGAAACAAGGATAATGGAGAGTAATGTTGGAAATTTGCAGAATTACAAATCCTCAGTGGTGTTGCAGAAGCTAATTTCTTAAGGCAAAGGAACGAAACAACCCCTTCCTCAGGTTCTGGCATTTCAGGGAACATGGCACATGTAATATCACTGAGGATTCTGCAGACAAATCTGTCTTTTATAACCTTACTTCCACAAGTACTCAGCGGGGTATTGTTACACAGCAAGGTGAGAATCTCTGTAAGGTGATTCAATACCTGAAACACTAATGTTAAGAATTTAATTAACAATTTAGAAAAGACTATCCAGATACCTGAGGAATGGAAGAAAGAATTGAATAATGGTAACATGATTCTAGTTCTCAAATTCAGGATTGCCGAGAGAATACACCCTGGAACATTTTTTAAACTTCTTGTGTTTTCCTTTGTTTTCACTGCATCTGTTGTTGACGGTGTTGTTCATGTTAAAAAGGTTTTTTTCCGCTATCCCAGGGACAAAGAGAGCAATGGAGAATGCAAGAGGAAGCACTAGCAGGAGTTTTATATCTGTTACTCATATTTTACAACGAGTGTAATAAACCACTGGAACAATTCAACAAGGCTCATGGTAGATTCTCCATTACTGGCACTTTTTAAATCAAGATTTGAAGTTTTTCTAAAAGATCTGCTGTAAGTTCAAACAGAAATTATTTGGGGGGAGTTCTATGGCCTGTGTTATACAGGAGGTCAGACTATGATCACAATGGTCCCTGCTGGCCTTGGAATCTATTAATTTATCATTATTATTAACTTATTGAATATTGTGGTAGCATCTTCATCAGGGATCAGGACTGGCTTATATTAGACATTGTACACACACAATGAAAAGACAGCCCATGCCCCTAAGAGCTTACAATCGCCGTATAAGACGAGAAACAACAGGTGCATACAACAAACAGCTGAGGACAGCCAAAGAAGAGCTCTGTGTAGCTCAAAAGCATGTCTTTTTCACCAACAGAAATTGATCCAATAAAAGATATTACCTCCCACACCTTGTCTGTCTCTAGCATTTTGCAGGCATCATGGCAGAGGTGAGACCTCAGGAGAAATGTATCAGAGGATAGTTTAGTGGCTTTGTGGTGTTTTACAGGGAGTTCCTCCCACCTGTAGAGAACAGCCTGGGCAAAACAGAAAGGTGTTTGTGGGGAAATTTGACAAATGGGTAATCATCATGGCACGGGCAGCTGGTGACCCAGCTGTTAGGGGATGCTAGGCCCCATCCCCTCCCCTTGTGCCTGAGATCTTGCCCCCACTCTCTCCTTCTGCCTACCCTCCTCCCACCCCCACAGGAGCCCAGAACACCCTCACCACAGCCCCCATCCCCAGCAGTACTCCCAGTCCTGGAGCACTGGGTAGAAGTTCCCCCAGGCACTGGGCAACAGCTCCCCAAGCCCTGGTGCCCCAGGTGGCCAGGCCCAGGACACCAGGTGGCCCAGTCCAAGTGCCAGGCTGGCAGCGTTGCTCCAGCGCCAGCCACCCAGAGTCCCTGCAGGAGCCAGGCTGGGCAGCTCCAGCCCTGGCCAGTCTGGGCCAGGGCATGAGGGCAGAGTGCTGGGAAGTACAGGAGGGAGCCTGAGGGCAGAGCATGGGTGGGGGCACAGCCTTCCCCAGCTGACGATACCTGCCAGGAGCCAACCATGCACAATGGCCATCATAGATGGAGCGGGGCAACATCTCAGCAGCATATGAGAGGTGGAAAAATTGGAAAGAGTCCAGAGAAGGGCAACAAAAATGATTAGGGGCCTGGAGCACATGACATACAATGAGAGGCTGAGAGAACTGGGGTTGTTTAGTCTATGGAAGAGAAGACTGAGGGGAGATTTGACAGTTGCTTTCAACTGCCTGAAAGGGGGTTCTAAAGATGATGGATCTAGACTGTTCTCAGTGGTACCAGATGACAGACCAAGGAGTAATGGTCTCAAGTTGCAGTGGGGAAGGTTTAGGTTGGATATTAGGAAAAACTTTTTCATTAGGAGGATGGTGAAGCACTGGAATGGGTTACCTAGGGAGGTGGTAGAATCTCCTTCCTTAGAGGTTTTTAAGGTCAGGCTTGACAAAGCCCTGGCTGGGATGATTTATTTGGGGATTGGTCCTGCTTTGAGCAGGGGGTTGGACTAGATGACCTCCTGAGGTCCCTTCCAACCCTGATATTCTATGATTCTATGATTGCTAGGGAGGAGATAGGCCATGCAGAGCTTTAAGAGTGAAGCTGTAGCAGGGGTTAAATTCTTATAGAGTATTGCCCAGAGGCCCCCTCCACTCCACACGCTATAAAAACTCCAGGGAGCAGTGGTGGATTAGCCACTGGTCCTTCAGGGTGCATGGTGGGCAGGATGGGGGAAGCCCTCATGCCCTGACCCCACTTCCCAGCAGCAGCACCGGGAGAAGTACCTGTGTCGCCGGACCCTGTTCCTCAGCAGCAGTGCCACAAGGGGGAAACCCCCACATCCCCTGACCCTGCTTCCCATCAGAAGCCAGGGGTGACAGGGGAAGCACCCACTGACCCTGTCCCCAACAGAAGGGCTGGGCAAGGAGGGAGAAGCCACAGCACCGGGACTCCACCACTGCTGAAGTAGCTCTCGCTACCTACTGCAGCCTCAGAGTTGGGGAACTTCTCACTCCCTGCTGAGACCTGGGGCCATGGTCGGTAGACAGAGCTTCTCCAGTCTTGGGGCCACTGTGGGCAGGGAGTACAAATGGGTTGTGGGACCACAGTGGGGGAACGGAATGGGGGGTACCCTCACGCTTGTTCTGACTCAGGGCCCCAAGAAACCTTAATCTGCCTCCGCAAGGGGGTGTGGGGGAGTGTGAAAATATTTACTGCAGCAACAGCTCTGGCTGAATTTAAGGCCTGCAAGTATTACTGCAGACAAAATCCCCAGAAGATCAGTTTGGACCCTCTCCACTGTTTGTTCATGTGCACTTTCTGGAGCAGGGTAGAAACACCATCTGTGTGTTAATTATGCTAACGATGATAGTAAGCAATGAGTTGGACACTTTTTTACAACTTTGGAGTCATACTTGGAAGGGAAAACTGAAGGCAACCTTAACTATGGAGCCTCCCTAGCACTAGGACTGCTCCCTTGTGTGAAATGAATAACCCTTAACCAGCTAAAAAGGTGAAATCCCAGCATGCCCAAAACCAGAATGTTGCAGTCATCTGACCTTTAAAAGCATACACTCTCTGTGCAACAAAACCAAGCTAGCCACGGAGGAACTGTTCGCAAAAAAACAGGAAAGTCAGGAGGCATTTTCTCGATTTCCGAGAATTCCAGTTACCAAGTAGCACTTACTATTGATCTGCTGCAGCCTAGATTCATTTCTTGATGTTTCATTTATGAGCCTATTTTTAGGAGCTTATAAATCAGCTCTTTTAAAAAAAATAAGGAAAGAGGGAAAATTACAGGAATGCATAAAACTGCTGGGAATTATACTGAGGGGTGTTATATGCAAACTATCCCTGGGACCTCTCTCAGTCTCAGATTGTCACCTTCTATATGCTGATGATCCCCAAACTTATCTCTCCCCAGGGACAAACTTGAGGGGTAGAGGGAAACTGTAGTAGTATTCTCTCAAGCTCTGTCAACATGACCAGTTTCTCCCATTTGAACAGCGAAACAGTAAGCCACTAGTAGTAGGGTGTGCAGCTCTTCATAATACAGCCCTCCCATCCCAGTCTTGTGTATTTGTGATATAATTTAAATGTCAACATTGTTTACAGTGGTCATTAAGTTTCAGAGTCAACAACGAGCTGGGAATAATGGTGGTGATATTATTGTGGTTCTTGTCCGTATTACAGTAATACAGACAAGCCCACCATACACGTAGGTGCTGTACAAATCTGAAAACATGGTGACTGTCTTAAGTAGCTTACAATCTAAGTATAAGACGAGTCAACAGATGGATGCAGACAGACAGGGGAGTAGTACAAGGAGACAAGGAGACAATATTGGTCAGCGTTCTAGGAAGTGGTGTCTGCTCACTAGCCGTGTCACTAGAGTAACTCATGCACATCTGCCCGAGCTGTCTACATCAGTTCCCATTTTAAAAGTTAATTTAGGTCTGTTCTGCACACCAGTTCTGCAGTGGTATAACAATGTCAGTGAGGAGTGTGGTGGTTTTTAAACCAATATAATTATACTGATACAACACCTACCATGGATGCAGTGGGAATAAGTTATACTGATGTAAGCAGTGTCAGGAATGAGATATATTCTGACATCTGGTGGCGAACTATGGGAATTGCAGTGAGTCTTAGAAAATAATTCTGGGGCTGATCAATTTGCATAGACACACCCACTGCGCCTAGCCTGAGCCCACAGCAGCCCACATGGCCACTTCGGCTGATGAGGGATCCCCAGTTTCTATGTTATTGGGGCAGGAATGATAAAGTGATGTTACTGTGATTATGTGAATGAAGGACTATGGACATGTACTTGGCCCTTGTTATGATGGAGGGACTCGCCATCATCTAGGTAGCACTCAGTGGGCAAGGGCCATGCGTTTCAGAACACTGTGAGATTGAGAGAGGTGGTGGACAAGCATCTATGCCTTTTGGTGAGGGTGTTGTCTGAGGGCCTCTCAGGTCTATTGCACCCTGTCTCTCTTTACTGTAGAATGTCAGAATTGAATTTTTGCTTCTATTAGGAGCCTGGTTCCAGGCTGCTGAGCTGAAAATTGCTTTGGGCTCACTGGTGCACCTGCATTAAGGCTTCCCTACTGTATGCTGAAATCACCTAAGAGCTAAAGAAATCACTGAGCACTGTCTTAAGTAGGGGGGCCTGAGAAAAGTGCAGAGTGGCTGGTGCAGCAGAGCAGTCTGTGTGTCGGCTAGCAGGACGGCTAGCGGAGCTGTTGGTGCTGCGGGCAGAGTGACCGGCGCGGCACAGCTGTCTGTGTGTCGGCTAGCAGAGCAGCTAGCGGATCAATGGGCAGAGCGGTTCCTGGGACAGCCAGCGGAGCGGAGCAGAGCAGAGCCGATTGCGGGGAGAGCTGCAGCGGAACCTCACGGAGAGGCGGCGCAGTTGGCCTCGGACCACGTAAGGTGCCCCGTGCCCTACCCTCCAATTCCACCCAGGCTGGAGGTAAGACTCTGCCAATTGACTTTTGAACTCTGCACTGACCAAGAACAGAGACTCTTGGGCTGTTGGACTTTTGGGGCTATTGAGTGACTTTTGGGGTTGTGGAACTCAAGAGCCAAAGGGAAGGCCACGGCCTAGTTTCTGGGAGGAGGGCTTCTGGTTCATGGTTTGGTTTATTAACCTTGTTTGTGGTGTTTCCCCAATATAATGCCACATTGTTTCTCCCTGTTATTAAAAGGCTTTGGTACACTCAGACTCTGTGCTTGCGAGAGGGGAAGTATTGTCTCTTACAGATGCCCAGAGGAGTGGTATATGGTTGTCCCAGGTCACTGGGTGGGGGCTCGAGCCGGTTTTTTTTGTATTGTGCTATTGGAATGGAACCCCTGGATACTGAACCCGGCCCTTGTTGCTGCCAACTCTGATGGGCAGAAGGGTTACACTGATATAAGCACTTTTATACCAGGATAACTGTGTCCACACTGGGGTGATGTAATGCTTTAACTACACCCAGACAGTGAAAGAGGGACAACTTTTGTGTGTAGACAAGTCCTTGCCATCCAGAACCACTTGAAACTGCACTAAGTATTATTTATTATTATTGTAAATGAAAGCGTAGATTCTGAAGCACAGGATGGCAGCCTCCAGAAAATGTACCAGCTCTCCAGTTTCCTGACCTTTCTGCCTCCCTGCACCAGCCTGGGTACACCTAACCCATTTATCCTACCAGTACTGACTTAGAACTTTCCAAGGTATACGTTACACCGCTGTTCGTCATCTCTGACTTGAATCCTCATGTGCCGTGCTCTTCGACTTGCTACACAGAGGAGGGGTTTCTATGCAGTCATGTTAGAGTCACCGTATCATTTCTTCCTTATCCACCTCAATTGTAATGGGCACTCTCTAATGCCTGGTCTACTAATCCAGTCTGTGAATGACATCAGCTGCCTCTGTGCTGTGCATAATAGAGCTCATTCACACCTAGGCAGAATGCTGTAGTTAAAATCAATCTGCCTTGTGCTGGCTCTCTGGGAACCACTAGTAGATTTGATTTTCGCAGCTTTTTGGTTCCACTCTGTAAAGATACACCCACTAGCAGCTGCTCACCTTCCTATAGATTTCATGGAAGACTAGGATCCAATTTGCATAGTTCTATTATGTAACAATGTTTGGATTATCTTTTCTTCCTCCTGTTACTTATTAAACCCCATATATCAGGGGTAGGCAACCTACTCACACTGCACAGGTCCTGGCCACTGGTTTGGGGGGCTCTGCATTTTAATTTAATTTTAAATGAAGCTTCTTAAACATTTTAAAAACCTTATTTACTTTACATACAACAATAGTTTAGTTCTATATTATAGACCTATAGAAAGAGACCTTCTAAAAACATTAAAATGTATTATGGGCACACAAAACCTTAAATGAGAGTGAATAATTGAAGACTCGGCACACCACTTCTGAAAGGTTGCTGACCCCTGCCATATATGAACAGATAGTGCAGCATGGGCAGCGTTTTCCAAAGTGAATGCCTAACTTTGCACACCCACAATCTTTGATGCATGCACACAACCCCTGATTTGCATGCACACGCATTTGTGCACAGGCACATTAGAGGGAGAGACTACCTGAAAATCGAGCTTCTGAGTAACTTATAAATCAGCTCTTTTAAAAAAAATAAGGAAAGGGGGAAAATATATCCCCAGGAGGGTATATGTCTGTATATACATCTTCAGCATGGTTCCAGTCCTGTGCTTATGGACTTCAATTGCTACTGACTTAAGAGATTAATCAAAACATATTAATTTAGAAGAGACAAATGAAAAAACTATTCAGCCAGAGTAAACTCCAGAATCCAAGAGAGAACTGGCAATAGGTGCTGAAACATTGTCTTGTCCCAGCATCGAGAGCAGCAGGAGGAAGATCCCTGACATATAGATCAAGTTAAATGCTGAGGAAGGAAGTGGGAAAAGAAAATCTCTTCTGGTTTGCTGAAGGTTGGTGATTGCTCTGCAATGAAGTAATCAGCCTGTCTTTACACAGCTGTGGAGAGAGTGAGACTGAGGGCTTGGTTACACTGGCACTTTATAGCGCTATAAAGCCCCCACGAGCGCTATAACCTCCTCCCCGTCCACACTGGCAAGGCACGTAGAGCGCTATAACCACGGAGTTATAGCGCTCCTGGTAATCCACCTCCGCATGGGGAATAAGGGCTGTAGCGCAGCTGCTGTAGCGCTACAGCAAGGATGTGGACACCCACTGCACTACAAGTGATCTCTTGAGATGTCTAGAGCCATTTAAGGCAATTGACGACTCTTCCCTTTGTTTTGAACTCGGCTGGAGGAACGCGGAAGTACCTCTTTAGAGTTTCTCTCTTAACTCGGCAGATAAGCAATGCAAATGTTTAAGGAGGGAGCCTGTGTGAAAACAAAGTCCTCTGTGAACGGAGGCTCGCTGACAGGCTTTCAGAAGAATGGAAAAATCACTGGCTCTCTCCCTCCACATATACACAACACGTCCCCCCTCACCCTCCTCTTTTAAAAAGCACGTTGCACCCAGCTGAATGCTGGGATACCTGCCCTAATGCGCTGCTCTTAATGCCGCATTAAGTGCCCCAAATGTGGCCATGCTATACCGCTGGCGCGTCTGAGTGTGGACATACAATAGCACTGTACATATTACTGTACTGTAAATTACTGTATATTTACTGTACTGTAAATTACTGTATAATCTTGTAAGTGTAACCATACCCTGAGTAGCAACAGTGGGCGATTAGTTAGAGTGGAGCCCAGTGGTATATCCATAAAAGGATTTTTTAAAAATCATAAAGAGTTGCAACTTGTTTGCTTAGAAGATGTTTTTATGTTTGTTTTGTTCCTTTTCCCCTCTTATGGCTCATTGAATTAACATACGTAAGAAAATGCTGTTTTATGCAAACAATGGTCTCAAGCATGCTTGTGACGTGTGGAATGTCCGCTGGGAGTTATTTCACTTGGTGCTCCAAAGCCCGAACTAGTGACCAATGTAATGTGCGCTAAATCCTGCTAAGCGCTTGCAGCAATGCCAGCATTTCATCTTTCAACTAGGGATGGCCTTGCTTGGTTCTTTGAGAGCCCCGCTTCAGCGAGGTTTAACATCTCTGCCATGACTCACTTCACTGGCATCTCACACCATGGTCCTCAGCTTTTAGAGTCAGCCCTAGGTCTGAACCGACCACAGCAGATGCCCTGCCTCATAGTACAAGGTGATGACAAAGGTCCCCTCATCTATAGATCTGTATGGTCACCCTGTTTGCTAAAGCCAGACAACACCATTGGTGGATGCAGGGGAAGGACACACGCCACTGCATTTTCTACCCCAGAAACAGCTGGGGTAAAATGATATTGGTTCAAGTCCTGAAATCCTCATACATGTTTAACTCTGTTTTTACAGTGACTTCAAGTAGCATTTTGCCCCACTAAAGATAGAGTGAAAATGTCAGACTCTGTCTCTTTCTACAGATCCACTAAGCAAATGTGGGGTGAAGTTCTGGTCTCAGATCTGCATGACAGCCCTTGACTGTGAGACCGGTGGGAGTTCTGGGCAAGTCACCTTTTTCAACGGGTCAGTGCCCTACATAGAACTTAATTTGGGGCTTCAAAAGATGCTTCTAACCACATGCCGGTCTTCTGCATTGCGGTGAATTCAGTCTGTGGCGGGGCAAAACACTAGGGTTAAGAGCTCCCCAGTGGATTGGAGGAGAGGGATTAGCCATTATATCAGTTGAAACCCCCGCACTACAGCTGTTCTTCCCTCATTTCCTGTGGGCTAGGGCTGGCTTGCTGTATAAACCAAGCCAAATCTCATACAGCTTAAAAGGCTCGTTTCTTATGCTGCTTTCAACAGGTGCATGTATATTTCATTGCTTCTGCAATTACTGTATATCTCGTACTCTTAGGAAGAGGCTGAAATAGCGCTAGAGGAGAAGGAGCAGACATTTAGGAGGAGAAAAAAGGCTGGAAAAGCTCACTAAGGAGAGCAGAGATGCAGAGCAGGTTGTGAGGAGGTGGGGAGTCACCCTGGGATATTGAAAGAATCCTTTTTAAGGATAAAGGGAAAGCTTCAGTTATATGCTTCCTTTGTAGGGGGAGGCCCAGTGCGCAGAGGCTGGGATCTTGACCACATCTTTTTGGAAGGCCTCAGCCGCTTTCCCTACAGAGCACATGAAAAGCATGTGAATGGCTTGCTCCTTATTACACTTCCCCCCTCCTAGGTTCAGGTAGCGTCTGTACTGTTTTGGGGTAATTTACTCTTTGGGAAGGCAGATGGGATTTGACTCTTTGGGCAAAGCCCTATTCTCAAGCTATTAATTATTAGCATTAAGGTAGCAACTACAGGCTCCAGGCAAGACCTTAATCTGTACAAACACATAGGAGGAGATGCGTTCTGCCCCCAGGAGCTTACAGAATAAATAGACAAGACAGACAACCTCCCCGTTTAACTGGTCGGTAATGGAGCACAATGAATATAAATAACTTGCCCAAGATCACATGGAGAATTTGCGGCAGGCCCTGGAATTAAACCTACAGCTCCCAAGTCTCACTGCACACGACCATCTGTGCCTCTGTCCTCTTCCAGCAATTCACGTAGAAGCGTGAAAGGAACGCGGACCATGTGCAAACCCTGCTCTCTTGTACGCCCCATGCCACCCCACTGCTGTCAGCAGAGATTCACCTGGGTAAGTCTGGGCAGCATTTGGCCGACAGAGGCTGATGCAAAGCTTCTGCTCTCTTTTCTCTGGCAAATGCCCCACTGATCTCAATGGAAGTCTTGCCAGAAGATGGAATGAGGCAGGGCTGCAGGATTTGACCCAGTGTGATTGTGAGGAACATGCTGATGGGCTGGCTGTATTTTTAAGGCATTCAATGATCTGGAGGATGGCGTGGACTGCACCCTCAGCAAGTTTACAGATGACTCTAAACTGGGAGGAGTAGTAGATATGCTGGAGGGTAGGGATAGGATACAGAGGGGCCTAGACAAATTAGAGGATTGGGCCAAAAGAAATTTGATGAGATTCAACAAGGACAAGTGCAGAGTCCTGCACTTAGGACAGAAGAATCCCATGCACTGCTACAGACTAGGGTCTGAATGGCTAGGCAGCAGTTCTGCAGAAAAGGACCTAGGGGTTACAGTGGATGAGAAGCTGGACATGAGTCAACAGTGGGCCGTTGTTGCCAAGAAGGCTAACGGAATTTTGGGCATTGCCAGCAGATCGAGGAATGTGATCATTCCCCTCTATTTGGCATTGGTGAGGCCTCCTCTGGAGTACTGTGTCCAGGTTTGGGGCCCACACTACAATAAGGATATGGAAAAACTGGAATGAGTCCAGAGAAGGACAACAAAAATGATTAGAGGGCTGGAGCACATGACTTATGAGGAGAGGCTGAGGGAATTGGGATTGTTTAGTCTACAGAAGAGAAGACTGAGGGGAGATTTGACAGCTGCTTTCAGCTACCCGAAAAGGGGTTCCAAAGAGGATGGATCTAGACTGTTCTCGGTGGTAGTAGATGACAGAACAAGGAGTAATGGTCTCAACTTGCAGTGTGGGAGGTTTAAGTTGTATGTTAGGAAAAACTTTTTCACCAGGAGGGTCGTGAAGCACTGGAATGGGTTACCTAGGGATGTGATGGACTCTCCTTCCTTATAGGTTTTTAAGGTCAGCCTTGACAAAGTCCTGGCTGGGATGATTTAGTTGGGGATTGGTCCTGCTTTGAGCAGCGGGTTGGACTAGATGACCTCCTGAGGTCCCTTCCAACCCTGAGATTCTATGATTCTATGATACGTGCCAGCAAATGGAAATGCTAAGTGTACTCAGAATTGCTAACCTAATATTTCATAACACTTGAAACAGAATAAATACATGCTTCACTGGCACCAGTCCTCTGAAATCTGCTATAAAAACCTGACTGGAGCTCTCTCTCTCTCTTACAATGCTATCACCAAGGTAGAGGAGATCTCCCACCAAAAACACCGTCCCCAGCAGACTTTTTGGAGTTTCTGGTTCTTCCCCCTATTTAGTGTAGAGTTGCTCTACTTGGGGTAGGATTTTCTTGCGGGGGG